>CM070823.1:28783684-29226184 GCA_036326025.1 Chrosomus eos | reverse complement strand
ACTGAGAAATCTCTGAACCCGTTCAAGGCCGTTCATTTCTACAGCAGTAGATGTTCAATACCTTAGTCAGGAGGATTTAAAAAGCATGTAACATTCCACGATAAATGAATTACACACAGTCAGCGTGATTTTAATTTGATTCTAATCATACTGCTAAACATACGACATATTGGACTGAACAAATTCCAGTCCTTGTAATTGATGTAGATATTATCACTTCTGTATGTGTATGAACAGCGCTGGGATGTAATATCAGGATTCAACCTTTTTATCCAATCCATTGTGCAATAGTGTTCAAGTGTAATCTCCCATAATATCCAGATTTTAGTATTCATAATGATTAATGTAGCATTTTTGCTAAAATACTTTGTTTGAATTTGGATTATGTTCATCTTGTGATTTTTGCTTGAGTGTTTGCGCGCACACACACACACACACACACACACACACACACACACACACACACACACACACACACACACACACACACACACACACACACGTCTGGTTCGCTATCTTTGTGGGGACTCTCCATAGGCGTAATGACTTTTATACTGTACAAACTATATATTATATCCCCTTACACTGCCCCTATCCCTAAACCTACCCATCACAGGAGACAGTCTGCATTTTTACATTTTTAAAAAAGTTTTTAAAGTTTTTTAAGCTATTTGAAATATGAGGACTCATGCAATGTCCTCATATATCACGTGTAAGTTGTAATACCAGTGTAATATGCATGTCATTATACACATTTGTGTCCTCATATATCACAAAAACAAGAGCACACATACACACACACACACACACACACACACACACACACACACACACACACACACGCACACACACACACACAGTGCCTACTTAACTATATTTTAGGGACAAATTTGTACCCAGAAGTGACACACAATCTCCAAAAGCCTCCCTTTAGGGACGTCCTCATTTGTAAATCGGGTATAAAAATAAATAAATTATAGTTTTTTTTAAATGCAGAAAGTTTTTTTGTGATGGGTAGGTTTAGTATGATTGGATAAAATATACAGTTTGTACAGTATAAAAACCATTACGTCTATGGAATGTCCCCATTTAGCTAAGTAAATGTGTGTGTGCGTGCGCGTGTGCGTGCGTGCATGTGTGTGATGGTCTGTACATTTAAAGCAGGTCAGCAGCAGTTCATTTATCATATCAGACCTCTTCATCAGTGTGTGTGTAGCTTGAGTTTTGGTTCCGTCACTAAAATCCATCCAGCAGTTTGAAAGAGCTCTGCATCTGTAGCACCAGGACTCATTCACATGTGAACGGTCTCTCTCACTCCCTCGGGTGCGAGTGATACGCTCCACATGTCCTCTCTCCAGAAACACACACAACCCTTCACTTGGCTTTGCCCAGACTCCAACAATGATTTACCGCCTTAATTTCCCTTCATTTCTGGATTGTAACGAGAATGTTATTTCAAGCTTTGTTGGGGGAAATAAACTTGGTGCAGTTATTTTTTTTATGTATCGTTTGTTCGGCCAAAGACAGTTTGGTTTTCAAAGTATTAGAGGCAAACAGACCAATATAATATAACCTTAATCATACATTTGCTTATGCAGATCATTGTTTTTCCTCGTCATTCTCAGTTCTGTATTTCTGTCATTCCTGCTGTACGAGGACACATTGGCTGCGGGTTTGTTTGTGATACATGCTGCTCAGTAATTGGTTTTATCCTGAATTAACATCTCAGTCTGAGGCTATTCTTAGTCACATGCTAGTACAACTTCAGTTTATTCTCTGCTGTGTAAAGATCTCTGCTGCCATCCTGTGGTTTCACATTTCATGATAGATTGCATTTGATCAGGACAGACAGAACGAGAATTGCTTCACTGAGAAAACTTTAAGCAAGGGATTTTTCCCTCAAAAATACAAATCCTCACATCTTTTACTGACTTTTGTGTTCATCAATGGAACATAAATGAAGATATTTTAAGGAATGTTCAAGCTGCTCCTTTCCATATAACAAAAGTGAATATGAATATATAGTCAAATTAACTATTTTATGTTTTTTTTTGGTGGTATCCACTTTTGTTGTATGGAAAACAGTGTTGTTATTGTTAACTAAAAGTGTTAAATTGTTTTCGGCAAGTGAAATCAAGCTGAAATAATATTAAAATATAAAAATTAGATGAAAAACTTAAATTTTTTATGAAATTGGCAACTAACTGATAAATAAATAAGTTGAAGTACTAACATTTTCTAAAACTGAAATAAAAATAAATAGACATTAGAAAATTGCTAAAAATGACACAAGCCCATAACAAAATGACCATAAATAAAAATAAAAAGCCAAGGTGCTCATGGGGGTCATGCTGATTTCAGTTCAAACTCTTTATTATACAAAATGTCTGTGGACATCTGGGCTTACTTAGATTGGGTTTTTAATGCCACAGTTTGTATAAGAATTTATGAAAATATTTTGAATAAAGCCAATTGTTGCAGCATTAAAAAATGAAATCAGCCACGTCAGTGTTCTTCTTGTCTAGTTCTGGTTACATAATGGCTTAATGCTCTCCAGGGGTCCATTTTGCAGTGTCACCGGCAGTCACATTTTCCATTCTCTCGCCTGACGGCACGTTCCTCCTGTCAGCTTTATAGAGTGATGGATGAGACTCCCGAGGCAGGAGCCTAAAGGCAAATGGATGTGATAAATCACGCAGGCTTTTTTTGCACGTGTTGCACTAACGTATTTTGCAGCGTGCCCTCTGTCTGTGTTTGCTTGAAAGGATATTTAATCCTCTAACGCATATTAGCGGCTATGGATGTAATAGAGATACGGTCACTATGGAACAGAGCATTTCAGGACATGTGTCACATCTTTGCTTCGTAATGCTTCACAAAGCTTTAATTTTGTGTCTAATACACTTGTGTGTTCATTTGCTTGTGCTTGCAGAGGAGATCTTCCAGAATCACGTCGCTCACTGGTGGTCCCCAGATGGTCTCAGACTGGCATATGCCACCATCAATGACACTCTGGTGCCCAAGATGGAGATACCCATGTTTACAAGCACTCTGTATCCCAGCGGACAGGAGTACCGCTACCCTAAAGTAAATCTCTTCTGGTTCTTTTTATGGTTAAACCAAGGCTTGATTGTGTGTTTCTCACTGCATTTTCCAATGTCACTGTGACCTTGAAATGGGATCTGATTGGTGGCTTAATTGTGATATTTAAAGGGATATTTCACCCAAAAATGAAAATTCTGTCATATAAATACTCACCCTCAAGTTGTTGCAACCCAGTATGAGTTTCTTTCTTCTGCTGAACACAAAGGAAGATATTTTGAAGAATGATTGGAACCAAACAGTTGTTTGGCACCATTGACTTCCATAGTAGAAAAAAAAAATACTATGGAAGTCAATGGTGCCAATGTTCCAATCGTTCTTCAAAATATCTTCCTTTGTGTTCAGCAGAAGAAAGAAACTCATACTGGGTTGCAACAACTTGAGGGTGAGTAAATGATGACAGGATTTTCATTTTTGGGTGAAGTATCCCTTTAAGGTTATGAATAAGCTGGTGTGTTGCAAAACAATGACAAATATCTCCTAAATGCAAATTAAGCATTCAAAACTTCAGCTTCTCATCACATCTTCTGTCCAATCAAACACTCTCTAGAATCTAAAGCGTCCCGCCCCCTATGCTATAAATATCACCTGGTCAAAACGACTATTGACACGTCACAGAGCAATATGGGTTGAGATGTGTGTTCGGTTGCTCAAACGCTCGAGTTTTATTCCGTGTCTCAACTGTATGTTGGTTGGAATTTTTTCACACCTCTACTTTTGAATCCAACTCATCAGAGCTCAGATTCACTTCCATGGTGCTGTCAAGTACGACTTGCAGTCTGTGAGGTAAACTAAATGATATTGGCTATTTGAAAAGGGGGAGGAGCCATTCAATATGTCCCGCCTTAGCTTCCTGTTTCAGTGGAAATTACGTCAAAGCATCTTAAAGCTGCGCATTCCAAGGCACTTCAGTGGAGCTTTAAGATGAATCAGCTATAAAGCAGCTCTGCAGAAAACAGTAGTGTCGTCCTCCAGCTCAATTCAGTTCTCATCCAGTCAAATCAATAATATTGCTGAATATTAAGTGTCCCCAACAAAGCAAGCCAAAGGTGACATTTGAGTGAATTTTTTTTTTTGGGGAGAAACCAGGCTTAGTCGGGGAATCAATTCTCCTCTGCTAACCGAACATTATCATTCCAGCCTGCATTAAAAATGATGACAGACTTTTCTATTTTGGGTTAACTTAAGCACCTTAGTGACATAACTAAATCAGGTTTAATAATAGTTATGGCAAGCAATAACTGTCCATGTGCATGTTTCTCATTTTACATAACCAGATTTACATTTATTCATTTGCCAGACAGTTTTATCCAAACACATCTTACAGTGCATTCAATGTATCTTAAGAAATGAACCCATGAACGTCCTGCTTTACCAATTGAACTTTAATGGAATAGAAACAAATCGTGAGCGTATATTTTGTGGTGTTTGTCATGAATGATGACCGAATGTCTCTGTTTAGGCCGGGGAGGAGAACCCTGATATCTATTTGTCAGTGGTGAGTCTGAACGGCCCTTTACACACAGTGAGGATGAGAAAACCAGAAGACCCCAGAATCAGGTGAAGATATGCCAGTGACCACGTACTTAGTAACTTTATCTGTTGCTTTAGTCAAGTTTACGGTGACCTGAAAAGTATTTGGACCCTTAAAAATGTGTGAATGTCAGTTATTGCATTAAACAACAAAATGGCATCCAACAAATTATACTATAACCTTTAAAAACTAACTTGACTATTCTGAGCCATTTTTGCCTTGACTGTTAAACAGCAGTGTAACATCTGACAACAAAATGTCATAATTCTTTATCACAATACTTTTTAAAAAATACAGTGATATAGTGAAATACTTTTACAGGCTACAGTTAGACTAATGGACTGCATAATTGGCTTGAATGGCTTTATTAATAAAATCTCTTTAGAGCATTTTGGAGCTTTTTTTAATAAAAAAAAACCCACACAAAAAAATCACAGTATTTTAACTGGCATCTCTATGCAGGAAAGAGTACTACATTACCATGGTGAAGTGGGCGACCAGCACTAAACTAGCAGTAAACTGGCTGAACCGAGCGCAGAACAACTCCATCCTGACCTTATGTGAAGCCACCACAGGCATCTGCACCAAGGTATCTTCTCATATACACGAGCAAAACATCTTAATTATCACGGTTTTCCATGTTTAGAATAATAGTCATTAAGACTGTAAAATAACACAAATGGAAGGATGTGAATGACGTAGTGACCTTTTATTTTCCGGATAAGGCTGAATGTGTGACAGTGCCTATTGTTACATGTCAGTTAAATGAAAGAAAAGATCAGGCAAGTGCTTTGGTTGTACTGTTTTCCATGGGAAACAATAATCTTCCGGTGTGTTTTCAGAAACATGAAGATGAAAGCGACAGCTGGCTTCACAGACAGGTGAGTCACGCTTCACGCAGACACGTACGGCGTGTGGGATGTGTGTGTAAGAGGTGCTTCTCAAATGAGTGTTCACTGATGGGAAGCTGTGAATCTCTCCACAGAATGAACCCCCGCTCTTCTCCAGAGACGGTTTCAGGCTGTTCTTCACCCGAGCCGTTCCTCAGGGAGGCCGAGGGAAGTTTTTCCACATATCCATGTCCACTTCCCAGGTGAGCTGTCAATGATAAAATACCACACGACTTGTAGAGGTTTAACAGCACATTAAATGTCTCTTTCAGCCCAACAGCAGCGCAGACACACTACAGTCCCTGACGTCAGGAGACTGGGACGTGACGCAGATTTTAGCCTACAACGAGGACACCAAACTTGTGTAAGCAGCAACAAAGGTCCAGATGTTGCATTCTGTACATATTGTCAGTAAAAACGTCAAAATGATTGCTTAATTTACATTTAAAATAAAGCAGTATGCCATTATCTGCTTTTGTAACATATCAGGAATATATATATCTGTGACAACAACAATGTCTTTGCAGATACTTTCTGAGTACTGAAGATGACACAAGACGGCGTCACCTCTACAGGTATGACAAATGGTGTGTGTGTGATCCACAGGGAAGTGTTTGTAAGCATTGCACTGTTGACGTGTGTTGTGTTTTTAGCGCCAACACCACAGGATCCTTCAACCGCCAATGTCTTTCCTGTCAATCCACCTGTGGCTACGTCAGTGGATCCTTCAGTCCAGATGCTAACTACTTCCTTCTCAACTGCAAAGGTTTCTCTTTTTTTTACTATGCAAAACATCTGTAAATATCTTGTCTTATACGTACGTATAAGTGCAAGAGTGTCCGTCCACTTTCTCAGCAGCCTTGGTTCCGGAAGTATTTTTCCCATAGGGATTTTTTTTCAAATAAGTCTTTGTTAAAGAGTTACAAGCCGTGAACCAACACTACAAAGTTTTATTTGAAGCAACAACAATAAAAAAAGTGTATGCAAATAAGAAGACAAGACTGTAAGTAATGGCTTTAATGAGGAAACAACTAAAAAATCCCAGGAGCATTGTGAATGACAATGAAAACCTATAAAGATAAAACTACTGATTTACAAATTGTATATGTATATATATGTGTATAGGGACAAAATGTCCCCACAAAGTTGGCTATGTCCAAAATCTTTTTTGTCCCTATGTGGAAAACCGCTTATAAATCATACTAAGATTACTAAGACATTGAAAATGTAAAAATACAGATAGTTTTCTGTGATGGATAGGTTTTAGAGAAGTGTTGGTGTGTGTGTGTGTGTGGTGTGTGTGTGTGTGTGTGTGTGTGTGTGTGTGTGTGTGTGTGTGTGTGTGTGTGTGTGTGTGTGTGTGTGTGTGTGTGTGTGTGTGTGTGTGTGTGTGTGTGTGTGTGTGTGTGTGTGTGTGTGTGTGTGTGTGTGTGTGTGTGTGTGTGTGTGTTTGAGAGTTTAGGAAGACTGTTACGTAATTTTCAGTGCTTCATGGGAGTGGGTGAACGCTTCTTTTGGCATGATTTGCTTGCCGCTATTCTCTGATTGGTGGATTTCTTTGCAGAATCATGGGTAATGTAGTTTTCACCAGGATTCTGTTGTTAAACAGGATTATTTACAAAATAAGTTGAAATAATGTGAACAGTTCATCTTTAAAGGTTTAGAAGTTATCAATAAAAATCTGTCGAGAAAAGTTTTTACTTTCAGAACCTGACTGTTGCAAATGGTTCTCTGGAATACTTGATTTTGATTGGTCAATCGCTGCATTCTGCTGACAGATGTTGTATAATTGATCGTTGTCATTAGAAATCAATCTCCTACATTTCTAGTTTTGTGTTTCTCATATCCTTCTGTACAAAATCAAATAGTTACTCTAAGTAATATGTCCATGTATTCTTTTTTGTTGTTGTTGCTAGTATCCATATAACTGAGTGATACCTCTCGGCTTCACAGTCCTGATAGTCACATTGCCAGACCATTGACTAAAACAAATAAAGTTTTATTTTAATTGAAATAGATCCTACCACAATAATAGGTCAGCAAGAAGTACTAACAGACTGGAAATGTGGAGTCAGTGTTTCGTTTATTTGTTTGTTTGTTTTCCCTCCTAATTGTCTCTAAATCTGTTCGATTGTAGTTTCTCTTTCTGTAGCGCACAGTTGAGAGTTTGGCTCACTGACTCTCTCACTGATCTAAGTGTGTTAGTCATGACATAATTTCCATGCTGTGTGTTTTATCAACAATAAAGCATGGTTGTCATGGTCACTGATCTGTTTATCAGACTCTGATGAGCTCAAGGAAAGGTCAGTGTTTGTGTTGTGTTGATGAAGTCAGAGAAGAGCTGCATGCTGCGTCACCCAGACCTCAGCAAAGAAACACCTTTATCCAGGAAGGATGCGTTAAATTCATCAAACGTGACCGTTATAATGTTAATAATGTTACATAAGTATCATGGTTTCCACTAAAATATTAAGCAATACAACTGTTTTCAACATGGGTAATAATTAGAAATGTTTCTTGAGCAGCAAATCAGCATATTCAAATGATTTTTGAAGGATCATGTGACACTACATTAATTGGATAGGTGGGAAACATAAGCATTTATATCACAATATTTTTAATATTTTGGTCGATGCATGCAAACGATAAAAAAAATAGTGGTCTTATCACAAATGTGAATTTTATATAGATATATAAATAGCCAATGTACATTGCAATTAATGTTTCTGTCTTGTTTGTGCATGTGTTCATAATTTCTGAAAAAAATGATGTCTTCACAATTTGGCATGTTTTATTGCATTATCACAAATATAAGGCCAACTACACAATATGGTTGCAAAATCTTTAACACATTTTGATCATTTGAATAAAGTAAAAAATGTCCTAGGCCAGACAGCACTTTTGGACACTACTGTGTAAATGTATGTGCCATTCTGAAACCGTTACTACAATAATAGAATATTTCACACACATAACAGTAATACAGATGCTAAGCTACACAAGGAAGTCCAGATGGATGACATGAATATATATATATGTAGTCAGACACTATTGTTCAGTGTGTTTTTTCTGTCCAGGGCCGGTTGTGCCACACTCAGCCGTGTACAGCACCAGAGACGGAGCGTATGAGCGTGAGTCCTCTGTTTGTTACACTATCAGACACATGATCTCATTCGCTTTATCAGCTGTGGACACAGCACGCCAAGAGCTTGTTTTACTGGAAAGGTGTTTCTCACCCAAAGGACATGATAGAAGTCCTAGATATGCACTTTATCAAGGAAGTGTGCTTGAAGATAAACCCTACAAGAAACACCTCAAATGTAAGATAAACGTTTATCGAATTCAGTAGACGAATTGTCTTAACACCATTTTCTTAGATGTTAGAGTATAGGAGGACAATTGAGAATGACTGTGTCTAGAATAATTAGCAGTGATTAACATCGACCCTTGAGGAGAAAAAAGAAGGAGGACAACAGATTGATCTGACTTGCTTTAACTCACTGACACATAAGTGTTCATTTCGACTTCTCTCTGTCGCCATTCTGATGAAAAACATACTAATGTCATTTTATTAAAGTTGATGTTTTACCAGTGCAATTTACTACTGTACACTATCGTGGAAAATTAATAAAGAAAATAAATACTTTTATTTAAGTATGAATGTACTATTCATCAAAGAATCTTGAAAAATATTAAGCAGCACAACTGTTTTCAACATTGATGATAATCAGAAATGTTTCTTCAGCATCAAATCCTCATATTAGAATGATTTCTGAAGGATCATGTGACACTAAAGACTGGAGTAATGATGCTGAAAATTCAGCTTTGACATCAAATGAATACATTACATTTTAAATAAGTAAAGTAGAAAATGGTTGGATCAAATAAATCAAGCCTTTGTGAGCATAAGAGACTCGTACCAACCCCAAACTAGTGTATATTTGATAGCATTTCCATGTATCTCTCTGAACATCTATGGTTTCCCTCAGATGTGATGGATGTGGCGACCAATGAGGAGTTGAACACCACCGTGAACAACACACAGATGCCCATAGTAAAGTACAGTAAGATCATCGTAGAGGACTACAGTGAGTATAGAAGCATAGAAGCAGTTTTTTTTTTTTTTTTTTCAAATAAATAAGCCAATGACTGACATTGCACAGTAAGTTTTCCATCATTTGCACAGGTCTGAACACCCAGATTCTGCTGCCAGCAGGGTTTATAGAGACGGCTCACTACCCCGTCCTGCTGCTGGTGTAAGTGTTACACACACTGAACTCACACATGATACACCGAATACAAGAACACACCCCAGTATCCTCCAGCACACGAGGTATTCTCAGGAGCAGGAGAAAAACTGTCGCAAGTGCCGCTGTGAATATCATGAAAGGCACCAGGGCCGTTTCTCTCCAAAATCAAATGAAAGAAAAAAGAAAATGATGCCTATTTTAGGTTCATTAGGAATTATTTTTTGCATTGTGAGATTATTTTCCTTCTACTCCACCGTTATTTTTTTCTCTCACCCTCTCTCTCTCTCTACATGTATATATATTTCACAGTCATGTCAATGGCAAAAATTTGTGTCCCATATCATTTAGTGTCAAATATGACATGTACAATATAATTTACATTTGTTCTATATATATTTTTTATTATTATTCTTTCTTCTCGTTTCTTTTCTTTTCCTTTTGTTTTGGGGTGAAATGTGACCCTGACAATTCTCTATAACATTCAGCCAGTAAGTTTTAAGAAGGTATTTGAAACCATATAAAACAGCAGTGGAAGTGTTATTGTTTTGAGGCCTTTCTTTGATCAGATGTACTCTCTGTGATAGGGACGGCACCCCCGGTGGTCAGGTGGTGACGGAGCAGTTTCAGGTGGACTGGACCACGGTTCTGGTCAGCTCCTTCAACATCATAGTCATGCGGCTGGACGGCCGCGGCAGTGGGTTTCAGGGCACAAACCTCCTCCACCGCGTGAAGAAGAAACTGGGAGAGTTCGAGGAGAGAGACCAGCTGGAAGCTCTTAGGTCAGATCATCGACGTCAACTACAATAAAGCAGCATCGGTGCTGAACGTCAGTTTACTTCACGTTTATATCTCTTCTGTGATTCTCTGCAGAAATATAACACAGTTGGCGTACATTGACACCTCAAGAATTGGAGTTTATGGAAAGGTGCGTTTGCTTGTTGACTGTTGGGGAATAACTGACTACAAGTAGTAATGATACTAACTTCTCATATTTGATTGAATTGAAAAAAGCTCTATATTGTCAACAAGAGCAAACTTTGCTGAAAAACCTGTTGTACACAGTTTGCTACATGCCTTTTGTCCATCTGATTAATAGTTGTTTATTAAGTAAAAAGCCTTTAAGTGTAATCGTAAAAATGTCCACCTGCAGGTTGTGGTACACGTGTCTTTTTACTGTGAAATCTTTACTGATTTTAATAAAGTAAACATAAAAAATAACATTAATATTGTTAGTAATGCTATCAAGTCGATGTGTGTGTGTGTGTGTGTTATATATATATATATATATATATTTATATTATATATATAATCCATGTCTGTGTATTATATATATATATATTAGGGCCGGGACTCGATTAAAAAAATTAATCTAATTAATTAGAGGCTTTGTAATTAATTAATCGAAATTAATCGCATTTTAATCGCATAAATATTTGACCTGAAAACAGTGAGAAGTCATTTTTTTCACATGGATGTTTAGTATACCATTGAATAATGACTGAATACATAAGCTTAAGCAACAACATATTGTTTATTTTTGTTCAACCAAGTCCAACAGACCAGTGCAATTTTTGCCATTAAGTGTAGCAATAGCATATTGCAACACTACACTAATAGCAATAATGAATTCCTTGTTGCATAGCTTGCACACAACCATGCTCTTATCGACGTTTCCATCCGTTCGTTTTTTATAACAAAATTTCCCATCCACGGGGCCAACCAAAGCGATCGAGGCGATCTATTTTTCTTATTGCAGAACTTATACATAACTACCAACTCAGGGAAGTTAAGCAAGGTGTACAAACAAACAAAGGAACCTAACAGAAAATAAATATCCTGGGTTTGCATACATCAAATTATGTAATACATAAAAAAGAAAGAAAAGCATAATAATGTCAAGTCATGTCTTTGAATAAATCATCATAATGCATCAAAACATTTTCACTTTTTTTGTTATTTAGTTATAAGTCTAAGGGACGAAATAAAAGTCAAAATCAGCCAGAAAAAGAGGAAAGCTCAAAGGAGATTTAAGCCATTTTTGCTTGTGGATGAAGAATTTTGCATACAAGATAAAGAAGTTAACAACATACTCAAGGGAAAGCAACTTTGGATTTTCATAATAAAAAATAACCTCTTTGAGAGTGAAGGTGTGTCACATTTGTAGGGCTAAATACAAAAGAACTTAATTTAGTCCGACTGAGGCGATCTATGAAGCGCGATCCCGTCAGCTCTTCTGATGCTAGTTGGTGCTCCAGTATAATCGGTCCGCCGAAACTCATCCAGTGAGAAACGTTCCGCGGTGCAAAGTCTAAAGTCTGTAATTAATTAATCTTAATTAACGCGTTAAAGTCTGTAATTAATTAATCTTAATTAACGCGTTAAAGTCCCAGCCCTAATATATATATATATGTGGGAGTATGAGTATATATATATATATGTTAATATATACACACGTATATTTATAAATATATGTGTGTGTATACACACAGACATAGATTTTTTTTTTTATATATATATATATATATATATATATTATATATATATATATATATATTTTATACACACACGCATATTATGTAGATAAAGACTTAATCGATTTGACAGCACTAATGTATATGTTTGTTTGTACACACACACACAATGTATAATATATATGAATATAATCATATACACAAATATATTATATAAACACAGACTTTATTTTAGATGTGATTAATCGATTTGACAGCACTAATTGCTAGTAATATTTTAAGAATGACACTTACTGGAATGAAGCATCTTAGGTTTACTTGATTATCCATATAGCATTTTTTTTAAAAATCATGTTAAAATGTATCAAATATGACAATTAAGGAACGTTTATTTGTTCATCCCTCAATCATTTTATTTCATTGTTTGTACATACATGTTTCGCCCCCACAATAAAACTACAGAGCTTTGATTATAAAACTAAGCATTTAAATTTGTATCTTACTAAAACATATTATTGGAAGATTTAGATTCACGACTGATATCTTTATGCATTTTTGTCAACTATACTGTTAAAAAGATCTCATTTGCATTACAAGCTTTCAAAAGTATCTCACTTTTTGGTCATTTAGATTGCATATTTTTGCTGTTTGGGATTCTGAATGAAACCGAGGTTTTTTCCTCATGTACGAACTCCATATTCTCCTATATCTACTACTATTTTTCCATCAAGTAGTGGGGTAGCTTGACAAAATTCTGTGATTGTTTTTATATCACATTAGACATTTTGTTTATTTGTAATAACATACACTGATGATTCATTCGAAATAAAACCAGGAACACACACTTGTTGCCTTCAGGTGATCTGCATTGCTGGATTCATATTAATATTCTCAAAATTCTCTCTTGATAAAGTGTATGACTGTATCATTCAGCATCAATTATGTCCATGCATGACTAATAACCTTTTATTGTTGTTGTTGTCTGCCTCAGGCATATGGAGGATATCTGACCAGCCGACTCTTGCGCTCGGATGAACCTTCAAACATGTTTAAATTCAAAATCAAGTGTGGCACTGCCATCTCCCCCATCACTGATCTCTCTTTATATGGTATGATGTCACATCCTGTCATTCATTTCTTTAAATAAAAGGGATGGACTCTAATCATGAACGTCTGTCCCACAGCTTCTGCATTTTCTGAACGCTATTTAGGATTACCGCAGTCCAATAAGAGAGCCTATGAGGTAATGTACACCAACATAGTATGGTTCTAGGTCAAGTCAGAGAAATGTTACATATTGCTTGTATTTCCATTTCTTTATTTTTCAGATGACACATTTAACAGACCACTTGGAGCAACTGAGGGACAAGAAACTCATGATAATCCACCCGACGGCTGATGGTAACCTTTGATTTAAGCTTCTTCTGCTTAACGTGTTTCTTTCTGAAATACATGCTTTTCTTAAATCTGTGTAACATTTCTTTGTTCACACAGAGAAAGTCCATTTTCAGCACACAGCCAAATTTATCACCAATTTGATAAATGAGAAGGCTAATTATACATTACAGGTAAGAGCTTCTCATCCACTATTTAAAGCTCTCAGCAACTGACTCATGTAGTGGTGTTTGTTGCTCATACTAATAGTCTCGTTGAGTACAAATACAAACTTCTCACATGAGTAATACATATATTTTTCATTGAATATCCCGTTTAATTTAGAAACCTGTCACATCTGGGTAGTGAAACGGGTAGTACTTGAGTGGGTGAGGCAATTGCATACTTTTTTCTTTTCCTTTTTGTCAGATCTACCCAGATGAAGGCCACTTCCTTCACTCGAAAGACTCGCAGCAACATCTAAGTCAGTCGCTGGTCAACTTCTTCGTGGAGTGTTTCAGACCACCAGAGATACCGCCTGAAGCGAAACTGGAGCAGGACAACGAGGATGATGGTTAAAGTCCTATTCATATCCAGCACAAGCCAGCTTACAGCCCAATATGCAAACTCCTCCCCTCCATTACACCCTCCTCCATTCCCATGTTAGTTCTGATGGCTTCTCCGGAGCCTCTGCATGGACCACGCCCCTCAACTCTGATTGGCTCATTGGATCCAGGAAAGAGTTTGAATGACTTGGTGATCAAATAACCTGTGGAGGCACATGCTGAACCATTCCGTACTCGGTGTGTGAGAACTGGATGAACTGGAGTGATTCAGTCGAGCTCTTTTGCTTGTGCTCTCTTATTCGTGCATTGCTTACAGAAAGCTTTAAGAGATGACAGCACAATATACAGAAGAATGATTGGCCAGAGTACCGAAGCTGCAAATTACTTAATTGTTTTCCCGGCCGCATAGCATTCTGAGTTGAATCCAGTTATTACAGTTTAAGGCCTTTATTTGGGTATAAATGTCACTGTGAACCCATTTGTTTCTGCCGTCAATGTCAAAGTTATCAGGCCTGTTAGTGCTGAACAAATTTGTGCAAAATGTTCATAAACCCATTTCACGTGTCAGCTGAATGTGGCAATTTACGTAAGAAAGAAAATTGGAGCATAAATCATTCACATAAAAATTCTTATTGGGATTTGTTGCGATCGTTTCAGAAGGCCTTTTGTTGTGCTACAGTAAAACATTTGCTTTAAAATGTATCTGTTGTAGTAATGATCCACAGCAGCATCCATTGTTTGTTAGTGAATCGGGCCATTCTGAGAAGGATGGTCTTCTTTCTTTTTTTCAACGAGTGCAGCTGCAAATCTCTATGGATATTAATTTAGTCACTGTGCCTTATTGGAATAAACCTGCTCAAGACAGGCAGTCCATGAGGTAGGACAAATCATTTATGGACAGATTGGGAAAAAAAGATTAGATTTATGTTATCAAAGAGAGGACTAAGAACCATGCCACAATCCTGCCAAGAGCATTTTCTTTCCAGTCCTGTGTACTGGTTAAGTTGTAAATTAATACAGTGGGTTAACTGTGAATTCATAGGACTAGTCTTTGGGCAGGTATGTGTTTTTTGTTTTATTTTTTTGTCATACATGGATACGAAGGTCTTTGAAGAAAGTTTTGCATAGAATATATTAATTTGGCATGGTGGCAAGATGGTTTCTTTTGTGTTAATGTATCAATTTTCATGTCATTACTTTTGACAGCTTGAATGTTCCTATGTGGTTCCACTGAATTTATTGTTGTAAGTGAAATCCTGTCTTGTAAGCAGTTGCACTGATGTGTAAATTACTGTTTTGGTCCCTACGTGTGTACCTTGTACATAAAGCATTTTGAAAGCTATTTTGTTTCTTTACTCATTTAAAAGCAATATTCTGCGGGGTTTTCTATACTGCTGCATTCATGCGGTTCATTTTTATTGGACAAAGATTCAAGGACTGTTTTGTTTTCAGCCATCAACAATTTCATCCAATGACAGTCTGCCCCCTTGCGGCCTCAAACCGAGACTGCCGAAGAACGGAAATAATTCAACACGTTATTTCTCAGACAAAAAGGGTTTATTTTCCAGTGTTTTACAATGGGTGTCCAGCACAAGTGCAGACCCAGCATGATACAAACAGTTAGGGAAGCATTGTTCACACAAGAGGAACTTAAGAGATGATTAGCATGTCCAGTATCCTCACCTCTGTATCGTACAATACTTACAAAAAGAAACGGATGCTATGAAGATGACCAAAGGAAGAGGAGCAGCTAAAACATGTAATAGATATGTACATTTAAGTTACTTATTTTACAGGAATATTTAAAATTCAAGTCTGGTTAAAATACCAAATGCAAAACCTAAAACAATAATGCATTAAAATAGTGTTAAGACCAAGGAGGAATGATGTAGGAATGGAAGCTTCTCATTTTTCCAAGAACGAAGTCTGGCTGAGGTAAAGAAAAAAAAAAATCATTAAAACTTTTTTTGTATGCGAGATGTGGCACCTTCAACTACCCAAGACCAGTATTCAATATGAGGCACTTTCATGATCCAAAGACACCTGATTTCTTTGTTCTTTAACAATCCATTCTTTTCCCATTTTTTCCCAGCTTTATGCCAAAGACAGTAATCATGTCTCAGTAGTCGTAGTAGAACAAACATCAACATGTACACAGCAAATTGCATCAGAGGGAAGTTTTGAATTCCTTTTTGTCTTCCGTTATTTTAAAAAAAAGTTGCCTGCTGAGTGTTTGCCATGCATTGCATTTAAAAAGGAAAACGAAACGGACATCGTTCCATAGCACAGCACGCAAAGCAGTCCAAACACAGGCCGAATAAACAAAAAGCACAGAAAGGGGAAATATATACAGTTCATAAATGAAAATGGCAGTTTGTTTAGTATTACAACAAGCAGATACATTCTTGTTTTGGTTACTGAAGGATCTATCACAACACCAGGGGCCTCTTTACACTTTCCAATAAAATGAATCTTTTGTCAAGGTTCAACATACTAGTCTCAACATCCTACAATTCCAGACTATTGACCTACCCGCTCAGCCTATTTCTCTGTTACTTGCCTTTATCGTCCAAGCCATTTGGACTAAAACTGCTCCATTATGTGACGTCTCAGTCAGTTAAGATTAACTCTACACTCAAATCTAAAATCTAAATTCACTGGAACTCGAGCTCACCCAGTTTTCCATCAATACTGCACTTCGGTTGGCCTACAGTGAGAGAGCCTCTGTTCACTGTACAACATTGGGTCTGTACGTAATTTCATTCACAGAAGGAAATGTCACAGGATGTTTCAAAAATATTTCTTGCCACTCCACCTGTCCAGAGAATGCTCGACATCAATTTCATACAGACTTTCTCCTGATCTCGAACTTCACGCACACAAACACACACTCTCGCTCATGACATTCGCATTCTAGCATTCTACTGCTGACGCCAACATGGCTTACAAGCATCACTCGGGTATCTTAAAACATGTCAATACTCAGACACTCATAAAATGTGTACTCATATATATAGGTATATATACACATGAGTATACACTCACACACACTTTCACAGGTACTGATAGAAACGGGAACGGACCACTTGAGCACCAGAGAGTTTATGAGGGTGGGCATCCGCGGCTAGGCTTAGGCTCTTGTTCTGAGTGGCCGCTACATCTCCATTGATGAGCTGACCCAAGTGGGAGTGCGAGGGCCCAGCGGATAACAGGTCCCGTGATCGGGAAGGGTGCAGGTCCAGCCCATCCAGGCTCACTTCAGGGTTGCTGGTGCGGTGTCGCTCTCGAGCTATCCAGTCTCTGATGGAGAAGTCCTGCGAACTGCACTTGGGCTTTAAACGATCCATGGCCGAGAGCTCGTTGCCCTCGACTCTTTGCCAGTCCCCAATTACTGACAACTCGGCAAAGTCCCGCTGACCACCCATAGTGTGCCTGCGGCGGATATTGCTTTTCCGTTTACTTCGAGTCTCGGGGGACCTGGTGCGCTGGGAACCCACCCCGAACATGTCATCGGCTGATGTCCGCAGTCGGCATTTTAACCGGTCGGTGATTTTGATTCGCCACATGGGTTCGGCACGCTCAGATTCACTGCGAGAGGAAGAGCTAAGACTACCAGTGGAACGGCCCTTGACCGCATCCATCACTCGTGATAGTCGACAAGACTCCTTGTCGCTTCTGCTCCCATCTGCTGAAGACTCGCTGTCCGTCTTCTGCCGACTCCCCCTCTTGCGTGCCAGGGTATCGCACGCGATGATTCGATGGGAGGAGATGAGGTTTGGTACATCCTGCAAAGGTGTGACACCGCCCTCCAGTTGGATGCTATCTTCAGCTGGCCCGCTTTCTCGGCCACCGGCAAAGACTGATAAGTCGCTCTCACTGTCAGTCTCCATTGGCCGTCCCTCACTAATGAGTTCACTTCTTTCATCGTCAGCGTCATCACCGCGGCTTTCAGCAACAGACTGCACCTCTGGACTGAGGGCAACGGACTCCACCCCTGTGTGGAAAGTCATGGAGGAGGTGGTGGAGTAATCTGATGTGATAGAGCAGACTTCTGCTCCTGGGCTCATTCCTGTATTCTCCATCCAGTGGCCTGGGGTTCTCCCATGCCTCATCCTTGGTACTGAGGCCTGGGAACTGGTGCTGTTAAGTGTGCCCAGATCTGAGACACAACCATCATCATAGTTGGAGGGAGGATCGGACAGGGAACTTTGGCGAGTCAACTGCATGTGATAACTAGGTTTGGATGATGTAATGATTTTAGGTGAGGGACAAGTTTGTCGGGGCAAGTGTTCAGAGATGAGCTGCTTGTTTTCAGAGGTGAGGTCAAGACACTCTCCTGGGCTCTGGTCATCATCCTCAGTCCTTTCTATTTGGTCATCGAGCCCAACTTCACTCTCGGCATCTTCGGTTTGATCATCAGCAGGCCAATTTGGATCATTTTGCACCGGAAGATTCATTTTGGAGAAACAAGCATCCAGGTCATCATCAGAGCTGCTCGGCTGAGGCTTGTCCTTGGGCTTTTTGCGTTTGCGGCTAGCAAAGATGGAAGAACGCAACAGCTCTCTACTATATTGATCCTTACCAGATCCCCAGGAACCCTGCTACAGAACCAAGCACACAAAGAAAAGGGTAAGTTTACAATACATTGTGATCTATCCCACATCTCAGGGAATTGGCTTTTGAAGGATTCCTCTTCTCTTTGATATAAGGTGATTTTGTAATTATCTCAAGAGAAAGTACTCACCTTTGATTTGGCAGAGTCACTGGTGGTTGAATCTAGTGGAACAGGGAGAGAAAAAGGTAAGTAGGCCATTTCAAGTGGAATAAAGAGGGGTCAAAGAGCCAGAGACAAGGGGAGACTGAAATATTAATATCCTTCACCACAACAGCAGCGGAACAGCACAAACAGTGGAGTCATGTAGAGATCCGAGAGATGAAGGCGACACACTTAAGCCATCAAACACAGAGAAATGGAGGAAAGAGGAATGAGTGATGACAAGAACCCAGCAGTGTGCAGTAAGACAGGAGGCAGTTCATGCACACATTCACACAGACAGACAGCCTGTTCACAGTGAGACCGCCAATTACTGAGACACACACACACACAGCCAGCAGAACATGTCTACAGGCATTCTTTCCCAACTCAAGAGACATTACCAAGGCAGGGATAGACATCCTTACAGCTGGTCGGAAACGGGATATTGCTGCTATTTGCAAACGGCTAAGAACGATTTACTTTCGTAAACCTACATTAAATGGCTATATTGCATCATGGGTTTATTTGCTTTAGGCATGCACATTATATCACTCATTCACTTGGAAGCATGACATTTTTGATTATGTTTAGGATGTTAAGTTTTGTGTTTTCGTAGCCTACTATGTAATATATTTCATGGCATTTCTAGTAATAGGGAATAGGTGGTTATAGAATTGAAGTGCAAAGCAACTATTAGCTCAAATAATTGTGATCATTCAGCTAACTAATTGCGACAAGTTTAGTCATCAGAAGTTTGAAATGAAGGATAATAAGGTGTTTCTTTATGAGACAGGCAGAGATGTGAAGTTGTTGTGGAGTAAGGAACATTTTGAAAGGATGTTTACACTGGAGGTCGCCACATATCTGTACTGTGCTTCGCTAGTCCGCCTACTGAGGTGAATTACACGACCTCCACACTCTGTTCTTTCATTAGTTGTCGCCACATCACGTCTGATTATTTTCATGAGAAGTTACAGCAGTTACACAGCCCCTGAATGGAAGCTATGCCACGGCAAAACGCACAAGTCTGAACGTTTACAGGTAAAAATCAGTCACTTATCGGTGTTGAACTGTATCAGCTTTTCGGTGCAGAACATGGAGATGCAGAATGAATTAAAGCACTGAGAGACTATGACAAGGGACAACAAGGGTCAGATATGACAGGAGGGCAGAAAGGGGCTAAAGGGGCCAAAGCTATAAGGTGGTAGAGCAGCTACAAGGAGGAAGCAAGTTACTACTTCACCACTCAAAAGCCCCTTTGCTCACTCTCCATCAGAGACACTAATGGTTTTGAATGGTATGAGATTCATCGGGAGCTTTATGATTTAAGCCGGCTCAGCCCCTCACCACACCCCTTCAGACATCATCAATGACAGTTACTGTATGTCACATGACTGGAAGAAATCCTGGAGACCATACCATGCTAGAACTCCATGCGGTCAGCTTCAGAGACAACGAGAGACAGCAAAGAGGCTTTTCAGACACATTACACCATCACAGCTCTGTATCCTCTCTGTTAATAATAGTCTTATAAGATATGAAACGTGCAACACGACGATGACAAATATCAACTTCTCTGACACTCTTTTTTTGTTTCTTTTGTTTTCTGGTGGGTTTGTCCCGGATTCACTTTCAATTTATAAGAATCTGGGATTTCTGCAGACTAGGCAGCTACACTGGGGACAACACTCCTCCTTCTTCCTACAGTCCCAGCTGTCCATCACAGACATTACAGAGTCCATCAGTGACATCACCGAGTGATAGACGCCGCCCACTTGGCCTGTGTTAAGATTGGGTAATGTGTGAGCAGTGCTGGACAGGGACAAGGGAGAAGAAAAACACTAGAGACAAGATGGGTCAGACGGGTAAACCTTTGGTGGTTTATCATTGATTTTTCCATTTCTTTTGGGAAAGAACATGCCAGGTTAGCACAAGAGAAGTGTAAGGAGGGAAAAGAACTGAAAGAAAAGGAGGAGTGGAGTCATAACAGAGACTAAAGCATTAGGGAGGGATGGCAATGGGTGAGGTTCAAACCAATACAAACCAAAGCAAAAGGAGAATTCTGGAGAAATCATACAATTGAAATAAAGACAACTAGTCAAAAAAAATGACTTAAGGTAAAGAAAAAAATTTATGAAATAGATTGATTCATAAGCTTCACAAACAAAGGAACTATTTTATCCAATTTTTCAAACAGCTCATTAAACACGTTTGACCAATGCAAAATTGCTAAAATAGTTCACCTTTACATATGCATCAAAACATTTCTGGCAAGCTTGCTTTTTGTTTGCTCTAAACACTGACAGATCTAAATGGCAAGCATGATTATCTGCTATTCATCTGAAATATACTAGAGAGTGAACATACACACACATACACACACCAACATCTGAACACTCTGAATGTTTCAATTTGGTTTGAAATAATATGCATTCTTCTAAACTCATATCCCTGACCTGGAACTGTTAGACTATGAAGGCAAGATTACCTGAGACGTCTCCGGGCGATGGAGCAGTGCGGCCAATGTTGGTCAGCAGATGGTCAATGTTGGGCACAGGCTGAGACTGAACGGTGCTCTCATGCTCCACGGTGGTCTGGCATACACAAGGAACGAGAGGTACAAATTCATGTCACTGATATGAGGCATGTCGAAAACATTAAGTGCGGTCTTAAGCATGTGCATGTATGAGCTTTGCCAAACAGACAAACATTTTCTTTTAAAACTGATCTGAAACATTGTTCTCAATACAAAGATGATGTGTTTCGTGAGCAGTGGCAGCAACAACAACCGCCATGTAAACCATGCAAATGCTTGGGGCCTTAGTGGGTCCACAAGTGACAATAAATCCACGTGTTCTTTTTCCCAGCAAATCGCAAATTAAAATAAATTCTGTCCATTTCTTGTAGGTTTAGTCTGTTACTGCATAAAAGTGAAGAGCAGAAAATAGTGGAATTGGTTAGTTTATTAGTTATTTGTTGATTTTGTACTATTCAGCTTTTTGCAAGACAAAGCAAGTTTGTATTTAGTAGCAGTGGATTTCAGGACCAGTACCACAGCCATTTAAAGAAGAAGCACTGTATGCTATGAGTGTACGACCTGTGCACTGTACGCTAGAAGTTAAAGTGGCTCTCTTCGTTTCTGCATAAAGATGCAAAGCTGCATGAAGCCTAATTAAAGTAAGCTTCGCACTTGCCTCACACCCTAGTATCAGATGTACCTGTAATGCAGATTTTGTTCTGTAGAAAATGAAATAATGCATCAGGTCTGAAAAATTATAAATATGCCCTCGTAAGAGAGAAGGCAGTCCTTTGATGTTGTCTGGGATGAATTTGCTCTACAAAAGCGTCCCTAACAACATCTGAATGCGCTGAGGGGATTTCAAGAAACCATGGACCTGTTTCAATACAGATGTTAATACCAGGTGGAAATGGGACCATAAGAAAACTGAGAAAATGTTGAGGATGACTCTGACCAGTGTTACCTTAGAGACTCAACAATTATACTGAGCCAAGTCTCAATTACTAGATTTTGGAGAGGATTGCAAGGAGGGCTGAGAAATCCACTCAAGAGGAGGATGGCAGGAAGCTACATACCGTTGGCTCTTCATCTCCATCTTCTGTGAAGAACCAATCATACTGTAGAAGAGAAAATCAGACAAAGTTCAGCAGAATTCAGACATCAATGAATAGAGATGAAAGGAAAATGGTCTTACTTGCTGAATGAGAGTCTCAACGATCTTGTACTGATCAGGCATGTGCGTGACCATGTGCGTCATGTTGTCTTCAGAGGTTCTGACAAGGGTTGGGCCAAACACGATGGCCAAGTTACGTGGCTCCATCTAATTAAATACAAAAAAGCTTCCATAAAGAAAGCTTTAAATCCTTTCTTTTTTATCTACAGGGGAAATTATTGACATCACACAATAAGCATCTGTGCTTCCGTGTTCTCCAGACAAGCTGTGACTTTTATGAAAGTGATCATTTACAGTGAAGTAATATTAAACACAAAACCGGCTTAAGGTTTCGTTTTCTTGTCACAGGTTGTTCAATACACCTAAACAGGGTAAATGAACTGAACATCTGCAAAGCTCATACCTTGTTTTTCTCACAGTTTTCAGAGACAATTTTGAGATGTCCAGAGAGGAACTTGAGCGTTTCATAATGATGGTCTGGTAATTCATGTATCTGGGAGGAATAAACAGTAAATATGATTTATTTCATTCTGTTTTATTGCTGATTACAGGAATTCTATTCCTCCAATCTAATAAACATCAGTATTTAGTAAATCAACAGCAGTCCTCAGATAATCTGTACCAGTCTCTTCAGTGCTTTCAACCGCTCAACAGGGTCCTCCATTCGATTGGCATCAATAAAGTTGGAATATTTTTCTATGATCAGAGCAAAACACTCATCATTAGAACACTCCTGAAGTCTATTAATCAGGTTCCTAAATTCAAAAAGTCATTATAGCAAATACATTTCTGCTGAATATGCAACTAAAAAATGTTTTACTATAGAACTTAACATTTTAAAAAATCATTTACTGACCTTTTTAAAGATTTAATAATTTTCCACAAATGTTTCAGGCCTGCAAAGATTTTTAAAAATTCCTAGATATTTTCAGGTTTTCCATGACCCTATAAACTGACTACTCTCGTCCTCTAGGAGGAGTGCTTCCTCCACAAGTGGAGAAAATAGGGCTTAGATAAAAATGTCTCTCTATTAGAGAGCGCAGTTTTCCATGTGTTTTGTATAAAGCAGAAGAATCATCTATTCTATGCGATCACGGGTCTCACCATTAGTAAACAGAGGCTCAGGAAGTTTCCTGAAAAAGGACTTAAGCAAACTGCTGATCACATTGAGGTCTCGCCACTTCTGCTGAACAAAATAAAAGCACATAGATCAGTCTGCCTTTATGGTACCACAGCTCATATATGATTATCATACAAGGCAAAGTGTTCACTCACGTCATCCTGGATATCAATGTCTGTCATGCCTTTAGTGTCTAGCTCCTCCTGCATGCTCGAGATGGCAGCGTTGTTTCCAGGGACTCTATAAATCCCTGTGTACTCTAGCCCTCTCTCCTCCCAGCTTACAACACACCTCCACGATCAAAGGTACAAACTATAACAGACAGAAATTAAGTGTTTTTTTTAATATCATATCTTACAAATTGTAAAAAGGTAGGCCATATTTCACCCTAAAGTCAATAGAAAGAAAAAAATCCAGGAAATTACATTTTGCATTAAGAAAATGAAACCTATTTTTAGCATGATGACCTTAATTTTACGCCAATTAAACCTATTTACTAAGGAAAACACCCTCCTCAATATTGTACTGTATAGTATCAATACAATACTTGTATAACAATAAAGTAAAGATTTGATTGTAAAATATTCAGATATATTGTATTGATCGTTAGAGGGGGAAATATCTAGCAATGTCAATGCAAAAATTTGTTCTAAAATAGATCAGTTCTCACCTGATGGTGCAGTGCGGCCAAATTTCTTTTGCTTTATGCAAAAATACAATATCTTTTTTCCCCCCATTTGCTTTTGAAGTGAAATGTAATATTGACATGTTTGCGTGAGTTTCTCCAGTAATATTTTTATTTGCTTGACGCAGAACCACATTTGTAATATCTGGCATCTCTTACTCTGTTGTCATGTGCAGGGGGGCAATTATCCAGTCGCATTCCAAAAGTGACGCCAGCAGCGGGTCTCTTATCTTGAGGCTTC
The DNA here is from genome assembly GCA_036326025.1 of Chrosomus eos. Taxonomy (NCBI): domain Eukaryota; kingdom Metazoa; phylum Chordata; class Actinopteri; order Cypriniformes; family Leuciscidae; genus Chrosomus; species Chrosomus eos. The sequence continues at coordinate 29,201,503 of CM070823.1, read as the reverse complement.
TTCTTCAGGCCTGGAATTCCTCTCCTCCAAGCGGCTTTATCTCTCGGAGGACTGGAGTCATCTGAGACATATCGCTGACATCAACATTTCACTGAGATCAAAGCACATTCAATGGGTTTCAGTGTCATTTCACAATGCCACGTGTTACCTTTGCTCCTCTCCTGTTCGTTTCTGGGCGAGTAGGGGCTCTGACTCTTACTGCTGCCACCCAGCAGAGTGTGTCTGATAGACTGTCGTGAGGTCTTGGGTGACGGCTCGGTCTTACTGCTGGGTGCACTGTAACAAACACACACATTATTGGACACTGATCATAAGGCAAGCTTACGCAGTTCAACACATATGTGAAGATGTAAGATAAAGAAATGGTTTAAGACCTAGACTCCATCCCAAAATCTAGTGAATTGACTACCAAGGCAATATTCCACGTAAAACTTTTATTATTGTATTATAAAGTTGTTAGTGTAGAAACTAACGTGTGTGTGTGTGTGTGTGTGTGTGTGTGTGTGTGTGTGTGTGTGTGTGTGTGTGTGTGTGTGTGTGTGTGTGTGTGTGTGTGTGTGTGTGTGTGTGTGTGTGTGTGTGTGTGTGTGTGTGGTGACAGCTGTCAGAGCTTTGTTTCAACTTCAGGTTACATTTCTGTCACGATGCTGCCAATCTAGACAGTGAGGCAGCTCACTAGGATTCGGAACAGGGCCAATATGGCTGGGCAAACATGCTGGTCTCTTGGAAATATTCTTTACCTCATAGATATATACTCCTTAAGCTTTCTGTTGATCAAATCAGTGCTGGTTACGGCAGCGTTCTGAAAATACAAGACAAAGAATCATTAACTCTGTGGTAACATTCAAACTTCAGTCTGAGTACAGTTCTGATTGTGAGCATTAAAGAAAACCAGTTCCTCTAGCAAACACAGAAAGAGAATATCAACAAAAAGCCTACCCATAATCCTCACACCTTTAGTAAAGAATTTCATCTCAACACTGATTTCAGCAGATGACAAAGCCCTGTTGTGTTAGCTTTTGGCTGGTTTTCACATGGTTTTGTATTAGGAAATGCTGACAAAGTTATGCAATACTACAATGTTTGTGCTCAGATGGGGCAGACACGGGCCACAGACTTCACATGATGATATTAATCAGCTATGATGTTTCACTAAATTTTTTGTAAGGAGGATCATGACTTTTTAAACGTGTATTCAGACAGTGTTCTAAAAGGGCCAAGGATTGAGTGGTTTAGCATGATCCTGTTATCCCTGCTGGTAGATGCTGTAACTACACAATTATGTGGGCAAAAAGCATCTTTCTCCATTTATGGTAATTCAAAATTAGCTGTGTATTCTGATCACATAAATTGCGAGTAAAGTACGGATCAGAAATATTTTACTGTATGTATACAGCAAATGCTTTACCGGTGGACCACTTAGAAGCATAAAATAGATTTTTCCCTGCCTGCTGCCTTTGACGTCACAGCTCATGCATCAGCAGGAGTCACTAGAAGGCCAATTTGCCACCAGCCAATCCATCTTTGTCAGTTTGTCATTTTCCTGCAGTTACAGTAATTAGTCACATGGCAGTTATGGCTCAAGTGACTGGTTCAAAAATCAGTGTACCCACAACCAAATGGCCATTAGCAAAGATGACAACAGGCAATACTCGTTATAAAACATCCAAGCTTGGCATGTTTGGATGAGATTTTTCTCATTAGAGTGAAAATATTGCGGCCATTGTGAGTTTTGATTTTAATTTGTTGACCCCTTTATACTTAGCCCTGAAGGTTTTTATTCAGCTTTGGAACTGCACACTTTGCCATCTCAAGTGGTTGCAACAGACACACTTTGTCTTACACAGAATAGAGGTGTCACTCCTTAAATGAATGTCTAAAGTACAAAATTAACCTCAGTTTTGTAAGCGTATGTTTACAGCAAATGCCTTTTCAAAGTATACTATACTCAATTTGATAGCATAGACAAACACAGGTGCTCAACACATGCACACTAGAAAGTGTCCTCCTTGTTCAGTGTCTGCGTTATTTATCTCCAGAAGGTATGACCAATAAAAAAAAGTGTCTTTGTACTCTTTAAACTAGTTTGTGGGTATCTCTTAACCCTCTCCCCATAACCTCGCCAATGCAGCTGCAGTGTGAAGGTAACCAAGAAGACCACGCTATCATTGTCAACAAACCTCCTCGTCCAGGTTGCCGTTTTCTCGAATGACTCTTATCCAGGACAGCATGTCCTCTCGGCCCTCTGCCTGAAACAGATACTCGCAGTCGGAAGTCGTTAGCCGCAGGACATTCTTGCGCTTTGTATCACTGTAAGAGATGTCAATCAAGCAGGCCTTGATGCTGATTGATTGAGGCTCGTCCTCCAGTTGGGAGTTGACATAAGCAAGGCCCTCCTTTTTGTCCTTATACAGGTAGAGGGAGTGTCCACGCAGCACTGAATACATCTGTTTCCATGGCCGCATACCACCTCCTACTCGCTATAGATAGAAACAAATGTAAAAACTGGTTATGATCAGTAATCTAAAACAATCACAGTAAAACTATCATCATTCCATTCGATATGGTCTTGAATGTATTTGACACTATGGGAAATGAACAATGAAAGAGACCGAGAGATACTTTTCCCACCTTGCCCTTCTCCGTGTTGAGCTGTCGGAAATGTAGCCAACCCTCCTTGCTGGAATCACTGAAGATCTCAGTGGAGGAGTCTCTTCTGGAGCTGGAGTCATCAGATTTATGGCCATCAAGTGCCTATAAAACCAAACAAACATGACGTTTTAGTGTTTAGTATCGGTTAACTATTCATAATTTTTGCCCTTATTCCAAAACCTGGTGAGTTGCTTGTGATCAATACACAGGCAACAACCTTCTTAGGCTACCCCTAACTAAAATGGGAACCTCGCAAGTGACTTATGTAGAGCGCTCTACATTAGGGATAAGGCATGATGATTAACTAGTCACCCAAGTGGGTGCGTCAATTGGGTATGACAGGGGATGGCAGCTGCCATACCATGGCTGGTCAGGTCAATGCAAAATAATATATTTTTATTGCAGGATTAATGGTGTTATATTACTATGCGTCACATATCATGTGTAATTGTTATATAAGAGAGAAAAGCAAGTCAATTAAAGTGATCTGTTTGTTATATTCGTGTGGCATGAGTTTAACAGCGCTGCAAATGTGTCTATTCATACGGTAACTTGATTTTGCAGAACGTTAGTCCCCATGTTGCAAGGTTGGTTTTCAGCCTGGTAAGCTGGGGGGCGCGGGGAAAGTCACTATTTTCACCAGAAAAGGTTATTTAACCTTCCAAATGATTTCTAAACAGTTTTATTAAGTTGAGATAGTTGCTTAGTTCCCCTTTAAGTTACTAAAAACGAGCAGTGAATGAGTTTGTTTAACCCAAGTTTACTAAGTTTTACACGCGCGAATCCTCTCATTATAACAAACAAAGCGGAGACACGATGCAAATACAAGATTCATTGTGAAGTTTAGTTTAGATTAAATTGAGTTTTTACAAATGGGGACAAACTTTGAAGGATTAACACTTTTTTTTTGGTTATTACGTAAAAATAACATTTGAATTGGATAATATTCAGACTTTTGACCACACACACACACGCTTATTGTCACGTCGAGGGAGTAAGATTTGATAATGTCATCAGAGTTCGCCATATCTTGGCTTTTGGTGAATTGTCGCCACTGCACACAACCCTACGATGACAAGCCTATGGACTGCACACAATCACTGAGACTCTAGAGGCATTACTTTAATGGGTCTTATTCTTTGTTCATCTTGGATGGACTTTTGTCAAAATGCAGTTTGGCTCCACAAAGTACACATGCAATATAGTCTTAAATTTGGCTAAAAGAATGTATATTAGATTGAACTTCAGACACAGCTTTAAAATGCTCTATACATAGGCATCTCACTAGGTTTTGGAGCAAAGCCAACATCACTATTATTAGTAAATGAGCGTTCTGGTTTAAAGAAAGCTGCTCTTTATGAGGGAGATTTTTAAGTGCATCTCTCACCTTCCTGAAAACACTTAGACTCGGTTTGCTGGATCGTCTGTGAAAATGAATGAATATGTTAGACCAAACAACCATTCACAACTACAATATTGGGAACCTCCAAATTTATGATCCGGCACTTTTAAAATACACTTACCCACGTCCTTCCTCACGGTAGTTGTCCAGACCCTCATCGCAGGATTTTGAGCGCTCTGTTTTGGTTCCTGATTCCAGAATGGCATTTCTGAGAGACTCTGCATAGATGTAGACAAATAAAATACAACATTAGCAACATGTTCAACAAAATGTTCCCTGTGCCATTCATATGGTGCTGTTAGATGGCTATAATTGTTAAAATAAATCTATACAGAATTGCTTACCTTGGTCATGAGACAGTTGCCGGCGCATGAGGGGACTAGGGGTGGTAGGACTTGGGCTGTCAGAGATTAAAACCTGAGCTCCAGAGATCACAGCCGATGCAGGAATGTGGCTGCCATCATGGTCTACACTAGGGCTGGCTGGCTCATCTGTAAACATAGTAACAGAGCAGTAAACACATGAATAAAATAACTGTGCAAGCCTCTGTGTGTACATTTATGAACATACATGCCAAAGAGAGCAAAAAAACTCCAACAATAAAGTAAAAAAAAAAAGAATAAATGTGTCCTACGATGCAGTACATATTCATGTCCCCATCATATATGCCTAAAAATATTAAACTCAATTTTAAAAAACAAAAATCATTAGTTGGACCACAACATTTTTATTAAGTAAACATGGGGCAAATTTTTCAACTTCGTGGTTGTAACAGAGGAAAGCTGGCAACTCATGTTTCAGGCGTTTCTATACATTTTGTTCTTTCTTTAATCAAAAACTATCACACACAAAAAACAAACAAATGTATTGGGCTTTAATTGGTAATTTATCAGCATTCCTACAGGTTACTGGTCTGTTGTAATATCCCTTTTTTAATGTCATATTGCAATATATTTTCAATTTGGTATGATAACGATAAACTAAAACTGATGCACTAAAACTAACTTCAAGCAGACAGCCTCACATTAGCCAACTGAGCAATGGCTAACTTTAGCTCTTTTCATTGTTCATTTTCTTGCCATTGGGTAAATAAAAAATTAAAAAAGTGCCTGAGTCTGACCAAACAAGGAATGACCCAAACTTAATTGATATTGTTTGATACTTTATTCTTGATTCTTTATAAAAAATGTCTTTATATAACATGCCACAGAAAGCAGCATTTAACTTGCTTTAAAAATGTCAAGGCATCTCTTGATTTCATTGAAAGTAAGAAGTCTGCATCAGGGCTCGACATTAACCCTTAGGGGTCTGAGCTGTTTGGGGGCTCTTTCGTGTTTTGATATGCCCTGACATTTGTGCTTATTTCAGCTACTTAAAACATACCATTTGCCAACATATAAATTTGCTGTATTCAGCACAAACTCTGCTACAATAATATGTGAGCAAAATGGATGTACATGTTTGAATTTTATAGAAAAAAAATAATATGCGTGGTTAGTACGTTTTGGGAAAAAAAATGTCACCGCAATAAGGCCATTTAACACATACTGAATAGTTGTAAACAATACTTTTGAGTTACTATTCTTGTAGGCTAGAATTTTTACTTCAAAATGAAGTGAAAATCATCCTGAACACTCTTTCAGAAAGATCAATATAACGATTTGAATTTCTTACATCAGTTTTTGGGTCAGCAGTGCTGTGTGCGTGGGAGTGTTAATGCCCATGAATATTAATGCGATTTACACCTGGGAAGACTAAAGACACTCCCCCAATGTCTAATGGCCCATCAAGGTGCTGTGAGGCAGCCTGAACTAAGAATGATTCACTAATGAATAAAAAGTTAAAAAGAACAGCATTTATTCAAAATAGAAATCTTTCCTAAGAACATAAAGACTTAAAGTCATTCATATCACTTAACACTTCCTTTCAAAAAAAAAAAAAAAACCATAAAAAGACCAAACTTGTTTTTTATATATAAAAACATATATATATAATTTTATTATATATAAAAAAATATTGCTTATATAGTGGTTATATAAATAAAAAAAGTGCATTCAAAGAATCCTAAAAAACTATCACAGGTTAAAAAAAATTAAGCAGCACAGCTGTTTACAACATTGATTTAAAAAAAAAAAAGTATATCAGAATGATTTCTGAAGACTGATGGTGACGATGTAAACACAACAAAACAAAAGCAAAAAACTCTTAGCACATTATCCAAAGTAAACTGATGGACAATTATGATAATAGATGCACAATGTATTTGTTGATGGACAGAGAAACATCTATTGATGGGTAGACCGCGTAACCGCGAGTATCTGTTTATGGCCCATATAGACCGCACGCATTTACTGATACACTCAATGAACGGCTGTACCTAATACAAAAAAAAAACATCCCCAGTTAACTAGCAGAGCATTCATTTAGTCCGCTCTTAAATAAGAGATCTAGAGCTAAAATGTTTTGTTTTTGAACTCAAGCTGAGCGCTCGTGTCCTGCTATCAGTGTAATGTATACAGAGCTCTCGTGGCGACGCGCGCGCAGTCTTCACTCGCTCTTAGGACGTGCTCTTCAATCTATTGCCATTGCGGACACTATTCATTCCGGTGAAATCACAAAATAAAACGCACACAAACGGGTGTCCTATATACGTGTGTGCTTGATATAGACTGTACCACTGATGAACATATTCGGTTTTGATGAGAGAAAAAAATATGCCGGGGGCAGTTTCGAACCCGTACCCTCTGACACGGATGGCAAGTGATCTAACCACTAGACCACAGAAGAACTCAAACAACACTCGCAGATCGATATATTTCACTAAATCATTATAACCTAAGCAGTTATTTAAAAAGTTTACACGAGCGTATAGGCCTAGCTGCTACACGAATGTTGTGTTGAGGTAATTACTATGCAAAATATGAAAATGCATTTGAGCTCTATGATCAGAAAAGGAATTATAAAACACTATAAACAACTTACTCCGAACTTGAATCCTCGGGGTTAATTCGTTCTTCAAAATGGAACGTTCTTCGTCTGAGTTTCAAATTCCACTGAGAAAAAGGTGAATTATTCCCATTTGTCCATAATCCTCTGAAGGAGTAACGTTAGCGTGCTTCCATCCCTAAAACGCGATGAACTATCTGTGAATCTCTGATGAAGAATCTGTGTTTGGCATTGATCGGGGGGCGTGCCGCGTGTGATGCATAGATTTACCATGTCAAAAGCGCTGGGGGTGTGGCGGGCTCACCTAATTATCTATAATGAAGGGAGAGCGAAAAAACTGTAACTCTCCTTTGTTTTAAACGGATTACATAAACTGTAAATATATTTTTTTTAAATAAATTACTACATTTAAAAGAAGAGAATCTCAGCTTCATAAAGAGACATATCTCGTATCTCTGTGACAAGTATTGAGAGAGTTACAGTTAATATTTCGGACGCGTTTCAGAACGGACCTCACTGACAGAGACAAGTTAAAACGCGCATCATGTTTATTTTTCTTTATTTGACGAAAAGCACAACACTTTGTTTTTATTGTGAGTATCCACAAAAAAAATAGAAACTTAACAGGATCTAATGATGTACAACACTTATATTTAAGATCAAAATCAACAGAGTAATTTGATTCTCTTTTGCACTGATAAGGAAAAAATCCAGCAAAACGCGTGGATGCGGTTTTCGACCCCTAAGGGTTAAGCCTTGTCATGTGCAAATCGTTCATTTGCTTGTCCAGGAAAGAAAACAGGATATTTTGTGGTGTAAATATAATTTATTCTGAAGCTATATTTAAATCTGCATATGTTATATTTACCCAGAGGTCATTTTTTTTCCTAATCTTATAGACCTTATGTAGCCCCGCCCCTTTTCAGCGCTGCGTTCGTTGTCTTTTGACTTCCGGTCTGTAATTTCACAGCGATCTTGCATAGGTGAATGAACGGCTCGTTAAAAAGAAATCCCGGTCGACATTTGTTAAGACATCTGCTTTACAATGCTTATGATAAACATTACAATGCGCATGATAACTTTTGTTAACTCTACAATAAGTAAATCCACTAAAAAAGCTAATTACTCTTGGACAGCGATGACATAGAGATATACAGAGCGACCGCAAAACCGGAAGTTAAAAGACAATATTCTAAAGATGACCGCGCCCACGTTTCTCTCGTGCATAAGGTCTATTAAAGGGGGGGTGAAATGCTGTTTCATGCATAGTGAGTTTTTTACACTGTTAAAGAGTTGGATTACCATGGTAAACATGGACAAAGTTTCAAAAATGAAGTTGTAAGTTTGATGGAGTATTTCTGTTCCAAAAATACTCCTTCCGGTTTGTCACAAGTTTCGGAAAGTTTTTTTCGAATATGGGACTACGTGACGTCAGAGTGGGCGGAATTTCCTTATACGGGTCTTATGGGCACTTCTCCCGGAAGGGCGGGCGCAGCTGTAGCCTAGAGCGTACGAGAGCGTCCATCAGAGCGCTGGGCTCTGCTGCGTTGCAATCAAAAAAATGGCACCAAAAAGTGTGTTTTTGGTTGCCAGGGCAAGACAACACTGCACAAATTTCCAAAGAACCCAGAGTTAAGGGACCTGTGGATGGATTTTGTTTTTCCAGAGCAGCAACGGAGTTGCGCAAGTGTTTTTGTTTGTTCCCTTCATTTCGGCGGTAGCTGCTAATAGTTTTATAAACAAGGCACAGTTCGACGATTTGCAGATCGCCTAATACTTAAAGATGGAGCAGTCCCAACGATAAAGGTTCACGGAACCGCAGGCGGTGAGTAAAACTGCTTCAAATGTCTGTGTGTTGTTAACTATCGGCGTGTAAGCTAAGCACAGCAAGTAAACATGATCACGTACAGTTAATGTATCGATGGAGCATGCGATGTATGGTGTGTGTGTTTGTGTGTTTAAATACATTTGTTTAGCTGGCCACTGTAGGTGTCAGTTTGTTTATTGTAAAACTAAATCATGTCCTCATAAACCACGAGTCTGTCTGTTTACAACACACGCAAAAGCTTCGCGCGCTCCCGCCCAAACGGCACGCATCCACCCGCTCGGGTTTTTCCGGAAAGACTCGGTACAGCCTATCTTTCTTTTATAAATATAATAAAACTAAAGACTTTTTGGAGATATGAAGGATGCAATACTACTCTATAGGTACTCAAGATTAACATGAGATTGAGTGAAACTGAGTATTTCACCCCCCCTTTAAATGTATTCTTTCATTTCAAAATTCCTAAATTTGATCAATAAACACTATAGGAGCTGTTACCAATCAAATTAAATAAGTTACACTGAAAATCACAACTGTATTAAATGTTATGAGATTGTTTTAAATATTCTTTGAATATACAAAGTAAGAAAGTGTGTGTGTGTGTGTGTGGGGGGGGGGGTTACTTTTAAACACTTTTTAAACTAAACCACCAATAGATGGAGGCAAGTGACCATTTCAATGAGTGAGTCATTGAGTCATTAATTCAAACAATTCGTTCAAACGGCAGATTCCTTCAAGAATGAGGCAGTTGTTTATGAATGGGTCATTGAATCTTTGACTAAATCGATTAGTTTAAAATGCTGAATCATTAAGTAATGAAACATGGCTGAGTGTTGCTGTGAAATGTGCAATAGTTCTGCTGTGATCTTTGTTTGGAAATTGGAACTATTTTCGCTGCTGAAAGAGAACAAAGTGTCAATATCGTGTCAAAAATGTAAGTGACTTAATATTAACTACTTGTTTATTGAAGAACTGTTGTATGAAATTATTGTTTTCAATCGTATTTAGAAAAAAAGCAGTCTTGGTCGTGTGATGTTGCTTAACTGTATCATATGTAATATAAATATTAAAAGCCGCATTATCATGTTGACCTAGTCTCATTTGTTGATATTTCTCCTCTCCCTGCTGCATAAACTTTTTCTAGGAATGAGGACAGTTTTATTCATCTTACAATTTGACATGTCCTGTTTTTGAGAGCACCGAAAACTTTTGAGCTTCTCTGCAGGTCTCAGCCAAAAAAGGTTGGAGTACAAAGCTGTTCTGTGCTGCCAGAGGGCTGGAGCAGCTAAAATTAAAGTAACTGCCCTAGTTCCTGCATCCTCCAGCGTCTCAAAGAGGGCCAAGGGGAAGGTATGCAAAACACTCTTCGTGCCTAGCCGAAGAACTATAGCATAGCCTACAGATCACTTTACTCAAAGACACAAGAATCTTAATGCTATCAGCAATTACCTAGCTTCATTTTTAATAGGAAGGTAGGCAGGTTTTTTTTTGTGTGTGCGTGTGTGGATGAAATAGGTGGCAACCATCCTCTACTACATTCCTTTAGCAGATACTTTTCCAAAGCAATTTATAATGAAGAATCTGAGGTTTGGACCTTGCCATGCCAGTGGTTGATCAAGAAGTCAAACAAACAAATTTCATGTGTTGAAATGCCACATGGCTATAGTGTTTACAACTCTTCAGGATGTCAACCAGTAGAGGAGTGACGCTTACTGCATGACGTTTAACTTAATGGGATAGTTCACCCATTTACTCACCCTCATGTTGTTCCAAACCCATAAGGGTCATCTTCGGAACACAAATGAAGATATTCATTAAAAAAAAAAAAAAAATCAAAAGAGATCGTAAAACTAGTCCATATGAATTGAGTTGATAAGTCTAGTTTTTCTGAAGAGACACGATTGCTTTATATTCTGAACAGATTTAATTTAGGGTTTTATTCACAAACATTCATCAACTCACACATAAGAAGCTCAAGCTTGCTTTATAGGCGAGAACAATTATGTTCATTCTTGTGTGTTACGCAGTACGTTTGAGCTTCCTCAAGAACCAATAAGGTTTATTCTTGTGTGTCAAGCATGTATTGTTGAACTTCTTTTTATGTTCAATGATCAATTATGTGAATAAAAGCTTAAATTTAATCTGTTCATCAATTAAAGCTATTGTGTCTCTTCAGAAAATGTGGTCTAAACCGATCAGTTTTTGGGTGAGTCCGATCGGAGTTTGAGTGATTGGATTTAAATCCGCCTCGAATGCGTTTCGGAGGGCATTTACACCTGGTATTTTCACAATCAGATAGCTATCCGATTATAGAAAATGCAAAAAGTGGCCAGGTGTAAATTGCCCCTAGGACAACTAGAGGTATCAAACACCAGACACGCACTTTTCAGAATTAGATTTGACTTTCAGTTTATGGCCAGCAATATTGTTATGTTTAAGGATATTATTAAATTAAGGTGATGTCTGTATTATGTTATGTTTTTACTGTAGCTACAATTAAATACAATCATTGGTGAGTCTGCAGTCTGAACACTTTACCTCAGGACATACATTAACTGAATCAATTGAGAATCTCACCTGAAAATCCGATAATTTGCATCCATGCAGCTGATTTCTATAAATGAATGTAAAACTAAAAATGTATCTTGCAGCACAGGGTGAAGTCAGTATACATTAACGAGGATTTGAGACAAATATAATGTCAATTTAAAACTATGTAACCTGCCGGTGTGTGTACACACTCATAGAAAATTATGTGTTCGAAATTTAAAGACCCTCGTCCGATGTGCGACCCCCTTAAGCCGAAGGCACAATGTGTTGAATGTGGAGAAATGTTGTCAAATGAGGTGCTAAAACCATCAAAGCTGAAGAGACATAAACTAGAAACACCCGGGCTGTGTTGGGAAGCCAAAAGAATATTGTTTTTAACAGTCATGTTAATATCGCTAATTGTATTTGATAAATTGTACTTACAGTATGAAAATTGGGGTGAATGAACTTTGTTGAACATTTCTGCTAATGAATAGAGTGAATGTTCCCCTCTTGTGTGTCTGACCTGTTGTTGCAGGTATGTTAGCCTGTTACTGTTATAGGAATGGTTACTGAGTAAACCTGCAGAGTCTTTTTTATACAAGGACAGTTTTAATCAATATAGCTGACTTGACCTAGTCTGCTACAATGGCTACAATGACAGATTAACAGCAGAGTATATCATTGTACTTTTTTGAATTTTGGTCCTTGGAATGTTTTTAAACATTCAGTGGTGGGCCATGAGTTGCAAAAGGTTGAGAAACCCTGTCCTAGTCAACTGATTCGTTCAAAAAGCTGATTCACTCAGTAAGGAAACACCGCCGTGTGTGGCTTTGTTTTGAACTACTCTAGTTGGCGAGAGCAAAAACAGGCAATATGGTGTCTAAAATGTAAGCCACTTAATATAATCTTCTTGTTTATTAAACTTGTATAAAATCAATATCACATTTGTTATCATGCTGATAGTTGGAGAAAAACTGCACTCGTGATATTTATTACTAAATTATATAAATAAAGACTAAATATCTTTAGTATATATTTTTTATTTTTTTAATATATAAATAAGTAAAATCGTGCACTCTAAATGCGCACCCGCACTAGTCTAATCTATACGACTACATCACGTAGAGTATAAATGCACTCTCTGGGTGTGTGTGAGGAATAGGCTATACTCGATAATGTCAAATAGCACATCATTAAAACAACAATTACAATATTAATCACAGACGATATATATAAAACACCCCTAGTGTACATGTTGAGAAGACACTGTTTTCTGCTCTACAAAAGCAAATTCTCTTTGTAAATACGTCGAAAGGATTAGGATGTGAAAAGTCAGTGGTTAAAATTACCACAGCGATACAACAGCAGCTTTTGACGATTTCTTCACAAATGTCCATGAGGTCTACATGGGATCTACAAAACGCTTAATTAAAGATTGGACAGTACCCACTTTATTTGGACCAGCTCCTCAGAATCATAAACTGTATGTAAGCTTAATTATTGATCTATATATTTGCTGTGTATTTGCTTGCTGTGATAGTCGGTGTGACCGGTAACACCGTTGCGTAACCGATTCGATTTTTTATAGTAACAAAAATAATTTAGTTTAGTAAGAGAACAGACACTACAATTAAAAACGGAACGTGTCTGTTGAATGCAGCATGAGCTGAACGAGAGTCACAGCACAAATCAGCAGTAGTCGTCAAATTTCACCTCACTTTGCCTATTTCACCTCACTCTTGACTGACAAGACAATGGCGGAAGATTTGGTTTCAAAGTGAAATTTAAAGCGCCTATTTAAGCAAGTTTGTCAAGCAAGTTTTGTTGTGTTTTTCATCAAGAATAATAATGAACCCACCATTCAAGCAACTGCCGTCCCCGATTTGGCGCTAATTCAAAAGCGAAAGTAAAATGCACACAGGCATTCATAATGGTGAGTGTCCACTGGCGAGTGTGTGTTCGTGCTCAACTTCCATAGGAATGAATTGAAAACGCTCGCTTTGCTCCACACCGTTATGAATGTCAGTGCGGCCATGCACATTTTACTTTCGCTTTTGAATTAGCGATTAACAAAAGAGGAAAAATCTGCAAGATTCTGGATAAAATTAGACAAATAAACAAAATAATTTAATTTACTAGAGGTTCTGGCAAAATGTTCATAGCTGCAGTCTATTTAAAAAAAGTTTCATTATTTTGAATGAATTATTTAAAATAAATGGCCTACATTGTATGAGTGAGTAATTGAATCATTCATTAGAAAAACTTTGTGCGCAGCCAACACAGATTTAAATGTGTGTTTAAATCGAGATCGATATCTTTTAATCGATTAATCGAGCAGCTCTAGACTAGTTTGAACTTACCAACACTATTTTTCTACTGAAGTCATAAGAGGGAGAGTGAAATTCTATGCTACTTAGGAAATACAATGGGGAAATGAAAAGCACATTATAATTCTTGCAATATTTACAATGTTTTTGACGGGGACATATGAATATTCTATATAATCTCCAGCACTAATGGGAATATCATACCATTAACACTCCTACCACTATTTATTTATTTTCCTTCTCACTTTCAAAATTCTCACCCAAATGTGTAAGCAGCAGTATGGAAAATAAGCAATAAAGATTTTGGACACTAACAAAAAGTTAGGGTATGCTTAATATCAAAAGGCTAGTGCAAAAAACACCAAAGCATCAAAGATGAAATGTGACAGAGTGCAGCTCGACTATCACTCAATATTCTAGACCTATCCTCAGGCATTAGAGTACGAGGGAAGGCCACTTCCTCCCTGAACAACACCATGACTCACACACAGTCACTCTCACTCTATTTCAGTCACTCCCAAACACACTCACAGGCCTGGATTTGCACCTCCTGCAAAATCACCCTGACTCCTCAAGCTTTGAGAGTTTGATAAACAATTCAAAGCAAAATTTGCCCATGATAATCCTCTGTCTGGACACATGGGATCGGGATTTGAAATAGTCATTATGAAAGGTCACAGTTTGAGATCACATAAGGTACTGGAACATTAACAACACAGAAAAGCACTGATCACACAAATTCTATATAAAACATTAATTGCAAAATACATCAAAGTCCACACATAAAACATATCTGCTGTAGCTCTAACAATCCCTACTGCTGGATCAAGAATGTTGCCAGGTTAGCATTGCTATGGTTACAATGAGTGCACTTACCGATGAAGGGAATGGAGTCAAGTGATTCGTCCAGATTACTAGAGCAGAAGGAGGAGTCAAGCCGCTCCCCCAGTCTCTGCATGTGCATCTCCCGGCGCGCATCGTTGGGCAACCAGCAGACACCACCCCCTGCCGGCTCAGACCCATCCGTGTCATTCACTGCAAGGATGTATGAGGGATGGCGGAGCGGTTGTGGGGTCCCCTTCCCTGTTGGGGGCTTCTCTCGGAGGACTACACCTTCTACAGAACTGGCCCCGTTTACTGGTAAACCCTTGACATCCCGTGTATGAGTTCTCTGAGCTGATGCCCCACCCTGTGGCTTCTGAGGAGGCGGAGTCGAGTAAGATGCCGACCTATATCCCACTGGATTCTCTTTCCCAGTTTCTGGGATCTGCATGGTTTCAGCCCTAGTTCTTGATTGGTTTGATGCAGAATTAGAAATACGATTTCCAATAACAGTTCCGCTTTGGTCTTTGGAAGGAGGCTCTTTGGCCTGGTTTACTCCATTACGAGGTCGCTCTGTAAAACCAGCAGTGGGTGGGATGTCTGTTCTGGAGCTGTGAATATGGGAGCCAGCAACACCCCTGATGTTCATACCATACCCTGTTGGGGGACGATAAAGGACCGCCCGTGGTGGGAGAGACTGTCTACTGGGACGACTCCTCTGGTCTACTCTGCCATACAGCGGCCTATCCACAGCTGCCCATGGTGCGGCAGAAACTAGTTCATGTTCCACATAGTCTGACGAATGAATACGGGGCTTCCGCATGAGGCCGTCAGAGGACACACTACGAGGAGGCCAGTCCCTGGCTTGGGCTGCTCTCTCCACCCCACTCATCCTATCTTGTGAAGCGCTGCGTGGAGGAAGCACAGACGGGCCCTGGTAAGCCCGCTCATGAGACGTGCTTCTGCGGCGTAACTTATTGCCCCATCCAGGTTGGGGTCCACAGTGAGGGCCACCGTGGACACTTTGTGATGCAGTTCGCAGGCTGTCTAAACGCTCTTGAATAGTCCGACTGTAAGTGTGAAGACCTTTATTATCGATATATTCCCGGTATGTCTGGTAAGTCCGCCAATCAATGTTCTGGTGGGTAGCAGGGGAGTTGGAGGAAGCAGGCACATAGTGTGTAGGTGGAATGGCATAATGATCACCATGGTAACCTGAAGGGAACATGTCAGCTTTGCGAGGGTGAAGGTATGGCGGACGACCACCAGACACTGTACCAGGCCTGGCTCTGATCAGCATTGGATCTGGGCCTACTAGACCATAGTCCACCCTATGACCCGGAACCATACGGCCCATGGGAACATCAGGAGGTAACACCACTGTCCGAACACTTTCATTGCACACACATACCGCAGTCTGTGTCTTTGGAATGGGTGGAGACGGGGAGGGAGGTACTGGAATCTCCACACGATATCCTAGATCAGATGGTACAACCCCCGGGGCTAATGTCTCAGTGGCCTGGGCCATCCCCGGGGGCTTACAGTCTACTCGAGGGTAACATATAGGGGGTGGCTGCGGGATATGGCGGGCATTTCCACTGTATGCACCATGACCCTTAAGGTAGGCATCTTGGGAATAGGCCTGTAGAAGAAAGAATCAGATACATTTTAATAGTATTCACAATATTAAAGAAAACTTGAATTTCATGATTTCCTACAAACAGTTCTCTCTGTGTGGGTAGACAGCATTACATTTGCGTGTGGGAGTTTAACAGGTCAGAAGTGTGAGCTATACTCTGGTGAGCCAAGTGCTTGAAAATTCAACAATAATCACATCCAAAGCTGACAGTTAAGAACAAAAATACCCCTATAGCAATCAATTTGACTAAACTACAGTTTCTGTTGTGTATGACTGTAATAAACAGATGTGATCCGATCTCAACTGGGAGGAAACAGGTAATGCCTTCCCTTTAAATTTTATTATGGTGCTGGAAAGAAAGACCAGCCTCCATTTCACACAAAATACATATCTCCAAAGGAAACACCAGGCAGCCTAAAATAATAACAATAAATAGAAAGTGGTTACCCACCGTTCGGGTCACCACACGTGACCGAAGCGACACTGAAGCCAGGGGTGAACAATTACCCTGTTTAGCAATGGCACTAAATCTGATCTCCGTAATCATGTCAAAATCCAGAGTTTAAGGTAAACTACTATCACAGGACTTCAGTTTGATGAACGTCAGATTGAAAACAAATACCAGGCTCCATATTGTTTGTCCTACTCAGATATGTTGGCTTCCAAAACAACACGGCAAGTCATGTAGAGTGGACTTTCAACCCATCATACAGTGTTACATTCCTTTTGCATAACAATACAAACTGAATCTGATATCAGTAGTAGGGAACTTCGCCCCGCCTTTCATGCCACAGATGCCGTGTTACAAAGGCCAAAGTTTAAATAGGAAAAGAGAGAAATGAGAAAAAAGGGGCGAGGCATAGCAAATATGCTTGCTGGATATATCCGAGAACTACCCACACACCTAAATCAAACAGGTCACCAATCCCTTCGCTACTGTGATCGAGACATTCCACAAACTACGCTACACATTATCAGAAACATCATGACAGTCATCTGAAAATGACAAAGGACAGGATATCAACAACCAACTGGAATACAATGACATGCATGACATTTATAAATGAAAAAAAACAACAATCAACATGAATGTAGCATTGATCTGCTTACCAGACTAGTGACTCCCTGCGAAAATTGCAGCCATTACATCACAAACCCACGTAGGAAAAAAGAGAGAGAAAGGGAGGGAAAGTGAAAGACCAGCATACATTAAAGGTGGTAAAAAAACCAAAAGAATCAAGTCCACATACTGACAGCCACTATCACAGTAAATATCTCTGTACAGAGCGCAAAAAATGCACAGGAGCTGCAGTGCTGCCAGTGAGGAGGGATCGTGGGAAGGTGGAGGGGTGCTGTGGGAAGACTGTCACGTTAGCGATGCCACCTGCTTGTCCTCGTCGCTCCCAATCGAGGTGGGGGCTGAGGTGCCTGCCTCGCGTAGTAGCGATCGGCTCTCCATTTCTCCCCTCTCCATCCATCCACAGGCAGATAACTCCGTGATTACACGCGCACACACGCTCCCACCCTCCCTTCCAGCTAATGCGTCCACTTGCTCCCTCCCTCCCTTACTCTCGCTGGAAAGCTGTAACCATTCACATGTCGGAGGCAGATGCTTGATTATACATTCAGCTCAGATGGTACAGCTTCCCCCCTCCCTTCCCCTTTTTTCTCTCGCTGACTTGCGCCTATTTTAGATAGACTGTCTACAACACAGCAGTCAGCTGACTCCAGCTGATCTAATCTCATCTTTTCTGTCTCTTCCTGTCTCTCACTGAAATCCATAAGCCACTGCCCACCGTAGCATCCTTTCACACCTCTTATGATCAGCTCGGTTACTGTGACTAATGTCACCAGAGACCTCGAATGGATTATTCCTCCACCCAGCTGAAAACCCTGTTTAGACAGGCCACAGCATTTCCTTGCTACACTGCTTCACGCAAGAGTAAAACACTACCACGGCAACAGCTGTGCAGCAGCAAAATATGGCATAACAGAGGTGGTAATGGGAGAAATTAGGAAAATTATTGTAAACTTGTCAAGTACATGTCCAGGTCATATTTCACTCCAAAAACAAGGTAAATTATATTTTGCTTGAAGAAAGCAAAACCTATTTTTAGGACAATTAATATTTACTTATGACATATATTATCCTTCAATCTGCTCATATTGTATTACAGTTATGAGAATCTAATGAGCTTCACTGAGAATGGGAATGACAAAAACAAAAAACACAATTGTCTGGCTGAATTCTGGTAATGACAAGTTGGGGACAAAATGATCAGATTCGCATTTCTAAAAATCTTAACTGGACTACAAACAGGCTTAAGTTGCTATGCAAAATGCGAATAAACAATGCAATTAAATATATGCAGTAGTCCTCCTTCGTAATACCTTTTGTCTAAAAATATATATAAAACCAATATCAAACAGTTTATCCCTGATCCCAAGTTTAATCATTGATAATCTCCAAACAGGATGCGGTGCATCAAGTCAACGACAGTAAATGGATGGGGACCCCTTATATGAATAGTTCAGTTTCCAATGAAAATTAGCCCATGATTTACTCACCCTCAAGCCATCCTAGGTGTATATGACTTTCTTCTTTCAGACGGATACAATCAGTTATATGAAAAAATATCCTGGCTCTTCCAAGTTTTATAATGGCAGTGGATTGAAGCTAAAAAATGTGCATCCTCAAACCAAACGGCTCCTGTGAGTTAATAAAGGCCTTCTGAAGCAAAACGATGAGTTTGTCCAAGGAAAACATTCATATTTAAAACTTAAAGTCAAATAACTAGCTTCCGGCTTGCACTATTGATATTTACGCTACTTCTGACGTCATAACTGTGTATGGCCGTTTGGCCTGAAGCTAGAATTTTACTTTGTAACATGTTAAACATGAATATCTTTCTTACACAAACTCATTGTTTTCCTTCAGAAGGCCTTTATTAACCCACAGTAGCCGTTTGGAGTTTGTTTACGATGGATGGATGCACGTTTTTGAGCTTCAATCTGTTGGTTGCAATCCACTGCTATTATAAAACTTGGAAGAGCCAGGATATTTTTGTATATAACTTATTCGATTGTATTTGTCTGATAGAAGAACGTCATATACACCTAGGACGGCTTGAATGTGAGTAAATCATGGGATAATTTTCATTTTAAAATGAACTAATCCTGTATGCCTGCCACTCAGAAGTAAAAAAAAAAAAAAAAAAAAAAAAAAAAAAAGTCAAATTGTACAGGTAGTGAAACTAAAGCCGCATTTCATCCAGGTTGATAAAGAAAATGATGCAGCATTTTAAACGCAATTTCCGAAAAACTAAAAGAACATAAATCCTACAAGATTCTCACATTTCATAATTAAGATATTAACATGTTTTGAATGTTATGATGAGAAAATCTTATTATATAATAAGTGTTTTTACTTTTGTAATTCAGATCATCACTGTGATTCCACTACACCCTGCACATGAAACAGCAGAGGTGCTTTGAGAAATACCTTTGCCTGCTGCCAGAGAGTTCAAACGATGCTTACAGCAGTAAATGGCATGCATTAAAAGTTAATCTAAAGGGCAAACCAATGAGTGCAGGACTGAGTGTGCTCACTGAGCCGAGCGAAACTGTGGACAGAATTAGAAAGTACTGAACAGACTCAGAATAAAACAGAGAAACAGGACATTGGGTGATTATTCACACAAAATAGCTAGAACAATAGTCAACGATCCGAATGAACCTGGATGAGCCCTATGTTCCCATTCTATTCCACTGAACATAGCCAGAAAAAAATGTTTAAAAGGCATCATTCAGCCCAATAAATGTCATTATAGTTTAAAAAAAAAAAAATCTATCATCATTTACAAACACATGGAACACAAAACGAGACTTTAAAGAATCTTTAAAGGCACAATATGGAAGTTTTCGGCTTTCAAAATAGCAAAAATAACTGTATCTATGTTATATATTTCTTTTAGTTGTGTACTAACATTATCCCAAAAGTTCCCACCAACTTTAAAATCCGGAGAAATTTATATTTTAATTTGAAGACACGGGCCGTGTCTTTATTTCCGTTTCGTCGCCCGTCTATGACGTCATATAACCTTTGACTCTAGTTTCTCTAACTTCGTGCGGATCCCGGCGAAAAACCGCCAAACGCAAATGTAAACACCGGACGCACGTCACTAAAATAAAAGAAGGCGATAAAGAATCAATAGTTGGATATCAATAATGGACCATGATTATGCTTTGCCTGCACGTTCTGCTGCTGGAGGCAGATCCGTGAAGCGGAAACGCACGGGTGACAGAAATGACTCGAGAAGGGTTTGGGACAGGAGAAGAGACATGACTCCCGTTAACATTGGAGTTGCATTTCCACGAGCTTCGTGACAAACTGGAACTACAGAGAGATGCCGATCTCGCTTGCATTCTAATAAACAAGTAAGCACCCATTCAGCTAAATATCTATCCGTAACTTATATGTTGTGAAACGATGATGGCATGTGCAAAACGCAGACGGACTAGCTCTCATGTACAGTATGTAAATTCACATTTGTTGTAGATAGCCTATAGCTGCAGAAAGTAGCTTCATATGCAGTTCACCATCTTTTTCAATATCATAGTATAAACGTAATTATAATTATTAACGAAAGGTGACAGTGTTTTTTAACATCTATTAATACTAGCTAGATGGCATATTGATTCAATAGCCCTGATAATTCATATATCTCTCCGTTCGAAGAGACGTGATTTTAAAAACACTAAGTTAGAATGAGTGAGGAATGTGGGGAGCGACAGAGCGCGCGTGTTCAATGGCATTACATAAAGTTAATAGCCGTAACTAAACGTAACAAGAATAGAGATATAATATAAATAACAACACATTACCTCGTCAGTGAACATGTTATCTGCTGGAGATGCTAGATGGCTGGGGAATGACAGATCGCGCGTGTCCCAATGAACATCGTATAGATGGTTCGCGCGCGCACTCCCCCTCTCTCTCGACAACGACAACAACTCCCATGAGCACACGCTCTTTCACGACGTCATCAGAATACGTCTTTTGCTATTATTTTGATTGAGTGACCCCTGGTGGCCAAAAGTTACATACTGTACGTTTAAGAAGCTCTTTTGTAGTCAACAGTACTATTAAAATATTAAAATATATTTATCATGGTCTATGATTACATTTTTATGAGCACATTTAAAAATTGAAAAGCATCTTCTGATCAATAATATCAATATTAACACTCCCATTACAGGGTAACATCTGCCCCCTTAAACTGATTTCCAGGGGCATTATTTTATTTTGTAAAGACAATTTTTTTTTAACTAATTACATGTATGCCTCATCCTTTATGTTAAATTCTTCATTTAAATTAGTTTAAAAATTTTATTAAATTAAAAATTAAATTAAGGCAATAAAAAAACAATAGGGTAGTTACCAATCAAATTTAAATGGTATCAACAAAATCCATCTTTTTATGAGGTGGCACAGAAGCTGCATCTGAAGTAGCATTTAAGTATATTTACAGACAGTTACAGAAATATGAAATGATTAAATACCAGCAGTAGGTTCTGTAAAGTCACCGTCTTTGTCATTGAATCATTCATTCTATTGATTAATTCAAAATGGGTGATTCATTCAGAAGAAAGCAATTGATTGTCTATATGAATGGGATATTATATCATTGACTTCATCTGTTTTTTTTTAACAAAGGACAAAGAAAAAAAGAAAAATTTCAGACTCTTGAGTTATCTTTTGTAACTTCAATAAGGATCAATCTATTTTTAATTTATAGTTAGGACTATGCAATGTTATTTTACATTGTATTACTTAATACAATTTCTGTACCTATGAAAACTACTGTCAGACCTGTACCTGATAATCCTGAAAAGCACAGTTTATTTTATTTGTATGTTTGTTCTATTGTATATCTTTGTGTTATTGCTATTATTTTTTTCTTATTTTATTACTGACTGTTTACTGGTTTTTAATATTTAAAAATGATATTAGTCAAGCTAGTAGTTTTTGCTGTGGTATCAAAATTGGAATAGAGAATTGTGAAATTTCACCGGTATCTGAACTTTGGTGTCATAACCCTATTTATTAAGGTTGCAGGGGTCAAACACAATGAAAACAAAAACTATTTTAATTGATTTATTTATTACTTTTTGTGGTGGAGCCAGCGAAAATTTTGATTTGACAAGAAAAAAGAACAAAAAGTTAACCACTGGCACAACCAGGCCAGTAGAAAAAATCTTTAGCATTGAGCCCTGATATTAGCTCTCTGTGTGTGAGAGAGAGAGCCCATGTGCCAGGCCCCAGCTGGCATCTCTCTCCCAACTGAACGGCTGCTTCAACACAAACAGCCTTTCATGAAGCGAGAGCTTCCATCCGGCCTCAGAGAACACCCTGCTCTTCACCTCTACAAACTCTGAATCTCCTATGAAAATAGTTCACAGCAACTGAAAACAACTAATATATCAGAAATAAGTTCATGATTAATGCTACAGTCGATCTGGTACATATGATAAAACAACGGCACCATTCATGAGTCAGGAGACCCAGGAATGCAACACAGCATGGAAATTTGACTGTAATGGAGAGTGTCAAAGAGAATGCAGGGCAGATAAAGTGATGACTGCACGACAGTTATGTGTAATTGAGGACAGCTGTGATGGTGCGGCAGTTTAAGGCTCGCTGGAGAGCGACCGGCTGCAGTGTCCTGGTTAGCAGTCCCAGATACAGCAGCACCCTAAGGAGCGAGAGGAACCCGCCTCCTTCCTCTGAAATGGGTCAGAACCTTAATTTCCATGGGTGCGAATAGAACAAGTGCAACTGAATGCAAACTTAAAATATAATTTATACAAAGACCTCATTAAAATTATGTATTCCGAAGATTCTGGCCAGATCTGAAATAAGTAACAAGTTTCCAAACCAGACAAGTTTACAACAACAAAGTCACTGCTGAAAATAAAACTCAGTTAGGCCCCACTTTAAAACAAAAATACAAAAACAGTAAAATCTTACCAGCTGTAGTATATCTTCATCTTTTGGCATCACACACAACTCCAGAAATGTATGACTGGAAGTGGAAAGAAAATATTTAGAACCACAATCATGACGCATCTATATGAATACACAACTGATTGAATTATAACACACTCTTACCTGTTCTGGATGAGCCCTATGACCTGTGAGTAAGTCTTCCCAATGATGCTCTCGCCGTTCACTTTCACGATCCTGTCCCCTGTTGAGGTTCCATTTTCAGGTTTTAGATGATCAGACATCGATAAGCAAAACGAAACAATGTGCTGTACATTTGAAGTGCTGGTGTAATTACCAGTGCAGAGTCCGGCGCTGTGAGCGGGCCCTCCCTCTTTGACCTGCTTCACAAAGATCGTGTCCATGGGCTCCAGTCTGTTCCGTGGTCTCCCTGGCAACAACAAAAGCAGCAGTGTCACGAGTGGCCCAGATCACAACAAACCAGTGCCAGGAAGAACCGAGCGGTCACAAGATCGAGCCACAAAATAAATATTTTAAATCACACCAGCTTCGAAATGAAACGCTTAACCCATCAAGACAGCGGAAATGCTGTGACTTCATCTCGAAATGACCCAGCATTCACTGTGACATCCCTCAGCCCCTAAGGGAAGCGCTATACTTGGCTTCATTCTGACATAATACGGCAGAACATAGATCACAGATCTAACAGTAAATAACTAACACTACAGATTCCCTGAGGATGACAGCTACGAGACGCTAAGGCGGTGGCCCATGTCTACTTGCACTGAAGAAATGAGGATCTCTCCTCAACCATTTATTTATTTAAATCATATCTTTTCGTTAGTCTACTGAATGGGAAATAAACCTGTGGATTCTACATAACAAATGGACCGTCAGCATGCTAAATCCCTCTCTGAGATCACAAAAGTTAAAGTTGACTACCCGGGTTTCTGTTGAATTGTCGACAATCTTGACCCCCTCCCCAATTTGTTTTTCACATCCAATCAGTTTGTCCATACAGTTAGCATCCGGTATATCCACATTGATTGCTATAGTAATAATGTCAGATGCTAAGAGTGTGAAAATGGACACAATTACACCAAAAACAGCACAAAGTGGTCATTATTGCTTAATGATTTTTCAAGTATATTTGAGAAAGTATGGATTGGACAACATTTCTAACTGCATTAACCTCAGAATCCAGAATTTATTATACTCACATTCGTATTTAACCGTTCACATTTATTGCTTTGCTGCCCATGCTATCTCTCCTAAACCAATCATTTTATTTTTTGTTTGAAAATATCGAAAATTACCATACTACTATGAAGGTTTCTTGAGCACCAAATCATCATATGTGACCCTGGATCACAAAACCAGTCTTAAGTAGCACGGGTATATTTGTGGGAATAGCCAACAATACTGTATGGGTCAAAATTATCGATTTTTCTTTTATGCCAAAATTCATTAGGATATTAAGTAAAGATCATGATCCATGAAGATATTTAGTAAATTTCCTACCTTAAATATATAAAAATTGTATTTTTGTAAGTGGATGCAGCACAATAAACAACAGAAATGAAAACCCTTAAAGGCGATTTTCTCAATATTTAGATTTTTTTGCACCCTCAGATTCCAGAGTTCAAATAGTCGTATCTTGGCCAAATATTGTCCTATCCTAACATACCATACATCAATGGAAAGCTTATTTATTCAGCCTTCGGATGATGTATAAATCTCAATTTTAAAAAATGGACACATACGACTGCTTTTGTGGTCCAGGGTCACATATTAGAATGATTTCTGAAGGATCATGTGACACTGAAGACTGGAGTAATGATGCTAAAAATTTTGATTTACTGTCACAGGAATAAAGTACATTTGAAAATACAATCAAAATAGAAAGCATTTTTTTATTTTAACATTTCACTATTACTGTTTTTACTGTATTTTTGATCAAAAATATACAGGTGAACATAAGAGACTTCTTTCTGAACTGATTTTGCTGCAGGTTTGAACAGTCTGAGAACCACTCAGATGTGCCCAGAATTCAGCATGGCACAAACACAAACAAACCAACTTGGCATATGAATGCTTTAATCGCTTTCAGTCTTTTCTGGAATTAAAGAATGGAAAACTGAGATCTGAGATCAAATAAAAGAGTATAATTAAGCAGCAGGTGTACATGTAAATCAGTGTTTACTTAGAGACACAAAACTGTTTGTAGTTTCTACAAACTGCTTCCAAAAGGGCAACAATGAGGAGCTCATCAGTCACTGCATAATGTCCCATACCGGGTGATGATATCTCCCTCGTAAAACTGTAATGATTTCAGTTAGCAGACATGGCAGAGTGCTACAGGTTGCGATTGCATGTTTGTTTCTTTTTGCTTGAGGTCTTGCCTGTAGAGTAGAGCTGCACGGTTCTGAATAAATTAAGAATCACATTTTTTTTGTTTAAAATAGAGATCATGATTCTGAATAGACAGTAAAACAGATACGTTTATATAATTTTTTTTTAAATCAGTTTGATTCAATGACACGCTCATAAAGACTTCACTACTGAAGTTTCGTTGGATGAATTAGCTTTTTTTTTTTTTTTTTTTTTACAAATCTCTTGAATGATTCAATGTCAAATACATGTTTTTAACAGTCACTTGTCGCCACCTAATGCTGTAATGATGTCATTAATAATACAATCTTTATTTGAAGCTTCAAGTTACTTTCAAAAGCTGATTTACTCGATTTTTTTCCCAGTAGTTCTGTGATATGAATTATTGTAAGAGTCTTTTTAACCACACAGTATTATTATTTCTGCTTGCAAAGCGGTTTCATACCTATACATGACAACTGCTCTCTCTGGGTCGGCTGCAGCACCAACGCAGATTTGAATGTTCTGCTGAGATCATACTTGTCAAAGATTTAGTAGAAATAGCAATTTTTTGACATTTAGACATGAGATTGTGTGAGTGTTTGAATCGAGATTGCGACCGTATAATTATTAATCGTGCAGCTCTACTGTAGATATTTCTGCAATGCAGCAATTGTGAATTGAATTGTAATTGCAAATGTGTGAAAGCAAAGACATCAAGACTGATCATGAATAAAACAGACAGCAGCAAATATGTAGTTTAGTGTGTTAAACAACAAACCCATATTGTATAAAAAAAAAGGTGAAATAATTCATGTTGTAAGAATAAAAAAATAGAGGTCGGCCGATTTTGCCAAATGAATCGGCATCGATAACTGAAATCCGATAGCTTTTCAGGGTTGCGTCCACTGCTGTCATTATACAGTACGAGAGCGGCTGAGAAAACGCTAACATCATTACCTCAAGCGGTAAAACAACGTGACAAAAATATACGCAATTCTGACCCAAAGGTTTTATATCTCGATTGTTACCATCTATTTGTATTAGTTTATATCCAGCTGGTCGCTTTTAAGTATTCGTTATGCAGTAAAGTTGCACATTTAAAGCTAGAGACATAAGCAAACTGTACCATCATGCAGCTGACAGAAACGTATAAACAAATCAGAAATGCATTTGATTTCAGTTCTTTTTTTATCGTCACACTATAATACATATTATACTACATATAATACCTGATTGATTAGATAAGTGTACTAAAATAGAAGCAAAATAAGTGCGAGTAAACAAAAAAGATATATGTGTCTAATTTCAATGCTGTGGCGCTCATGGAGATATTTAAAGATGACGATCTTTAAGCATGACTGTTTGAATTTAAATAAAATGGCAACACTTTTCAATAAGATCCCATTAGTAACATTAAAATGTATTGGTAAATGTTGAAGTTGAATATTAAAGTTGTTTCTTTTACCATTAGATAATGCACTATGAACTAACATGAATGATTGATCAATCAAGGTATAACTAATATATATATATATATATATATATATATATATATATATATATATATATATATATATATATATTTAAAAGTATTAGTACATTTTCATGGTTCAGTACTGTTTTTCAATTTTGTAATAAAGTTCAGCACTATTGGTTGATGTTAAAAACTATTGGTTGATTAATCAGTTATCGGCCAAAGTGGGCCACCTAGTCATCATTATTGGTCAAATCCAGTAGGCCCATTGGTAGTACCGCTAATCAGAAAAATATAACTGAAAATACTTCTGGTTATTTCGTTACATTGGAAATGGAAGGTCGAATGGAGCACATTGCATTGTGGGATGCAGAGTGTTCAGTTGTAGTGCACATTATGACAAAAAACTATGCATGCTTTAAATACTAAAGAGACACTAAGTAAAAATAGCAATGTTATCATTTGTAAAGATTTAATGCGCCATCTTCACTGTCATACTCTGTAGTTTTCAAATAATAAAACTCATACACATTTACCTTTGAAGAAACGCACCCATTAATGCCATGTGTATTGCATTTAGTCATGAAATAATAATGAACAACATACTAACCCAAAAAATGGTCGGGTATCAGAAATGATAGAACATTCACAATAGAAGTGTACCAATGATAATAAATGAAAGCCAGAGAAAAACATCCATAAACCAATCCCCTCAAATTTCCCTTCTAATGTGGTTGTGGCATAGATGCATGTCAGTTATGCAATCCGTGCGCTGGAGTTCAAGTTTCTTTCTGTCGCTGAGAACATGAAACAATGACTCACTCTTATACTGTACAAAGCAGATGCATGCAACATGCGAAAAGACAGACCCAAACTATTCTATGTAGCCTACATGTTGTGCACATAAAAAACCATCAGAGAAATGCACAACTACAAACCTGGAACCACATTTTCAGAGAAATAAAACAGGCCTGAAAAAACACTCTCGGCTCTCACACAACATGCAAATTTAATATTTGACTATTACATTTGCTGCTGTAAGTTCAGGTTGTTGTATGGTTACAATGTTTTGCATACAGAACTAGAGGCACCTTAAGGGATGTTATGTAAGCTAGTTTGGACTCTTTTAGCCCGTTTCACAGGGCTATGCACTAGTGCTCTCATATAGACTAAAGATTGTTCAGATAATACTGTAAAAAAATGTTTTTGCAAAGCTTTTTTATATTTCAGTTATGCTGCATTAGCTAGGTACAATATTATAAACCACAACACAGTTTCAGTTCCTGTTTCAATTTCATGCTTTTCAATGAGTGAGCTAAAAGCATACAGTGGAAAATCCTTAACACTTGGCAGCTACAAAGTTATATACATTGGTGAATTAGATACGGTTTGTGCTAAGGACATGAGAAGAGGTTTGATTTCATATCACTCTTTTGTAAACCCTGAAATATTTAGGCCAGATACTTCTTACTGAGCTGAGACACCGGTTCCAACTAGCAGAAGAGCATTTAACAAGGATTGTGCACCACAACAGGCAGGCAAGCGATAATGACAAACCACTGATAAACCTAAAGCTCAGTATGAATCTCCTTTAAGTGGGCATGATTTGAGAGACCTAACAGAAGGGGACAACATCAGAATATAGCAGGATTTTTGTTGTTTTTTCAGGAAAGATACTGAATTTAATCTAGAGTTCGACCAATAATTGTGTAATATTGGATTCACTTATAAATGCCGCCATCTTGTGGCCATTTGGAGAATTGTACACAAGACTGCCATTAAAACAGGCTGAAGGAAAAAGAGTCAACAAGTTTTCAAAAGGTAAAATAACTTCCCTTTCTTAGATAATAAACTTGATTTAACATAACAGCCATTAATGTACAAATGAGACGCGTTACATAAATGCCAAAATGTATATAAAAAAGATAGAAGTCACGTAATCCATCAAGTCATGTCCCAATAATTAAAGCTACACTGTGTAACTTTTTTAGTTTATTCTTAGCTAAAAACACTTAGTTCTTTCAAAAATATATGTGCTCATTAATGTATATTTACTTCGTTCAAGTAATAAAGTATTCTTGTGAGTGTATAATATGCCATTGAAAATACATACGGGTAAGGGGTTCTAATGTCGGTCGCCATGTTGCCCCTCCATCTTGAAAGTACATTAGCCAAAGAGGCACAAACCTGTTAATTCAAGCTTTGCCTTTCGCGTTTTAACACTCGATGGCACTGTGTCGAATGTGGACGAGGTCGAACTGGAAGCCATGTTAATCTTGGACTACATTGGCCACCGTAGGAGTTAAAACGAAATCGGAATTGAGAGGAACAGAAACTAATATTCACTGGATGGTCATATACCTTTTCACCGCTAGATGGGGGTAAAAATCACACAGTGTAGCTTTAAATAAATTAAATAAAGCAGCCATGAATGAATGCATGTTGGAAATAAATGCGCTGAACTTAATTCTCTCTCTGATGTCTGCTTTCATTGGTCTCATAGTCACATTCATAAGGCCGTTTAGAAACTGGGTTGAGGCTCAAGAATGCTCCAGCCACTGTATGCAGCTTTTAACAAGATCCACTTGTTTAAAACTCCTTAAATATTAACATCTACTATATGACCTTTGTTTCACTAATAAACATCTAAATAATTACAGCTATATGTGGAAATCAATTATCTCCGCGAGAGAAGTTCTGCATAAACGCACAACAAAAACATTAGTCTCTGATGATAACATGCCAGATGAGATGCACCCGATAACTGCCATGATGTATTTGTTGTTTTGTTTATTATTCTGACAATGCATATTCCACTTATTCCATTCTCTTCACTCTTCAGACTATTAAACCATAAACCTTTTAAAACTGTAGTTTATAACCATTGGATTATATTTATGCAAAGCTGTCATTATTTGTTCTCTATTTAAAAAGATTACACTTTGCACATTTATTTAGCCTATTGTTAATATTGTTGCTGTTGTTATAAAAAGATGCACTTAGTAATTCTATTAGTTAGAATTATTTCTACATGCTTTATTTGTTACCTGTTTGTTTACCTGATCAAAGCTTTTATTTGAAAGAAATTACACTTTAGTGAGTGCATTTATATATATATATATATATATATATATATATATATATATATATATATATATATATATATTTTTTTTTTTTTTTTTACTGTTGTTGTTACAAATAAAGAGATGCAACTGGTAATACTAAGCTACACTAAAGTAGAAATGTTTTTGTTATTCAAGCAGTCTTGAATGTTTTATGGTTTTTTGTTGTTGTTAGAATTATGTCTATGTTTGTTTACCTGATCGAATCTTATCTAAAAAAGACACTTTAGTGACAGTACACTTTATTTGCACTCTTTCTATTTAATGATGTAGATGAGCATTTTGTTTTGTATGCAAGGAGGGAGTGAAACTGCAGTTTTCAAAAAAAGTGTTGATATTTTTTTCAGTTTAGTGCTGATGTTATTACTGTCAAAAACAGAAATAGAACAATACACCAATATAACAAGCAAAAATCAGTGTTGGTTATGAAAAATATTGGTCAATCTCTAATTTAGACGATTATTCCTGAACCATTATGTCCTGCACCTGGCAAATTTCTATATTCTTATCAATCAATAAAACACATATTCTTCATTTTTTATCAAGAATGCGGCTTATTTTTGACCACTTATATGTGGCCATTATGGTCCAGTATGTGTGTTTTGTTGAAATGCCACGAGCATTACAACCTTCCTATAATTTAAAACAAACAAATCTATGTAGGTCACAGTTTGTTATCTGCACTGTAAAGAAGTCAAACAGAAGGACTCAGTGAGGGGGATCCTGGAGCAGATTTAGAAGCCTGTATATAGAAGCCACCCAAAGCACCAGAAGCGTTGTTAAAATAAAAATAAAAACAAAAAAAATTAATTTTCTAAAAACGCGTCTTAAATCTCCTGTGTTTCACTCAACTCTTTAGCATTTTGCATATTGTTAAGCTCTTTTTCAATGCAAGAACATGTCCTGTATGTTCAGGCAACCCATCATCTAGCCAAATTCGAAAACAGGCTTTGCATTTCCCTAATTGACAGCAGGATGAAACTACAGGAAAAACAGATCAAATATACTTTTAGCAGTCAAGCTCTTTTGCAACAAAATGATGCAATCTTAAAAACTAAGGTCAAAAGTTCAAACAGTAAAGGGGGAGAGGTTGAGCAGGGGAAAGAATTCAGTAAGTTATTTTTGGCAGCTATAGATGGTTGTGCAGAACCATGTTACGAGAGCTATCGTGTAATGGGAGGTGAATAAAAGTCATTCCTTGAGGGAACAACTGCTCTGACAAACTTTTGTGGTGCTAGATTAAAGTTGAAATTTAGTAAACAAGGAATTCTGGGTGTTTTCCAGATCCTCAAGTTTTATTCAGTCAGAAGGTTGCATACTTGTGCACTATTCTAATCCATTTTCTACTAGTGCGAGTAGTGTGTTCACACTGAAAATGACAGTGCAGTTCAAATCAGGGTTGGGTACCGAACTCTACTTTTAAGGGCACCGGCCATATTGCGTCAGTACTACAGAGTGCCGATTCACATAAAATCAATAGGTGCCAAATTTCAGTACCTGAGAACACATTTAAGCACGAGAGTAACGCCGGTTTTCACACTGCACGCGTTAGCAGAGCGTTAGCAGCGCAGGAGCAGTGCAGGAGCAGTGCATATGGTGAGCGGAAGCAGGACACGCGCGTTTTGCTTTCATACTGGCAGCGTTTGACGCGCGCGGCGTGTTTACAGACAAAGTACTCTATAATGGGTAAGTTGGCATTACTTTATTTCGTTTTCAAATACATTTAAGAGAAAAGACTTGTCAAGAAGCTTATTTTATTAATTAATTAATTAGGCCTAATAGGCTATATTATATAACTTTTGGTTCATCTTTGTTTTTGTTGACTTTGTTTTCTTTTTAAATTGATGAAGGTCATTTGATTGACTGTTTAAAACACAATAGATATCATCAATGCGCTTTTGGGTAAAACTGCTGTGTATTTTGGCCATGATCAATGCATTGTCACTTTAATTCAGCGTAAGCCGCGCGTCAAAAATAGACCAGACGCCGAAACGATCGCGGCACTGCTGCTCCTGTTCTGCTCCTGCTACGCGCTGACGCACCGCCTCTGCGTGCGGTGTGAATGCTCTAATCTGTTAACATGGGCGCCGAAAAAAATACGCACTGCTTACGCCCTGCTAACGCGTGCAGTGTGAAACCGGCGTAAGACTATTTAAATACGAATCCTGCATGTTCTGCGTGTCTCAGTGTGAATGAATGGCGCAGACGCGCAGAGACATTTACCACACACAAACGTGATGCTCGTGCTGTTTTCAGCCTCTGCTGTCTCACTATAGGAGGAAATGAATGCATGCATCTCCACAGCCACCGTGAGAGTCACTTCATGAGCATTTTACAGTTGAATTTAAGAAAAACTATCGTTATTTCATACACACACAGAAACTCAAAAGGTCTTTACGGCAACCCGTCAATATTAAAGTCCGATTTAACTTAACTTAAAAATATTACTGTTTTACAGAATTTAGATCCATCTCAATGTAATAATAATACGAACACTAATAATAATTAATTATTATCAAACCTTTATTTTTTAAGGAATAATAAAAAACAATTCTTCCATGTTTTAATTTTAACACTATAAAGCTCAGTTGTTTGACAAATAAATTTTTAATTAATGTTTTACGTCTTCAACACAGAATTTGTGTGGGGGGGGGAATATTTAATAGAAATTAAATTTGAAAAAAAAAATATTAAAATGGTTGTTTTTATGAATTCTATCAAGTAGCTAGTAGCCTACTAGTTACAGGTAAATATTACAGTATACAAAGACAAACATCACAGACAATGGAGACAGCGACCAAGGCAGCTCTGGCATAATGTCAATAACACTTCTATAAATGAATTTGTTTCTTTACAGTTTTTGTGGTAAACATTCCTAAAGTACCAAAAATATTTACCGTTGGGTACGGGCACAGAATTTCATGTACCGGTACTGGTACCAGTTAAAATGTGAACAGTACCCAACCCTACTCAATTACCCAGATAATGCACTTGATTAACTGAAAAAACAGTGAAAAAACTGTCACAGCTTTCCTTACGTAACAGGATTGGGGGAAATCAGACACTGATGCAAGACGACAAAATAACCTTCTAAAATTCATACACCTGATGGTAGAGTGCTTAGTGCACAGTATAAGTGCATAGTGTTAAAATGTAATCCATGGTTTTGTCCCAAATAACATTAAACCTCTAAACCCGATTGACGCTCTAGAGCGTCAAAATGCACTCCCCTTACAAATCTACTAATAACTTCGGAATGCATCAAGGTATTAACTTACTTTTTTTTTTATTAAAAAGCTGACATTCGTCTGCGTAAAAGGAGTCTGACTTTGTTGACTTCCGCGAATGATAAGCCTTCCGTATTTGAGTGCAAATCTATAGCATTTTACCGCAAAACAGAGAAAATGTACTTAACCCTATCTATTGATATAAAGTGCTGTTGTGGGTGTGTGTGTGTGTGTGTGTGTGTGATCCAATGACAGATCTGTGTGTGTGAACCAATGACAGACCTGTGTGTGAACCAATCACAGACCAAAAACAAAAAATGACGTCGTCACGTACGTAAGAAAGGGGAGGGGTTTGGAATCAATCCCACGTGGGATTCGCAAAATGGTTTCGTCTTATACACGGTCTTTACACAACACATTGGAGATACACGTATTTGTACTAGATTCTTTTCAAAGAAAACATGGCCAAACGAAGATTCACTGCCGAGCAAGCTGCTGAAATGATTTTTGCCGAGAGCGGATCTGATCCATATCGATTTGATTCGGATGAAGATGATCAAATTCTGGACGGAATCGATCCATTTGAAGAGTAAGTAATGAATGCAATATTGCTGATAATGCATTTTCTAATATATATTGTATGATTTTTTAGCAAAATTATTTTTGTAATAATAGTAATAATAGTTAGATTATTGTAGTTAGAAGTTCTATGACTTGGATTTAAAATACACACATGATGATGAATAGCTAATCTTTATTTACCACATTTTTTTGTTTTAGAACAGCCCAAGAACAGCCGATTGCATCATCGCGCAACCCACGCGTGCGCGCCCTTGTGTGGACTGATGTGCAAATGCAGTGCACAGTGACATCTAGAGGTTGTTTTTGGATGTGTTTGGTAAATTGATAGAATATTCAATTCAAAATTAACATTGTTCCCTACATCTTATAATTGCTGTTTTTTTTTTAAAAAAACGTATGGTGACTACATTCGCCAAAATCTAAATAGTTAATTTGTTTCTTAAATTTTTTTCACCCCTTTTTTTTATTTTTTTCTAAAGCCTTTGACGAATCAATATTTGTTGTAAAATCCCTTATTCATCTATGTTTTAATATTTTTCTATAATAAAAACAAAAAAATTGAACTTCTGTTTTTGTATTTCTTGGTGATATATCACAGCAAAACACATACAAGTGTCTCAAAAAGTGTATTGTAAATGCATCCACATTGTAGCTGAGAGTCTATAGAATCCAGAAATATGACTCTCTTCACTCTGCTATGAAAATTGACCATTCCAGAAGCCAAAAAATCAACATAGTGCCAGGCGGGCATAAAACCCCTTAGGCCTTGAAGGGTTAATGTCACTAAAAGTGATAACTTGCCTCTGTGACCATGGTCTTCATCCTATAAGAAACAAACAGAAAAAATAAATTAGTGTATATTGAAAAATATACAAACAATACTATGCTATGAATCTCCTGTGAATGAAGGATGCACACTACCTTAAAATTGGAGTGCACTGCAGACTCTGGTGGGTACACAATGAAGTGCCGCAGAGTGAAGCCGAAGCCTTGTGAAGTGCGACGCAGACGAATCGTCTTAGGCCCTGGCCAGGAAAATGGCTCTTCCTCCAGCTGGAAGAGCACTCCTGAAGAATCATCCTGATCCACCACATCCTACACAGAGAGAAACGCATGGACTCATGAGGAAGCAGATCTAGATTTATAGAGTTCTTTCCACTAATAAAATCGATTTAGGTTCAGGGGAGACAGGACCTGATCAAACTGTACAGATCGTGACATATTGCCACTGGCATTCACACCAGTGAGTCACTTTTGTGAGCAAGAAAGCACTGAACAAGAGCTCTTCTCCCTTTTATACGCAGAGGACAACCTCATCCTGGAGAAACAACATAAACGGTTGCGCACGTGGTAAAAATGAAAAGAGAAATTTGACTGTCAATTTTTTTTTAAATTAATACATATTATATAGAGCGTTTTAAACAGTCAACAAACTGAAGTAGGATCATCACAAGGAAGAATCAGAACTGCTATGACATCATCATCCTTGACATTTTCCTCTTCATACGGAGGAACGCCCACCGAAGGTTGAGTCAGGACTGGCCTGATGTCATGTCTGGAGGGTGTGGGTGATGTTTTATGTTTCATCTGAAGTTAATTTTCCTTTGAGGAGCATATTTAAGGATAACAGACACGATACGCCAGTTCCCCCACAGGAGGATTCACTCACTGTACAAATTTGTTTTGCTGGCATTAACATTTAAAATCTGTCACTGAGGACAAAAACTTGTTTTTCTGAATTATTTTTAAATTCTTTTATTTACTTTAATAAGGCTCAAGTTGTGTGATTAGCTCATGTTGAGGTCTGAAGCCTTGAGCTTTCTCTGGATCTCCATGCCTACCAATTCCAGAGTGGGCAATTCTGCTTCCGGCACGCACTGCTCTGTTTATGGAGTATTTATAGTCTCACACCTACCCAATCTTCACGCCCTACCCTTTACTGCCAAACCTCCTCCTGCAGAGGTGTGAGAAATCAAATATTCCCCCTCCATAAACACAATATAACATCTGACACACTACAACTAGTGATGGTCACAAAAGTGTGACTGTTGTTTGAAGTAAAAATCAACCGATTATATGCAATACATTTTTTTTGATTAATTGTCTTATAGCCAAAAATCTTTTTTATTTATTTTTTTACTTTTTGACAATAATTAGACTACTTGATTAGTTTATTGATATTTTTCTGTAAATTTTTTTCACAAAAAAAAAAAATATGTAATGCCCTAATCAAAATTACAAAAAAAGTCAATTGTCAAAATCTTTGGTTTAAATTACAAAAAGGAGTAGGCCTATTCAAAATGTATTTAACTTACAATCTGGAAAAAAATGTTCCAATTCTCAATTTAATGTTAAAGATCTTCACATAAGTTTATAAATCTGCAGTTTTCAGTATCTGATTGGAAGTAGTAAAACACACACAGATGCAGATAAAAACATCTGGGTCATGTTTGCATTGATTTCGGTCATTGGCCATAATTCTAATCTTGAAATCAGGATTAGGCATAAAATATTTATATATGGGAAAATTGACTGAGAATTGAACAAACAGTTGTAACCTGGCTCAGAGCAGTCTTTGTGGTGGTTAAGGGATAAGATTTACCAATTGATAAGAAACCACCTTACAAACGGTGCTACGAAATGCACTTGGAATTTGGTGACATGCTAGAACTATGGTTATGCACGCCATGACTATTTGAATATTCAATCTGTAATAATTATTCAAAAAATACTATTAGAATTTTGCTACATGTTGCTTTGCCATCAGCAGCAAATCTATGTTAAATCCTAAACGTGCAAGCTAAAACTCAGTTTTAACAAAATGCATTGGTTGTTGCTGGGAGCGTGTAAACAAGTTTGATTTATTTAATCACAGAATGGTGTTGTCTGTCTCCTAGGCACAGGAAAGTTTGGAATTACTTTGATCAAAATGATCTTCATAAATGATCCTACAAAATCGAATTACTTTGGATCAAATTAGTTAGCATGTTGTGTGCAAACAAACAGAGTTATAATATCACCCCCACAATGAGAAATCACATGAAATCCAAAGACAGAAGCATCGTTATTGACCAGTCGAATTAGGAAAGACAGCTGTCCATCACTGCACCCCCGAGCGAGCCGAGAAGATAACTTATTTGATAGCAAAATGATCAAGAAATATCAGCGCTCCAGACAAAAATAAATAAATTAAGGAGCCATTGGCTCCTATAAGGAAAATAAAAATAGGCGCCAAATTACCAGTATTTTAAGTGCCACAAAATCATTTTTATTTTGTCATGTCTGCCCTCCTTTTACAGCAACAGCATTTTCATCCATCTTGTGGATGTCCTGGGAACTAAGATTCACTTAAAAGTAGGAACTGAATTTCTTTTCCAACTTTAGAAAAAGTTAAAATCACCCATTATTATGTTTTTAATGCGTCATGTCAAGTTAAATTAGTTATTTAAAAAAAAGCCTGTCTCAAGATGCAGTGGTCTTTCCCATTCATTAGCGCTGTCTGTCTGTCTAGAGTGAATGTCTGTATATGTAGGCCTGTTCACACTTGGTGGTATTAAGACGCGTTTTGGTCGATACATTTGGACCATACATTTATTCACCCATAGACCCTCTCCTCAAAGAAATCAGGACATAAGTGTTTGAAAGTGGACAAAAGATACAGATTTTAACACCAGTAAACAGGAATGTGTCTCTCTCGTCTACTTGTGATACAATCGACCAAAACGCATCTTAATACCAGGTGTAAACAGGGCCTGTGTGCTGCCTACAGTGAACGCATCATGTACAGTATACGGGTCAATGACGTGGCGTGTCAATTCCGGTGTCCAAAGCATATTAATTGCATTAAAAATGTATACATTTTTAAATGCACTTCATTAAATGACTCAACTTCACCCTCTTTAATTACTCATGTGAGAATTCAAAATAAATAATTAATCTTGAAGGATCTATTGAGCTCAAAAGTCCCAAAATGTCATTCCGGGTAACTGTCCCGGCTTAATATGACAAAAATGTGACAAAAATGTAAAAAATATAAACAAAAGTATTTATAATCTACTTGGGCATAATTGTAGTGATGTTTTCAACGATACCTACAAATATAGTGATAATTCTAAGTTTATTTACATTTTTATGACATAGACTTTTGTCTCCAAATTGTGATTTCTCTAATGTCATTCCTGGATAACAGACATAAAGTACCATTTTGGACCATAATGCAATTTGGTATGTCATGTGACATAATACTGTATCAAAAAGAAGACCCTGAAGGAGCACCAGAACATTTGCAAATTTGAGTAAGCCTCTCTTAAAATGTTGATATTTTGACCTTTTCGGTCACTGGTGCACTTTGCAGCAATATCATGTGTCCTTTTGGATAACACTAATAGAACATTTATAATGTTTTATATTTAAAAACTATCTATTTGATCTAAAAGATTACCTTATAGCGATGATAGCTAAGTTGTAGTTTTCCATAGGTGGTTAAGTTAGTGCCTGATTATAAAGAAAAAACATTTGTTTTGTCATTCCTGGATAACAACATGTCATTCTTGGATAACAAAAAACCTCCGTTAGCCAGGACATGTCATCCGTTATCCAGAATGACATAAGTGTAACAATCTAGTTTTTAATTAACAGTTGTAAACTTTTAGCCATAGTTATTTTAGTTATATTATTAACATTAACATTATTTACATAATTGTATGTTTTTTGCCATATTTTTGCTGTCATTCATCTTGATTTCATGATTCAATGAGTCACATTCAATTATCTTTGAATTGAATTTTTGTAATGTTAATAATAATGTAATCACGTATGATGTAGTCATATTTATTAATTATACCCCATTTTGGTAACACTTTATAATAACTGCATGCTATTAATTATTAGTTAAGCATTAGTAAACAGTTAATTCATAATTTACAAAGCATTTTAATAGACATTAATAAACAGTTTATAAATACAACTATAAATGCTTTATTCTTGATTTATAAAACGGTTAGTTCGAATCCTTGATTCTGATTGGTCAAGAGCTGTGCTTTATTCACGATAAAACACGGCTACGACCGCTTCACCCAACGGTTCTATTTATCACTGCGCCCATAGCAACACCCTTAGCAACCACACAACTCAACATAAACAAAGAAAAAAGCTAAGAATAGGTGGTTTGCAGTCACGTGATTGTGTTGACGCGCGAAATTCAGATGGAGGGCAGGAAGTGAAGAGCGCAATGGACGAGATGGAGGAAAGTCCGTACTGTACTACTTTTGAGGCTATTACAAGAGAAATATATAAACAGAAAATCGAAACATATGTTGGACATGATCCTTACGTTATGAAGAGGACCGATTTTCAACTGAATTGAGAGATTTGCCTGCCATCGAGGCGGTAGATATCAGCAACTACCTCGTCTTACAGACATACTTTGACTTTACAAAGTTTGGAAACTGGTACGTTACACAAACAGCCACATAAGTGTATTTAAACACCTGAATTATGTAATTATAAGCCACATAAATAATGTATTAACTCACATTTGACGAAGTGATCACTGCACACACACACACGGGCATTTTCTCATTCGGCTCCTCCCGACCGCAGACGTAGGTTTGCAAGGCATTTTCCCCGGTGTTTTTCTGTCAATTTCTTGTATTTTTCCCCCTTATGAACAACAACTTTTGGCACACGATAAAAACTCCTCGTGGTTTGATCGATTTGAGCAACCATAAACGACGCAAAACATAGGCATTTTGAGTTTGTTATAGTGCTTCCTAAATATAGAAAATCACTTCCTGCCCTCCATCTGCATTTCGCGCCATGGCAACGCAGTGGCGTGACGTCACGTGAAAACAAGCTATTAAAAAGGCTAAAATGTTTAAAGTAAATTTCGATTTACTGGGTGGCATGACGATGGATAAGTGGTTTGAGGAACAATTTGGAGAGACTTCTACAAATACGAACCGTCATGCTGAAGTGCTGAAATGTAACATTGATACATTCGAGAAGACTCGTAATGAAAAAAATACCGTGCAGCAAACCCAATGGGCAGTGAAATGCTTCGGTGACTGGTGTAGTGAAAAGGGTTACAGCATAGATTATAAACAAATCACCAAGACGGAACTCAACGCACTTCTCCGTGACTTCTACGGAACTGTCAGAAGCTCCAAAGGAGAACAATATGGGATCAGTAGCTATGTAGCGTTACGCGCGGGTCTGAACAGATTCCTCAATGATCCACCTTTGAGTTTGTCCTGGTCTCTTATGAGAGACAGCGAATTCACCTCATCCAATAATGTTTTCGTTGGAGTGGTAAAGACAATGAGAAGAGAGGGTCGTGATAAAACGGAGCATCACACATCGATTTCTGCTGAAGATTTCAGCACCATAAAACTGTCCGATGCGCTTAATCCCAACACACCTGAAGGACTCGTAAACAAAGTCTGGTTTGACGTGCAGTTACACTTCGGACGTAGAGGAAAAGAGGGGAACCGAGAACTCATTCCAGACTCATTCCGCATTTTAACAGACGAAAATGGTCTGAAGTATGTCACAATGAGAACAATTCACAACAATTTTATTTGTTATTTTGCTGAGAGATAAGCTATTTGTGTGAGGAAATTTCAAAAAGGAAATGTCACAAATTTTGTGTTGTAAAAAATAAAAAGAATAAGACAAAGTTTGCGAATGGTTTGTTGTTTTTATTTGAGCTTTCCTGCATAGGTACACATTGGAACGTTGCTCTTCACAGTCAGGGACTATATTTTTCTAGCGGAAGGAATGTTTTTATTGATTTAACTACACGAAAGTTGCACTAATACATTGTTTTTTAATTTAATATTGTGTGGAAACCGTTTTATAAAAGCAATAAGATACTCGAGGCAAGTGCTGTATCGTGAATAAGTAACGGCTCAAGGGGTTGCAGGCACTCCGCTTCGCGTCGTGCCTAACAACGCCCTTGAGCCGTTACTTATTCACGATACAGCACAGCCTCTCGTACCTTATTGCTTACTTATAAGCATATCTATAATGTGTTTAATAATTGTATTTTCATACTTTGTTAATGATCAATTTATAATTTCTAAATGAAGTATAGCATTATTTACAAACCAGTTGTTTGGGAGTTGATAAGTGATTCATAAGATGACTTAGAAAGTGTGAGTAAATGTAGTAAATTCAGGTAGTTATAAGGACATCTTATAAAAAATATTATTCAGACATATAGTAATGGTTACTTAGTGTGTTAGTAAATGCTTTATTAACATGTATTTATACTGTAATTCAGGGTTAATTCTGGTAGTTAAAGCATGTAGCAGTGGTCAGTTAGTTGTGTGAGCTCATCCAAAGTGAGGACTAGTTATGCCTTGTTAAAGCATTTATAAATGAGATTTAAAGGCTGTTAAATATTTCTATGTTCTGAATCACTGTGTTGTGTTTGTTTCCTTTTTCTGTTAAGAAGATAACGGAGTCTTTAAATCTCCTTTATAAATGCTTTACAAGGCATAACTAGTCCTCACTTTAGATGAGCTCACAAAAATTAACTGGCCACTACTAAATGCTTTATAACTACCCGAATTAACCCTGAATTACAGTAGAAATATGTGTTAATAAAGCATTCACTAACACACTAATTATAACTATTACTATGTCTAAATAATCATATGAATAAATGTACATTTTAATAGTTTATTAATCATTTACATACACTTTCCAATTGAACCACTGACAGTTCCTACATAACTGTTTTTTAAATAATGCAATACTTCATTTAGAAATGATAAACTGATAAATAATAAAGTATGAAAATACAATTATTAAATATTATAGATATACTTTTAAATCAAGAATAAAGCATTTATAGCTGTATTTATAAAATATGTTAATGTTTTATCACAAAATGTATGAAATGCTGTTGCATTTAAGTGTTGGCTGAATTAATCAATTTACATAAAAAAATGTTGATTGACACGTTTTTAACGATTTAAAAAAAAGTTTTAGTGTTTTTTTTACTTTGTTTCAAGTTTGAGTGTTAGAAGGAAAAATGATCATGGTAATCCTGAAAAATATTGCAGAATGTCCTTCCGTCTAACAGTATGTCATTCCGGCTAACAATGACACAGGCAATTAATTTAACCCATATTTGTGTGTTAGATTACACAATTCTGTTTTATT
This sequence comes from Chrosomus eos, assembly GCA_036326025.1. Lineage (NCBI taxonomy): Eukaryota > Metazoa > Chordata > Actinopteri > Cypriniformes > Leuciscidae > Chrosomus > Chrosomus eos. The sequence continues at coordinate 29,159,405 of CM070823.1, read as the reverse complement.
TTGTTGAGTTAAGGATAAAACAAGTCTTATTTACTTTATTGGAAAACATTTTTAAACATTTACCGGCTTTTTTTTTATTTGGTTCTGAATTTTGAGTTATCAGCAGCCAAAAATGAGCCCATGTCTATATGAAATCCCAAATTGATTATATTAATTATTATTAAAATGTAGTTTTCCGAGCACTAATTGTTTGTTGAGCTCCAATTATGGATATCAGTACATTTGTATATGCCAACAATGGTAGAAATGTAATTAATTTAAAAATTCATTACGTTACCCAGGAATGACATTTTCATGGGGAAAAATATCTTATTCACCAAAAAAAATGGTTAATTACATTCTTGAAATGTGTACATGTCATTGCATTACATACACAACACTCTAATAAGTATAGAAAGTCCTAAAATTTGAATTTTTTGCCAGTTTTATTTTTTTTCACATTTTAAATCCTTATCCGTCATTCACCCATACGCGTAAATGATCAATCACTGTCATTTAATAGTACCGGTACTTGGTACTAGTAATATATTATATGTAGCTTGCGTTATGTTTTCATGCTTATATTTGAAACGGGCTGGTGATGGCGCAATGGATAAGACACATGCCTTTGGTGTGAGAGACCCGGGTTCAAATCCACTGTGAGACACCAATGTGTCCCTGAGCAAGACAATTAACCCCTAGTTGCTCCAGAGGCATATATAGCAATTGTATTTCGCTTTGGATGAAAGCGACAGGTAAATTAATACATGTAAATGTCACCCAATCATTTGCTTAAACATCTATCTTTTAGGGATTTAGGACAGGTTGGAGGTTATTTACGATTATTTTTAAGAACATTCTTTTCAGGAATATGAATATTTCTTAAATTATGTCTTAAGAACATTCTTTAAAAAAAAGATAGGAACATTCTTAAGAAAAGTTTGACAATACGAAATATTCTCTTTTTTTTTTGTTAGAAGATAAAACGACTTTGTCTATCTCTCTCCATTGTGAAGTGAACTTTCATAAAGGAACAAGCGACTTTGCCCAAAAGTTCATCTGCGGTCCCATGTGCAACACTGAGAAAAAAACTCTGCTAATGTTTGCAAGAAGTCTGTGGAAAGGAGGGCTGCAAAATCATTATCCCTCTCATGACTAGTTGATGAGGTCACTACTGGAAAGAAAGGAAGAAACATCCTAAGCTTTTGTCAGGTGTGTGCTATGGAACACTGACTCAACAGTGAGAAGGCTATAGGGCTTCGGTCTATTTTGGTCTACTACACAAATATTCTTAAGGTTTCTTGAGTGGCTGGAACATGTTCAGATGGTGCCAAATTCTGATTTGAGCAGCTGAGTCTTTGAGGAACGAGTTAATAAGTCTGAAACACAGCAAGTGCACATGAAATCGGAGAGCCTGTGTGAACTTGTGACCAGAACAGGTTTCTGTCAAGAGCTGTGACAATTTCCAGAATATTACGCTCATCATTTAAACTGCTGAACAGTAGTAAAGCTGACTGCAGAATGCTAACAGTGTGCTGTAAAGCAGTTAGTGCTGTATAGTGCTCTATACTAGAACAATTCCAGAGATTGAGGTAATGGGAACTCATAGATTACCAACATAAGCTGATTTGAAAAGCTTAGGTTTACAAAACTCTAACTATTAGAACTCCCTTACTAGTCATAATGTCAGCAATGGTATCAGAGCACCCCACAGTATTTTCTCAAAGATCTTTAGGACCCTTTATATGGCTATATACATTGCGGCATTTTCTACTTTTCTTATTTGAAAAAAAAAAAAAAGATTTATTTTAAATTATGTGATTTCACATCCTGCCCAATGTTGTCTTCATATTGAAGGCTATGAAAACAAATATAGTGAATGTGAGCATCTAGGCTGTTATATGTGCAAAAAAGGGTTAAAATCATGTATTAGAATTACATTCTACTGTAACATTTCAATCTAAAAAAAAAACAAAAGAAAATGCATTTTAAAGAAAACGTTAGAATCACTCAATTAAAAATGAAACTAAATAAAAACAAAAGCACAGACTAAATGTTAACTGGTAAAAGGAACACACATTCACTCACATTTGATTACTCCATTACATTTAGTCTTTTTACTGTTACTGCCATCATATAAATACCCGGTACACTTACTTGGAGGGTAAAATCCTACATATGGCACATTTAATGTCCCAACAACATTTTTGGAAAACGTAGCTATATTTTGGTCAGAATTATGGCGCTCCTGTTCTATTGTGTTCAATGTGTGTAGTGTGCATGCGCGTCATGTGGCAGCGTTCGTTCACTGAAGTCTGTAAGGTTTAGTAGAGACTTGCTTGCATAAGGCTAGCCCACTCCTGACAGCAAAATATTTTTCAGATGCACTCATAACTACTGTATATTGAAACAATATTGCCAGAGATAGAAAGATAGATAAGATAGATCTTGATATACCGCCCCACCCTAATATAGGCAAAGTATCATCAGCTTGTCATCACCACATACGCATGCAATGCAGAAAGTTGTACAAACACCGATGATGTGGAAACATTATTGCAGCCGCATCACTGCTGTGCCGCACAGCTGGGCAGAACCCATTCACAGTGTGTCACCAAGAAAAACTACAGAACGGCAACAAAAAATAGCATTAATTATTAATTATTTCACACCCACATATGTATATCTTGGCTCATGCCCTCAGAGCAAACTGGAACTCTTTTTCTTGGCCATGGAAATTTAATTTTCAGAACCAGTGTGTGTAGATTTAGGCAAAATTACCAATGTCTCTTTCACGTGAGATCACAATCCCAACCGGATGCAAATCGGGAATAGTGCTCAGTCATGCAGAATGGATGTGGTGATTTTGCTCTAGGACATAGAGGCAAGGCTTAGCTAATCCAAACAGATGGACAGGGAGCAGCTTCAGCACAGATAGTCCCACACTTTATGGTATGGTGACAGACTAAACCAATAAATACTCTACTAACACCTCCATGTGCCAAAACCCCCATAATCAAATGGCCACAGCTCAGCCTTCTATGGAAGTGCTCCTTAAAAGGGAACAGAGTGTTCATGAAGGTGAGGAAAAAAATGTAAATGGGCGTTTATTATGAAATGTTGCAGATCTATTTAGTGTCTAAAGATTTGCCTAAATATGTAGTAAGTTAAACGTTCTCCCTGTCTGTAACTTTCAGTGAATAATATTTCGAACTTGTAATATTTATCCCGACTGCCAACTAGGAAATTTTATAAAAAAAGCATCAAGGTTTTGCAGGTTGTGAAGGTACAATGTTCACATTGTGAGAATACGGTATATTTACAATGACAAGTTAATGAGGCACAGCTGAGTAAAGGAGCTCTTAAATGGATAGTTCACCCAAAAATTGTGTCAATAATTACTCACCCGCATGTTGTTCCAACCCCGTAAGACTTTCGTTCATCTTTGGAACACAAATGAAGATATTTTTGATTAAATCGGAGAGCTGGCTCACTCCTTCATAGGCAGCAAGGTAATTTTATGTGCCGGCCCAGAAAGTTAGTAAAGACGTCGTTAAAATACTCCAAGTGACTACAGTGGTTCAACCTTAAGTTTATCAAGCGACGAGAATACTTTTTGTGCGCAAAAACAAAATAACGACTTTATTCAACTATACATTTTCTTCCGTCTGGGCCCCTGACGTGAGTTCACGAGAGCCACGACGCATGCGCGAGAACTGGAAGATTTAAAAGCTGCATGGATCCAGAATACTTGTACACAAGCATTTTATTTCTCAACTGTTTGCGTTCATTTAAGACATAGCCGACTAGGTTTACAAGGATACTCACACCAAGACAGGCATTTGGATTATTTTGTGTGAATTAGAAGACGTGAAAAAAATTCATTCATATTCATATTAAACTTTAAAAAACAAAGTGCCTTCACTCAGTTAATTAATAAATCATCATCGGTTTGATAAATAGACCTTTTTCCTGCAAAAGCCGATGGTTTTAAATTAATGATAAATATTGGCGCCAATAAATCAGTGCATGTCTACTCCAAAGGTATATCAAAAGCTGCTAAAAGAGCAAATATCTAGTTGGAAAAGTGGCCAACGCTAACACTCAAGGGGTAACACTCAGCATTGTAGTTATTGAAAAAATATTATCATTGACAAGATCACCAATAAAATATTGAGATTTAATTTTTTTGTTAACATTGCACATCCTAATATAAACAATAAAATAATTTTAAGTATTATTTAAGTCAAAACTACCAAAAATTGGTTGATTAAATCAACATGGCCCATTCATTACTTGATTACACCTGTCCTGGAGGCCCGCATCACTATTGTGGATGTCTCCCTTACCTTATGCAGCTCATCAGTATAGCTAAAGGTAGCAAGTAATGATTGTATAAGAAAAATTAATTGATTAATCTGCTGATTGTCATTATTTTGATTAGTCTAACAACTATTTCTCCCCCCAAAATCCATCAATTATTTTCTTATTAACTAATTAATCCATAGCATATACTCAACATTAGTAATATTAATCCCACTTTTTGCCACCATACCATGGTCCAGTTAGTGTTACTACATGAAATGCATGGTAAATAATGGAGATTTGCAGACTGAAAAGCCTTCTGACTGTATCGTTGCACACAGCGTTTCTCCTGGTTATCAGCGCTGTTTCATCTGGCTTTAAACTATTTAAATCACAGAGACATTTGTGTTCTTTGCCGATTTCAAGCCCTTCTAACTGGATCTCACAGTGCTGTTTAGTGGTCGCGTGACAGAGAACGATCAGCGAGTAAACGCATCTGCTACAGTAAGCTCATGGTGTGCTTCAAATGAGTAGTGCTGTTTTGTTTTGGTGCATAAACATTATATCGAACTCTTGTTAGCGTTTTATCGAAGAAAATTATTGTTAATTGTGACGAACAGATCGATGCATTGTCAAACTTCACACAAATCGATGCGTTAACATAATAAACATCGTCGATTACGCTGATGTGTCAATCCTGCCCTACCAGACTGCATACATTATTGCTAAACATTAAAAAACAGCAGTAGTATAAAATGGCAGGTATATCAAGCCACATTCTACAGACACCTGTGACAAAAGCCAAGCACCAATACTGCGCATATCTGTGATACTCCCTGTACACACAACATCCTTTTGTTCTGGATGAGTGTGGAGCAGCAGTTCTTTCAGGTTATGCAGTAAGCCTGTAAATAATTCATGATGAGCACAGATGCACCTGGACAATGTGTTGCAATCGCAGAGGTGTGTGGATGGTGGCTGGGCTTGCATCAGAAATAGGAATGTTTTCCTTATAAGAAAGCAACAGCTAGATAAGCTCCAAGTTCCCCAGGCTGATAAACACATGAACAACTGAAGAAAGTGAACAAAATGAAGTGTCCCTCCAGGCATTTTGCATTATAGTCATGTCATGTCATGCTGGGGGTGTTTTCAGCTGGCCACGGTGCACAAGAGGTAGTCTCAGCCTCAGACGTCACGACCACGGACCGCTGGCTGAATGTCTGATGCATAAGGCACTCAAAATTGGTAGTCATTTGTTCTATAGGATTTCTGGGAGACCGTGTGTTCGCTTTCTTTATCAATCAGCCTGAAAACAAAGCCTTTGTTATGCCTAACCCCCTCATAGAAGTTACAACTGTGACAATGAGCTCTTATCAGGATCAACTAAATGCTGTGTTTTCAAAAGTATGTTTTACACGACAGTCCATTATTGTAGGGACATCAACGTTATATTTTCACGTCACTTAACATGACGCAGAGCAAAACGAACTGTGATTGGAGGCTTTACATGTCATTCTTAGCCAATGAAAGCAGCGATGGAGTCCAGACTTTCTGCAGTCAGTCTGGCTAAGCAAGACTACACAAGAGGTACATCCAGGGATAAGCATGACTATAAGCAGCACCTATGGGCCTGAAACAAGAGACTGGGTGACATCAGATTTAGAAAACTCCAAACAGATTTTCTGACATACTTGCATCACTTTAAACTGTTTACTGTAGTAATATATTGTAAAAGTATAATTTTTAACGCTGTATACTTTTTCTATGTTGGTTCTTCTTTCATGGGTCAAAGATTATTCATCCAAAATAGGACTGCAAAAACTAATCGATTAGTCGCGTCTGCCGACCGTGCACAGAAAACATCCACCATTCCATTTTGCATGAAAGGCTCGTCCTGACAGTCCATGTTAAACTTCAGACTTTACTAAACGAGCGCCAGTGCTCGTCAAACAGACGAGACGACGTTTTGCTTTTTAATATGTTGAATAAAGTTAAATTGAATTGTAAATTCAACATATAATTAAAGTATTTTATGAGTGATAACTATAAAGGTATAACAGCATGTAATTGAATTATGACATTTATTACATTTACAGGATAAAGAAACGACAGTAAGAGTGAATGTGTGTTCCTGCAGAACATATTCCTCTTATCTGTAAACACTTTTTTTGTATTTTTCTTTATTATCTTCATTTTTAACGTAGGGATTGAAGCAGTATTTTTGCTTTATAGCTCTAGATATAAGTATAGATATAGTACCATATATGTTTTTATTGAATATAGTTGGCCTGTTGGTTTGAAGGACTGCATTGGGCAGCATGTGGAATAGTGTGTTTTGTCAATAAAATAAAATTGGGCTTTTTATCGAAGAAATAATCGTCCAGCTAATCGGTTATTAAAATAATCATTAGTTGCAGCCCTAATCCTAAATGAATAACCTCTAACTGAACTAAGCATGTCTGGACTCTGGTATGCTGTTCTTTTAAGGCAGAGCAGTGGCTGGAATCAATTTGTCTTTTTCTATTGAATTGAGAATATATTTTCCCTTCTGGCACAGGAGTTAATCATATGATGATCAGTAACAGGGCAGAGAAACAGGAAAAAGGGCCGAAAGCTAGGAATGCTACAACCAATACTACATTTCTATCTCTTACTACCATGTGCATATTTCTGCTCCATATTATTATACTTTTCATCCTTTAAGTTGTATCTAATGATCATTCTGATACCTTATGAAAACATTTCAAACTAAATTTATTAGACAATGAACTTTGGTCAATGTTATAAACAATCTTGTAATATATCATGCAGAATGTGCTTGGTATGTGGTGTTCATTGCTGAAACCCATTGATTCCTGTGAATGAACAAGTGAATCAATTATATTAAAGGGAGATTTCACCCAAAAAAGAAAATGCTGTCATAATTTACCCGCCCTCGTTACTCATCCTCATGTCTTTCCAAACCTCTATGCCTTTTTCTCAACTGGAAAAAAGTTATTTTGAGAAATGTCTCAAGTGTTTTTTTTTTTTAGTCCATTCAATAGAAGTCAAAGGTCACCAAAAATGTTTGGTTACAAACATTCTTCAAAATATCTTCTAAGCCCTGCAGAAGAATGTCAAACAGTTTGGATCAACATGAGAATGAGTAAACTACCTTAAATGCAGATTGTTCTTAAATCAATTTTAATCAGTAAAACCAATCAACACATAGATATAAGTTCTATGATGAGTTATTTATTTATTCACCAGTGAAGTAGCAAGAGGAAGCATTAGTCAACCCCATCCAGTGTCTCTTTATTAAATGGGGAAACTGTGGTCAACCAGAAGAAAAAAAGAAATGCCTTGTGCACTAAACAGCATTTATAAAAACTTTTTTTTTTAATTGTTAGAGACCAACTCCACCCAACTTAATCTACCCAAAATGCATTTCACAAGGAAACTGTGTCAACATTACAACAACGGGGGATGCCGTTTTAAAGTTACAAGAGATATTTTTATGAACCTCTAAGCTTAAGAAAATTTTCCATACAAAAAAAAATGTATATATCATGACCACAGGAACAGAATCCAAGAGGACAGTCCTTACAATAGATTTGAATGAAAAAACGACTGAGATTCACCGCAAACCATTTAAATCTTACACATTTTCAAACTTAAAAGCAACATATCTTTAAATGGAAAGAACAGCTTTGGAGATCTTTGAAGTATATTTTTATGAAGAAAGTTAATCAATTAGGTTTGGAACAACATGAGGGTTAGTAAATGATGACAATTTTAATTACTGTCTGAACTCTCCACATTAAGATAGCACAAGATCTGGGAAAGGCACAGTACAAGAGTTGCCGAACACAATCCTGTGACATTCCAAAGCTGGTGCATAATGACCTTTAACACTTTGAATATGAGTAACGTACTACCCCACACCAAGTACGATGAGCTAATATTATTTACACCAAGGACTGCTGAAATAAATTAGTCACTTGAGTATAAAACTTTACAGAGAAAGAAAAGTTACTAAATCAAAAACCAGTGGTAATGTTGAGTTCCACATTTTTCTCTTCCATCAAAATGAGCCACAAAGAACAAGCATCAGACAAAAAACAAAAACAGACTTAAATCTTTAAATTTACACATTAAATGTTTGGCTTATCTAATCAAAATGCAGGCGACAGGTTTCCCCTTCCTTGTGAAAACTCCTGATGAAGACAGACCTACCACTGGCAGAAGAGAAACATCCCGTCCTCTGAATCCATTTCAGCAGAAAAACAGAGACAGGGTCGAATATTAGATTAAAGGGAAGGGCTAATGTGAGCACAAATCGGCTGATTCTATAAATAGATGACCTTCAACCTGCCATGAATGTGGACAGGGGTTTATACAAAGGTCTTCATTCAGAAGGCCAGTGGATAGATTCGGCAGACTGAGCACAAAAATGTTGATTCGTGGGAGCTAACAATATATCTAAAAAGAAACTAATAGGGGACTAATATCATACCCAAGATAAATCACCACCACTCCTTTTTTCCATTCAGCTCACTTCACTTTCTTTTTAATAAAAGGAAAATCCTGCTTCTGCAATGTGTTTTAGCAAAACAAATTGAAACTAAAAATGAAACCAATTCATCAATCAGGTTTATGCCTGCAGGAAAAGATCCAGACCACGTCGGATGGCTCAAACTGAGCGCAAGAGAAAAGATGGTCAGTGTTACTAAAGTACAGAAAAAAATAGACAAACCTTCCTAATTGAGGCCAAATCCACACAGCCCACACTGAAATGTGAAAACCATAAGTTAACACCCAATTACACAGCACAAGCAATATCAGACGTTTTATTTTGACAGTGTCAGCATTCAGATGGTCCCCCACATTGACCATGTGTTTAAAGGAAGGGGTTTCACACCAGCTGTTTGCATTGTAGGTGCACTGCGACCTGACTGTGTGGTTCAGACCGTTTCGAAAAGCTTCCCCAAGAGCTAACTCGCAGATAAACGGATGCTCCTCGCTAGAGAAAAAGCCTGCCAGGGAATTTCCTTCAAGAGCATCCAAAGAATTTCATTTCTTCTGCACACACTTATGATTACAGATTACAGTCCTTCGTGTTTCTCATAAACTAGCCCTACTAAAGGAATTTCAGACAGCAAATACATTCCAGACTGTAAAAAAGTGTGGAAAAATCCAGACTCATTTTGGGCCAAAATGCTCAAGCATCAAAACATTGTGTTTGCAGGACAACAACAGAGTTCATCAACAATCAAAGCGTTAACCAAAGCTAAAAATCATTTGAGACAAAAACCAGCCTGGACTTCCAAAAGACATGCGTTTTGATATGCAAACTCCCCACATTAGAAAACAGGTTTAGCACACATGGCTATAAACAAAACAACCATCAAACAATGCAGCTACTACAATGCATGGATAAATACCACCAGGGTTCTAAATTAACACCCGCCAACCCGCCAAATGCGGGTAAAAATTCGTTTTGGCGGGTGTTAATAAAAACTTACTAGCCAGTTTGGCCGGTGATGCATAAGGTTCTGTTCTCGGTCATTTATCCCCCTGGCAGTACTTCCTACATTTCCCATGAACACTGTGCCGTAATGCTACGTGATGACGTTTCATACGCCCATTGGCTGCGTGCAGTTTACAGTGAAACCAGCGCGAAAAATGATCATGGAAACTAACGGAGCATCCACCAGAAAACACAAGGAAGACGAAGAACGAACGGAGCCAAAGCAGGGAGCATAGACTGAAAGAGGAGGGACCAAGTAAAGTAAAGTAAAAAGTTAAGATTTAACTAAATGCGGCAGTGGTTGGGACAGACTTCTGGGTTTAAATTTAAATGTTGTTTAACAAGAAATAGGATACGTTATTTTTTTAAGTTTAAGGTTTTTGTCATTATTTCTGAACAAGCTTATACATTAGGCAATATACACAACAAGCTTACTATATATCTTAAGGTTTTCTTTTAGTTGAAAACATTAAACAATATGTGTAAACAAAAAATATAAACAAAAGCATCAAGCAGCGTGGACGGGAAAAAAACGCAACAACAAAAAAAGCAGACGCGCAATTATCGTACAGAACGTACATACTCGAGTCAGCATATGATTATCGTGTTTATATTGTTTCACGTTCAAGTTGAGAAAAAAAATATCATGCACGAGTGAGAAAAACGCGCTGCGCTGACAGACGTTGCAGAGACGCGCGCGCGTGTGTTAGTGTGCAAAGTGACAGCAAGTGCGTTTTCTGTGCTTAAACCTGTCTCCTAATCATTTTCTTTAATCATTTTCACCTGTCTTTAATCATTTTGCTACCAGAAGGTATCATCTCGTATCACGATTCCATCGGGGTACAGCTGCTTACCTGCAGTCGTTAATACAGTGATGGATAGCTGCTTAATCAATCGACTTTAATAGGCTATCAATTTCATCTCAGTAATACCAAACTTCGCGAGGCAGACAACAACATTATGTGATCAAATACAAATAATCCACTTGTTAAACACAGCTCCACCAAGTGCACTTAATTATAACTGTGAAAAAAAATTAAAATTCGAATAGTATTTTATTTTTTTGAATAATAATTACAGATCGAAAATTTGAATATTCGTGCACATCCCTAATAGATAGATAGATAGATCCCAAACTTGAAATAAATGTTTGCACTTTCTGTGTTGTATTGTATTTTATATGTGTTTTCCATGCCAACAATGTTAATAAAATGATCAAATGCATTCAGTGGCACTCATAATTTCTCTTATTTTCACCGGACAAAAAATTTGGCTAGTGGAAATTCTGATTGGCTGATAACTTTAGAAAGTTACCACCCATTGACTGGTGATCAAAAAAGTTAATTTAGAACCCTGAATACCACATAACAGAACTTTGGAAAAAGAGAATTTTTTCAATACGAGAATAGAGGCAAGGCATTAAATTTACAGCTGGCATTCAGGAAAAGTGAGTGGATTCGGATAAAGCAGCAGCACAGCTTGTGCATTCCACACCAGTCAGAGACACAACAACAACAGCTGCAAAACTTAATTCAATCTTGTGACCTAAACAACATGTTTCTGCTGAGGTTTTCCAATGGAACAATGTTAGTCAGAATAGTGTTTCCCATTAATCATGTAGACTTTGGCGGTCTAATCTGAATGACCCTGAATGGTCATAATGAACCGAAAAATATTTACATTTCTCATAATAACATAAAAGACCTTTAACATTAGCTTATATTTTGCTGTGTTGCTTTGGCAAAGCATCTGTCAATTAAACTAAAATCGTAATCACGACGACATCACGATATGGCTTAGTGCACTTATAAAATAACAAAAGACTGCGATTTAATAAGTATACTGTCTGTTGTGCTACGTTTTAAATCAAAGTGCTGCACTGTGTTCAGATGCTTCCAGAAATCCTCTAGAATTGTAATGAGACACGCTTCTAAACCTGTTGTGACAGAAACTTAAAGGTCTCCCCGCAAAATAAAAGCTTAAGTGTTTAACTATCACAAGTGAGGAAATTAAAAAGTATTGTAAATTTAGGCCTACTATAGCCTGGCAAGCCAGACCCACATGAAGATGTTAAGTCTGGGAACTCACCATTGGCATGCCTCAATTGAAAAGGGGCGGGATAAACGGTTGTCTTTCAAATTCCCTCTGCACGCAATAGATCAATTTTCAGTTGGTAAACATGGTGACGTTTTTTTGTGGGCGGAGCTTAGGTGGTGGCAGAACGATCCCTCTGGCCGCTTCCCTAACGTTAGTATGCAAGTTTTGTTAGCTTGTTTTTTAACAATGACTGGAGAAAATCTGATTTTATCTTAATGTGCAAGGTCAGTCACTGTCCAGGACCGCGATTGTTATTTGCAAAAGATAATTTTAACGGACGGAACTAGATTAGCTGACCCGTAGCCGTTACACACTCAATGGACGATCTGACAGGATTAACGTTACCTCGGTCGAGTGGCCTGACTTCTACACCTATCCGATAGAGAAACCGAGTGTAAAGAGAAACTGAGGGCATATAAATCTTTAGATGCCTATAACTATGTGATGAATGGTCACGTACAAGACTTGTGTGGTACGATCCGCAGTTCTGCCTAGCCAGCACCAAGACGACGACAATGTAAAGAGTGACATTACAGTGCAATTTTAATGATGTGAATATTTTCTAGAAATAAAAATTCCAGATACAGCATATTCATTTTTCATTGATTCTTGCACCCAACAACACAACAAGATGACATTTAATAATAATAACAACAATTTAAGCTCCTTATTATGTAGCCGAATCTGTGCTGTTTTGTAATGGCTGCCTGCAGTTTTCCCTTTGTTTTGCCTCCAGCTAGCGCCGTGACGTAACTGTGACGTCGGCTCGAAATTGGTCTATTAGACACGCTACAACACAAGCAACGAACGTTTGGCTGATGTCCCTTGCTTTTTCCCCCAGCGGAGCTAGTTGATATATTAAACTTTTGCCGTATCCGGTCGGCAAAACTCCGAACACATCTTCCTTTTTTAAGAATGACTTAAGTGCCGTTTTTTGTTCTTTTCTCAAAGAAAACCTTAACTCCAATCCTCCAGAGTCGCGGCCAAAGCCGATTCGAAAGACCGCTGTTCGCCAGCAGCAGCCGCCATCTTCTTTGTTTTCAAGTAGCAGGGAATTCACGTGGAACCGTCACATCTCTGACATCAATATGTTAAGCCCGCCCACCAACTCTATACACGATGTGATTGGCCTGACTAGAGTTTGGTTTTTCCAGCTCGAAAGCCAATGGAGAGTTGCTAGACTACACTGGCTGCAAAATAAATTTTGCTTCCGCTGGTGTGTCTAGATTTCTAGGCTAGGCCTACTACTGTAACAAAGTAAAACAAGAAATATATACTTGTAAAATATTTATTTTTTACAGTGCTGTTGTATTACAATAGTAATACATTACTGTCTTAGTGATGATAATAATAATATAATAATAATAATAATAATAATAATAAGTATGATTGTTATTATTATTAATTGGATTCAAGTTGTTTGCCTTCCTGAAAACATTTGATTTTAAAAATCTACAACATTTTTAATATTAAAGAGGAAAAAGTGCAGGGAACAAGGACCACCCCCATAGTCTTACAAAATTCTGTAGGAAACAGAAGCAGAAATTCAGCCGATTGTCTATTTACATCTGAATCATCTCATTCATGCTGCATTCAAAATCAACTTCTGACAAATGACAGGGTATGTTTCATTGGAAGTGTTAATAATGACCTGTATTTTTTTAAGTGCTTTGCCTGCACTTACTAGAAACACACAATTAATATCACAAGGACAAACTACATACTGAATAAAAAACAATCTGTGGCAGCACAGAGCACAAGCCTTTTTTATTTATTTTTTCTAATCAGAGATCAGAGACTGACTCATCTAAAATTACACAATTATTCAAGCATACCTTCTTAATAAAAAAATTATATTGATGATTTGTAAGAAACGTTTAGGAATGGTAGATTATCTCAAACCTACAATTGGTATTAGCCTACTACCTACAGTCAGATATCTGGTCTAGTAACCCAAAAGGTCATGATGATCCATCACCATATTGTGGCCCTCCAGGGGGGCCGTCCCTTTAATAAGCATCCAATAAAGAGAAACCATGGGTCTCACCTCGCAATGCGGAGATGCGCCAGCATAATTCAGCTCATCCTCGTCGCCTGAATTCCTCCAATGTGTTGCCATAATTTCACTACCGCAACCAACATCTAGAGAAATCTCCTCAGATCAGCTTCAACATCACACTGGATTTGCTTTTCCACATGTTTGGGTAAAAGACCCTGGGGGAGAAAAAATAAACACACCTTATAAATACTAAACATACCTTATAAAATTACAAAAGAAACACTTAATTACTAAAACAAACAAATACTCTTTGACATGATCATAATAATATTTCACTTGTTTATTCACATGTGAATGTTTACATTTTTGGTTCTACTGCAATTTTCTAAATTAAACCCCTTATTTAAAATTCAAAACAAGATTGCATTGTGATTGTAACCAACTTCACGGTTCTCTGCACACATTCAGATATAATATATATATATATATAAACACGTTTGACGCGATTTCCGATTTGTTCTGGTTTCTTTTTGACAGGTGTTTTGAAGTAACCCCATACACCGTAGTGACCAATAAACTTCCGCCGACATAAACGCCCTAAAAGCGCTTATTCCAGCAAAACGCGAGCGATTCCCTTGTGCCACATGGTTACATGAGCCTTCACCTTTCTTTATTAAAAGCTCAAACTCTGAGATTTCAAACACGAGCTGATTAAACAAGTTTAATCATGTTAAAATAAAACGATAACCCAAGACAGAGAGTCTAATCTGATTGTAAGCGGAGAGGTTTGATCTGGTGTGGTCAGACTCAACTGGTGTGTGAGCGGCTAACAGCGCTGGAAACTTTCTGCCGTGAATTGATGTCGAGTGCGTTACTCAAACACAACAGAATGTATTTATATACACTTTGAAAGTGCCGAACTTAATTTTAACGAGTCAACAAATTCGGCACGGAGCGTGTTGTTGGATAAAGTTTAAGTGTTCTGAGTGATATATAAAACATTTGCGCTCTGGTTAGCATAAGTAGCTAGCAAAACAAAGTAAAGGCTAACTGGTATTGTAATGGCTAGCCAGCACCTACCTGTTGGGAATAAAGCGCTGATGTTACGCTGTAAACGCCCATTGCGCACAACAAAACTCATTAATTCGTTAGAAGAGTCTAAACGACAAGGTAGGTCCGTGTCCTGTCCTCAACCCGAGTGTTTTAGATGGATAAAAACAGAACGAAAGTTTTCCTATTCCCCGGTCCAACTCGACGCACACGCGCGCGCGGCACTCGCTGGATCGGGGCTCGAGCGCACTCGGAATCCTTGGAAACGCCACCCTTTCGCGAGCTGGCGGAACCTACATCCAATCAGATTCTTCCTAACACTTCTCGTTTAAATTTCAGCCAATGATTGGCGTCGTTACAAATACTATTTTCTCCAAACAATGTTATCTCTATCAAGTCATTAAAAAAAATCTATATTTTTCTATTTATTTATCATTCTTGTTTTTACTCATCACAGCAAGCGTTTTTATGGACACATTTTATATATATATTATTGAAGCATTAATCCAGTGTTGTACTGTACAACAAGGTAAACAGACCTTTCAGAAATGCAATTGTTTGTTATCCAATTATCAACTGTTTTATGATCAGACCAAAAAGTAGCTTACATTCAAGTATTCACTCTATACCAGTGAGGCTGTGTTTCCTCCTCCCATCTTTGATTGTTTAGTGTCATATGCTACCAGAACAAATGGAGCAATGAAGTGGGATGGAACGTCTTGTTAGGACGTTTTGTCTCTAAACACAAAAACTGGACAGTGTTGTTGTTTATATGTCACCCTGTGACAGTTTGACCAGGCAATACAAGAAACTGTTTGCCCTACTCTTCCCACAAAACCTTTATCTTGCCAACCAAAATAATAGAACACTGCTTATTTATTATGAATATATTGGAGTTCTCTAATAAATTCATATTTTATAATATGGATAGAGACTCCCATTCAGTATAATTTATTTTCTTGACCAACAGAAAACACTTTTCAATGATATTACTTCTGTCAACAAATGAATAATTGTAATATTGGACATTTTCTTTTGTCTGAGGACAAAATCCTCTCTCTCTCTCTCTCTCTCTCCTCTCTCTCCTCTCTCTCTCCTCTCTCTCTCTCTCTCTCTCTCCTCCTCTCTCTCCTCTCTCCTCTCTCTCTCTCTCTCTCTCTCCTCTCTCTCTCTCTCTCCTCTCTCTCTCTCTCAAATACAACTGTTTGTCTAGATTACTGGAGTCACATGTTTGGCCCAGTTCAAAGCGGGGTCGGGCATTTTTGGCATGCGATTGGCAGTGGCTGTGGAATGTCTGCACACACACTGTGCCCCAATAGTACCCCGGACGCATGAGGAGCGACTGCTATGCTCACAATCTGAGAGAGCTTCCCCAGAGTTAGTCCATCATCTCTTTGCTATTCCAATACACTTAAGTCAGTCTCGATGACAGTATCAATGTTCAGAATATAAGTCATATGCACAATTCATTTTTAAATCAATTCTGAGAAATAAAATATATAGCTCAATGTGTGTGTGTGTGTGTGTGTGTGTGTGTGTGTGTGTGTGTGTGTGTGTGTGTGTGTGTGTGTGTGTGTGTGTGTGTGTGTGTGTGTGTGTGGTGTGTGTGTTTGTGATATATGAGGACACAAATGTGTATAATGACATGGGTATTGTCATACTACTCAATTGTGTCTATTGTATTGCATACCAGGTGGCGATTTCATCTGAATTTGTACAATGTGAATCTTACAAAAACTTATAATTATTAGAAATTAGATCCACCCACAACCCCAACCCTCATTACTGTGCAAGCAGATCGTACGAAAATGTACGAATTCATGAATTAGCCACCAATTCACCAAAACGTAAAAAGTTACGAATTGACGTGAGATTGTGTTGTGTTGTGTTGTGTTGTGTGTGTTGTGTTGTGTTGTGTTGTGTTGTGTTGTGTTGGATGGTTGGTTGGTTGGTTGTTGTTGGATGGATGGATGGATGGATGGATGGATGGATGGATGGATGGATGGATGGATGGATGGATGGATGGATGGATGGATGGATGGATGGATGGATGGATATATACTCTAAAAAATAATTTGAAGAAAAAATGATTGGTTCGGTTACTTGGGAATAAGTCATTGTAAATATTCAGAAACACAAAGAAAGAAAAAGAGAGGGAACAGGCAGTAACTTGAAAAGAGAGCCCTGTGAAAAGTGTTCAGTTTCTAGAGGCTCGCACAAATGTTCCTTTCATTCATGGCCAGCCGAAGGGCCACCTGTTTCAGGGATTGGGTGGCCTTTGTTCCGAGGTCGTCCTGACCAGGGACTTTCACAATACTTCCCAGCCCAGGGAATTCCTCTCTCTGCAGTCTGATCTGGAATGGAGCTCAAGCCATGGCAGACACTCTCTCGGGAAGCAGACATCCCAGGAAGAATGTCAGTCAGCTGCATGTCCTTCTTGTGACCAACTTGGAAATACGCCATCTTAAACAGTGTCCATCTTTGTATAGCCTGAGTCTATCCAAATTCATTTTAAACAGTGCAGAAAAGCAAGCTTATGTGTTTGGCAGGGTGTTTTTAGACATATGTGACTCCCAGAGAGATTATATTACCAATCACACTCAGATTATCTTGCCCTTTATTATATTGCGGAAACAGATTTTTGAAACTGCGGTTTCTTCAACTTCACTTATACACTCCTCAGAGAGGGCCTGTGCATTGAAATAGTGAACAAACCCATCTAAAACTGTGGTTAAACAGCCAAACAGAGAGCGAGGCTTTGTTTTCACAGCACACTGAAACTCCCTCTTGCTGTTGAAATGCGGGAGTCATATGTCAGGTGTATGAATAAGGCACGACGGCTCCGCCCATCTTCTATTGTGAATGTCCACTCACTCTATCGATGCCCCACTTTTATTTATCTTTCAAATCATGAGAACAAAACTAAAACTTCAGGACAATCAGGACGCCAGCTACATGTTGCTTTTGTGTGCTCCTTGGTTTTGTGGGAGCCTAATGAGGCTATAAGGTGACATTAAAAACTATTTTACAGAGTCAGTGGTGGTTGCTTGCCATGTGGCATTGCCATTGGCCATGTGGTTTCTAAGGTGTTCTGAGTTGTGTGTTGCTATCCAGCTGCTTCGCCCAGAGCACCCTATATGGGTTTTAGTGCCTTGCTTATACAGCCCGATGTACCGATAATCTGGTACTTAGATATAATCAGAGGCATTTTTTTTGCCCATTAGTTTGATTGTTTAGAAAAGTATAGCTCAAATCTGCTCAGCAAGCTGCATGATTTGATGAGTCACGCATGTAGGACATGGCGCAAGGCAATTGAAGCCACTTTTTTTGAGGGGGTTCAACACTGCTGTTCAAAAGTTTGGGGTCAGGAAGATGTTTTTATTGCCTATATTGTCGCTGTAAAGTGTATTATTTGGACTGTAAATGGGGGTTTATGGATTTTAGATTGATGGAAACTGCATATTTAGGCTACAATCGGTTTGTTGATGTTTAACCGGTTCTCTCTGCAGATATTCAAGGAGGCAACATCAATTATTTTTTGTCATTTCCTGAAGTATCTAGTCTAGACCGATAAGTTTCAAACCTCCAGCAGAGCCATTTGAATACACTTCATTGTCTATATTTAATTTAAGGCCAGAGCTGAATCATTACAGAAATGTATGTTAGATTCCACATATACACTGTAACAGGAAACTCACAGCCTGTAACATGACTCACTTCCTTGAAACCAAAAACTTTTCATTATATGGTGGTTGTATGCTTTCATTTGGGTGGAGACAGGGTCAAAGGGCACGATACGGGCTTGAGGTATACAGGCCCTATGATTTGTCCACAAGTTCCATGTTTAGTGTATTCTAGTTTCTACATGGACCGTGTAGTTGAAAGGTCACCCAGAAGTATTGAACTAACTTGAAAAATTATTCAGTGTTTTTTGTCCATACAATGAAATTCAATGGGGTCCAATCTTATTTTGACCTCCCATCGCCAGTCGTCTTTTGAGTTCCACAGTCGTGAAGTTTTCAATGTTGGGTGTGTACTCTCTTAGAAAAAAGGGTTCAATGGGGTTCTATATAAAACCCTAGTGATAAAGTATGTTTACGAGCTGTTTAATTCATGAAATTTAGTTACAAATAAAATTATTTTAAACAAAATTAATTAAAATTGAACTCCTAAAATGTTCTACAAGCGCCTGACTGAACCCTTCAATGTTTTATATATAGAACATTTTATTCTAAGAGCGACTACCCCTTTTGTCTATGGGATTGTTTTAATAAAAATAAAAAACACTTGGATGTGAGCAAATGGAAAGTAAAAGGGTTTCGGAATTTGTTCAAATACGTATAAGCAATAAACTCTTATATACATTACCTCACAGTCTTATATTTATGCTTTTTCTATTTTTGTCCATTGTGAGCTGATAAACAGTCTTTCATTAATGACAATGATAATAAAGATCTATTCTAATCTAGTACCAGTAAACACAACTAATTTTGTTAGGGATATCAACCCACTTATGTTAATAGCCCCGAACAATGAACAAGCAACCCATCATGCATGACTCATTACCGACTTTATTTCCTGCATTCGGATTACTTTGTGAGGTGAAGGCATCCTTTGGCTTTTCAAAAACAAAGTGTGTTGCCATCTGTTAAACACACTGGGGGATTTCAAATGGCATGAACAGCAGTCTTGTAGGTCTTTATTTCTAATGAGGGGTATTTTATGGCCAAGAAATATTAAGCCATTTAACAGGACCATGCACATCCTGGTGCAAACACTATTCACTTTTAACCTTCCCAAATTCCAGGATGAAATGGTCTCCACACGCACTGCTAAACAATAAAATGGGACTACGACTTGACTCATTTAGCAGTGAGTGTGGAGACAATTTCATGTACACCAGAATGAAGACAAAAGGTGTTCATGGCCTCTCCATTCCCTTATCTGTTTCTCAAAACTACTAACTCTTTTCTACTAACCTGATGATCTAAATCCAAGAGACTTCTGTTCAAATATCTGACTGCAATTCCAGCTATGTCCACTAAACTTGGCACAGACCTTCAAGTAACACTATGTAGCTTTTCAACCTTCATAATATATTTCCAAGACCCTTGTGATGGTACGACTTAAAATAAGTTAAATGACACGTCTGCCATAGCCTGACGGGGTCTGTATCGCTTTTACTGGCACTATGTAACTTCGGGTTTCGGGTAGGAACCCGTGCACAAAAAGAACTACAAAATTTGACTGCTTTACGTCAAGCGCTACAATAGTCATTATTTCGTTTTTCTTCGTTTCTGATGTCGCAATACATCATCCTTTCATGAAATCATGTAACATACTCTACCTTGTCTGTGGACATCGTTCATTCTAAAGCCGGTGCTGGATAAACAGCGAGCGTGCGACGGTCGGCTAAATTATTTACAACAGCGGCAATGGACAATTTCGTTTTCAACCAGTAGGGTGACCGAAGAGGAAAAGCTACTTGGTGTTATTCAGACAGTTCTGACTTCAGCACACTAGTCTTTTCACATACTGTTGTTACTACAATACAAGAAAGGGAAGTACAATCTTAAAAATAAAGGTTCCAAAGGGGGTTTCACAGCTATGCAGTTTAAAAACCATTTCAGTGAATTGAACTCCAATTTTTTTTAGTGTGTAGAACCTTTTTCTAATATAAAGATATTTTGGTCCAATTAAAATGTTCCATGGATTTTCATGGAGCCATAAAAGCCAATATAGAACCTTTTCAATGCAAGTATTCAAATGAAATAATGTTTTTATAAGGTTAAACCTTCAAGGCCCTTTAAAACATCTTTCAGGAAATGCTTTGTCATGGCTAAGTCTAAGACTATAGCGACAAATATGAGTATGATACTACTGTCGTACCTGTTGTGCATGATTTTAGGGTGCTTTTACAGGTACACATGAAACTGGACATTGTACAAGCAGCAGTCAGACAAGCAAAAGAGGCTGGGCACAGGAAACAATGAACAACAGACATTGTTACATAACACACACCCAGGCAAACTCTGTTCCACTTTACCCAATTGTGTGTGTACAGGTGTGCGGCATGTTTGAGTGTGTCTTACTATACAATACACACTCAATACCACAGCAAATGATCCATAACAAGCATGCTTTCATCTGCATTCTCTGACACAGAATGCAAAAAAGGTGATGTACATAAATACAAATGCATAATATTTTAATGTTGTTAAATGAAGAGGTTAAAAAATGTATACAAATTTCACATGAATGTAAACTTGAATATAAACAAATAAATGTCACAAAAGTTGGCCAATAATTTCTTAAGCTGTAGTTCACATATTATAGCATCTAAAGGCAATTGCTGATGAATAAATGTATCGAGAAGTATATTTAATTCACAGTATAAGTAAACAACTTCCCATTATTGAATGCAACACAATTCAATTTACATTGTAATGAAACCCTATTATGAAGACATAAAAATGAGACACATGGAAACACCCCTTAGTCTTAAAGGGACAGTTCACACAAAAATTACAATTCTGTCATCATTTACATTGTGAAAAAAGTTAAGTTGCTGCCTTAAATTTTTTAAGAAATATTTAAAATCTAGTTAAATCTTGTATAACGGCATGTTTAAATTGGTTACATTATTGCTTAAAGTAATTGAAAAACATATCTGTATGACTTTTTTTTTACAGTGTAATCACCCTCATGTCGCACCAAAACCAAAAGACTTTTCAACTATCCCTTTGACTAAATAATATACTAACATACAAAATACTATGTCAGAATGTTATTTCTGCAGTATGTATACTGTAATGTATACTGTGCAGTATTCAGTCAGTTGTAACCCAGTACTCCGTTTCTAACTTAGCCAATTAAAACTAGTCCATATTGAAGGCAAGAAGGAGGATCGTTTGAGAACCGTGTGAGATCCATGGACCCCTTCCATCAGCATTCAGATACTCATGCAAGAGTGAGATCATCAACATCAGATCTTGTATTTCTGTTTCCCTCCGTCACTGATCACACAGATGTGCTGTGAGACAGAAAGATAATAGTAAGCCATTTAAAGGGAACAACCGCAAAGAACAATAATGTACACAAAGATAGCTCAAATGTTCACAACCGTCTACAACGGTTTCATAAATGTTGTTTCTAAACATGACCAGCATTGCATGTGCAGTCATAAGTGTACGTCTCAGAACACTGACTGTTTCTGTAGCAACCAGAGCTTGTAAAGGCCGCAGCAGTGACTATAGATATGTATACGAAGATCCCACATTCCGCCGCTCCAGACACCTCGGCGCACCCGCAATCTTGCAATGGTCAGTGTGTTGTCACCAAGGATCAATGTTGTGAAACCGCTGGGATTTAAATTCCCGAAGAAATGGGATAACCTTTCACAGGTCAACAACACTGTTTTTATATATATTCAATATTACCAGTTTTTACTTCAGTACTTTTAATGATTTTAATTTTTACTATTGCTAACTTTTTAATGTTGTGTCAGCTGACGCCTTCGTCTTCTTGTATTGTGTTAGTTTAGCAAAATCATCTACTTGAGTCCATTTCAAATATAGATATTCATACATGCGGGTGCAGACGCTCAGTCACCTTGACTGAATGTTCACAGACAGCTCCATTATGGCGGAGAGCTTACATATAGCGGCACATTGAAACGGCCGCTAACAAGGCATTAATGGATATATATATATACATATATATATAAATGGCAGTGACGTAATGACTTTACCGATCTGTGATTGGCTTTTATAAAGAAGGTGGGAGTTATTTTCGCATTGCATTTTCTCCTAGTAATATGAGTGCACATTATTGTATATCTAGGCTGAATCCGAAATCAACCCCTATACCCTCAAATAGGGCATTATTTGAGGGTAATATAGCTTTTAAAAATGTATTAATTTTTAAATTTGTAATAAGTTTAGTTTGTTTTTACTGCATTTCGTCTGGATGAGCATAAGATACTTCTGTCAAAAACAGACTTCTTTTTTCTGCAAAATGCTTTCTAGGTAGGTAGATCACAAGATTTTGGAGCGTGCTGCTGTCTATGATGTATGCATGTGAGAGATAGATACTAGATTGCTTGATAATTGAGTTGAACAGCCCGGGGCATTCTCTGAAGTGGGTGTCATTTTTCACAACAGCTCACTTACCCCTAGCAACCAGCCCTCCAAATGGAGACAAATGGACAACTGTGCCGCTGCAGTGAGATTTTTCTTCCCAATTCTCACCGTGCTAATGCTGTCCGTCATTTCACGCTTTGGGTAGACATTACAGGCTTAGTTCAGTAATACGTCACCGCAGTTCAAGCAAACAAACTCATTTATGCTTCAAAGAGAAGTTCTGTGCATTTCTTTACAGCAAGTGTGCGTCTTTGATACGCTGATCTCACTCCAGTTGTCACTTCTAGACTTTGGAATAAGTAGACATATGGAGCGAGTCCCTTGTTTGGGGAGATTCCCACAATAAGCTTTCAAAAAGCTCAGTGACAAATGATATTTAAGAACACTTTTTATACACTGAATAAACATATCAGCATGTCAGTTTCAGGCAATGTAACATTTAACCATTTAAAGGCACACTATGCAAGAATTCCGTTGTTGTCAAACAGCGACCCCTAGAGTCGCGGTGGAGTACTTGTATTTAACGTTATCGTAAATGCCTCTCACGCAGAGCTTCTCTGCCATAGACTGGTCTCTGCACTCACGGTCTGATCGATACCCCTTTGAAGCTGTTATATTAAGGTACAAATCTTGCAAAGTGTGCCTTTATATAAGAGATCTAGCGCTAAAATGTGTTTTTGAACTCAATCTGAGCGCATGTGTCCGCTGCTATCAGTGTCATGGATACAGTGCTCTTTTGTGGCGGCGCGCTCGCAGTCTTCACTCGGACGCGCTCTTCAATCTATCGCCGTTGCAGAGACTCTCTATAAATTCCAGTGAAATCACAAAATAAAATGCACACAAACATGTCCCTGCTTGATATATAGACTGTAACCACTGATGAACATATTCAGTTTTGATGAGATAAAAAAAATAGAACCTGTAACCTCTGCCACGCTTGGCAAAAGATTACCACTAGACTATTAAAGAACTCAAACAAAACTTGCGTATCGATGCATTTATTTACGGGTTGAGCAGAGGCTCATTCTCTTTTCCTTTTCCTAGTCTCTTCCGACCGTGTTTTCTTTGCTTTTTCCATCGTCGAGTATCACGCGCAAGTTTCTTCGAGCTTCCTATGTTGTTGTTGATGTGTGTGACGTCGTTGCCGTAAAGCATGACGTGATTCTCGCAAGATTTGTCTGGGGCGCGCCTCTCAAACTTGCATTTCTGGTTTTTCCAGTGGCGTCCCCCCCCCCCCCCCCCCAAGCTTCACTACCAGGATGATTCACCCTACTATGAGTTTGTTTACCACCGAAATTACTTTGAAGCTGTTATATTAAAGTAACACCAAGTAACTTTTTTAAAACGAAATTGTCCATTACCTCTGTCGTAATAATCTAGCCTACCGTCGCACGCACGCTCCCTGTTTATCCAGCACCGGCTTAAGAATGAACGATGTCCACAGACAAGGTAGAGTATGTTACATGATTTCATGAAAGGATGATGTATTGCGACATCTGAAATGAAGAAAAACGAAATAATGACTATTGTAGCGACGTAAAGCAGTCGAATTTTGTAGTTCTTTTTGTGGTCGGGTTCCTACCCGAACCCCGAAGTTACATAGTGCCAGTAAAAGTGATACAGACCAGTGTTAATTTTGTCAGCAAAATTTGATTTAGTTTTAGTCTTAGTCTTTTGACTAAATGCCATTTAGTTTTAGTCATATTTTAGTCATCTGAATTGTTTTAGTTTTAGTCTAGTTTTAGTCGACGAAATACAATAACATTTTAGTCGACTAAATCTACAGTAGATTTAGTCGACTAAAAGATAATGGGTTTAGTTAAATTGTAATGCGTTAATTTAGAATTTCTCTAAAATTTCCAAACCCATATACTCCTGGAGAAAACATCTATTAAGCTATTAATATGAATGATTTTTAAGTTTGAACATGCAATACAGATTAGGGATGCACCGAAATGAAAATTCTTGGCCGAAGCCGAAGCCGAATAATAATGAAAAGCTTGGCCGAAGGCCGAATACCGAATACCGAACGCGGTATTTCACATTTTTTTCCATTTATTTTGCCAATTTTTTCACCATTGCATTTAATTAAATAGTAAAAATATGCTTTTTTACTATTTTGTCTTGAGAAAAACATCAAATTGCAAAAATACAATTTGTTTAACACTGATTTTTTTTTTAACATTCCAGCAGATATTATTTAAACAAAGCACAATATAACTTAAAATAAATAAATTAGTAAAATAAAAACTATATTTTTATTTGGCCATCTTTGAAGCCCCCCCTTCTTGAATAGCCTATGTTAGGCCTATAACTGACTGCTGAAAGAATATAACTAAAAAAGTGCATTGAAAAGTGCAAAAAAATGTGGATGAACCCACAACAAATGAATAACTGTCCTAGACATAAGCCTACTTTTGCGGTTTACATAAACTTTATCGTGGGCGTTGACAGGTTTGCATGGATTGCCTGGATCACTTGGGTTTCAATATAGCGCGCGCTCTCCGTGGCGATTAGCAGATAAGGAGTTGCCATGAGAACGACTCTTTTCATCTCTCTCTTTTCATACAGATTACATAAACAGAGAATATTTGTTTTCGTTTTGAATTAGATCGTTTAAAAGTAGACAATTAAATGATTATAAAGATATGCCTTTGCCTGTGTGACTATTATTGTATTGGCTGAGTTTTTTAGAGACGTGCTCCAGAAAAAAAAGTTAACGGAGACAGAGGCAGAAAGCACACCCTGTTTATTTTCTTTATTTTACAAAAGCACAGTTTTGTTTCGATTGTAAGTGGACACAAGTAGTCATTTAACAGTTTATTTTTTCATATTTCTTAAGTCTGCATTTAAGTGACCATAAATGACGGAGTATTTAAGTCTATTTTGCTGCTATGTGAAAAAAATCCAGCAAAACGCGACGGCGCGTTTCTCAACTAGAGGGTTAAAAGACGCTTTAGTGCTGCAAGTAACAACGTCTGCCACAGACGCATCAGATGAGCTTCTCTTTTGTCTTCTCCTCAAAGGGGGCATGTTGGCTGCATTTATAAAGCGCGCGCCTGTCACTCTACGCTGGTTACTATTTGATCGCGTCATCAAAAACGTCATTGTTCGGTCAAATTTATTCGGCCTTTTTACTTGTTCGGCCGAACACTGAAAGTGCTTTTTTTGCTATTTTCGGCCGAATAATTTCGGTTGCCGAACATTCGGTGCATCCCTAATACAGATACAGATTTAACTACTGTTACTTAAACAATATCTTAAAATTAAATAAAACCACTTTTCCTAAAGTACAACACAGTCTTCTTTACAATGAATGATGCACTTCTTATAACTACTTGCATACATCATTCTTTATTCTTTCAAACAGACATTTATTTGTATGAATTAAATATAATTAATTATTATTAAAGCTATTAACAAACAGTGAATGCTTTTCTCTTTTTCTTTTGTTGCTTGATCAATATTAAGGACACGGACCGCATTGGGTTTATTGCCACTGTCACTTTAAGACGTCGGATCATGTCCAATGTCATGCGGATACAACTGCACTGATGCACATCCGATACACTCACAGTTTAAGACATAATCAGCATAGTTTACATGAATACTCTCCAAAACGGACATTTAGACATACTGTTGTGTGTATTTGTCCATTCAGACAGGAAAGAGAGCTCAGTTCAGTAGCCTACTCGCACGCTGTATAGGTCTGCACGCTTCGGGTTAGGTGTGTGCGCACAGAAAACCGCACCGAATAGAGCTCTTTTTTGCATTGTCACTCTTATTCAGATCTATATGTCTGCTCTACTCATTCTCCCAGACGTTCACAGTTTTTAACGTTTTATGAACGCGGGGTAGACTAGCCTACGTTACAGTAGCCTACAAATGTGCGCATCTACCACACACGCAGGACATCAGTTCTGACGGTTCGCTTCCCAAATCGTCACGATATAACATTTTCGTCTAGTTTTTATTCGTTGACGAAAATGTCAATAGATTTTCGTCATAGTTTTTGTCATTCAAAACTGGGTTTTATTTAGTTATCGTCTCGTTTTCGTCTGTGAAAAAATGTCGTTGACGAATAATTTTCGTCATTATTTTCGTCAACGAAATTAACACTGATACAGACCCCGTCAGGCTATGGCTGACGTGCCTTTCACCCTGTTACGACTTAATGAACCACTAATAAGATTTTGGAAACATTATTTTAAGGTAAACAATGTTACATAGTGTTGCTTTAAGGTACAATTCTTGCATAGTGTGCCTTTAAATGTAAGCAAATATTGATAAAGGGGCTCTTACATTGAGATCTCTAAAGTATTCATTGTAATCCAAGGCATAGCCAACCACAAAACGATTGGAGATCTCAAATCCAACATCTGGAACAAATAGCACAAAGGAAAAGGAAATGTTAATCTGTTCTTGTGATATTTTGGGTTTTCAAAAAAAAAAAAACATTGTGGGAAAAAACACAACAACAGTTGGGCAGCTTTAACCCTGTAAAGCCTGACATGAAATAACAGTCATAAATGTATTAACTTATCTAAAACTTATCTTTGTTGTTGTTAAGTACTACATTTAAAGCATCAGGCATTTTTGGCTCATATTGTAAGATATAGAGCTCATTACAACACATTAATTTTGTTCACATGTCCAACCTGAGCAAACATGCAATTTGGTGCAGTTACTGACATTTATATGGCCAAAAAGTATGATGAAATTCTGTTCTTCAACTTGAAATAATCCTCCTAACAATGTAACAGTAACTGTTATGTTAACTATATGAATTTCACAGCAAACCAAACCCCGAAGGTGGACATTTTTACAATTATACTAAAAGGTCTTTTACTTGCTAAAAAGTATGTCAATCAGATGACAGAAGACATGTAGTAGATTGTGTACAACATGATCTTCAGTTAAGTTTTGATCATTTAGAGGTCTCTGCAACAAATGATACAATAGGCTTTATAGAGTTAAAAAAGTATATTATACAAGTACATTATTATACATACAAAATTACATTAGCCATTATGCAGAGTTTGTAATCCTCACTTACAGTCTGGCAGATAACCTGTCCCACAAGGCACCCTTTTCACCAGCAAGCTGTGACAGATATAAAGTCTTCACCAATAATATAAACATATCAGCATATACGTAAACAAACAGTCCTACTGTACTGACCAGGTAAAGGAGACACAAAAGTATAGCTCAGGCCTGTACTAATCTATTAGTCCGTGGACTGACTTACCCAGCTACTTTGATCATTTTGGGCTTGAAGGTTTCAACGTGATCCAGCAGAGTCTTCATGGTCTTCCCAGTGTCCACGATGGCCTGTGGGAAGGAGGAGGACACTGAGATAAAGGCAAATACAGACAGCTGTCACACACTATCAGCTTAAGAAGCACACTCGACAGGACTTAAGAAGTCCTGCAGAGGCACAAAATAAACACTAGAATGCAGGGGTGGTAAAAGTACTCAAAATGTATACTCGAGTAAAAGTATATATACCTAAATAAAAAATGACTCCAGTAAAAGTAGAAAGTCCTCCATTCAAACATCACTTGAGTAAAAGTACAAAAGTATCCGATTTAAAACGTACTTAAGTATCGAAAGTAAAAAGTAAATATTCAAACTGTAAATATCCATAATTAAACAGATCAATTATTTTGGGAGTGATATGCAATGTTTTAATTGAAAATTATTAGATACTGCAATTAAGAATTTGTTAGATTTGCAATCATAAGAGACAATGAAGCACCTTGCATCAATTCTAAACAATTTAATTAAGTTTAGTGAAAGCATATTATGGTGCAATGACTAGTAGACTATTGCTTTTATTATTTCTTTGATACAAATTTTACAATTTCAATTCAATTATTGTGGTTTGATTCCGATCTTCAATATAGATTCATTTTGATAAATATTTGGTACAGTAGATACATGTTAATTTTTTAAATTAAGAAAATCTCACCTAATGCTGTAAACATAGGCTACAGCGAGCCCTGTTAGCTGGTATTATTAAATGTTAAAAAATGCATGCGGTTTTTATGATAACAACAACTTTATAATATTTTAATGAAATAGCCTAAAATATAATAAATATAAATATATAGTTCACATATTTAGCAAAATACTAATTTATACTAATATTAAATATATTATAAAATACTAATTTTTCTAGCTAATTAACGTGCTATGGTCATTAAATGTTTTTTTTTTTTTCCTGAGGTAAATGTAATGTTATGTGACATTGTTCTCCAGCTGTTTTATTGACCTCTTTCCGCGGTTGAAAAACAGATTTATCGATATTATGTATGAAATACATTTCGGTAAGTTGTAGGCTACTGTATCTTTCAACATAGGCTACCTATTATTGTTAATTTGTGTTTATTTACAATTAACTAGACCCGTTAGCAGGCGCTAGCTATCTGTCAAGTCACATTTAAAAGTGCCAAAACGGTATTTATTGTTTGAATTTCGTAATAAAATTGACAGAATCTGAGAGCTGAGATTTTTTTCATATCAAAAGTAACCTACTCTGTCTTGTCTGTCGGTGCTAATGTCCTCTTTGCTTCGCGATTTTTCTCTGCGTGAGAAAAGTGTCATGAGAGCGTGTGGAAAGTGTCAATTGAGTCTCACACTGAATGAGTGAGAGTTGACAGCTCTGCAATAGACATGTTCCATAACATTAGCAGCATCAAACAGAAGATGGGCAAGATGTAAGCGGGAATCTCGGGATCATTGCTGGGCAGAGCTGCACCTTCACCTTCTGCGGTCATCTTCCACAATGGCTAACTGACTGCTATGTGAGCGTATGCTGGCAAAGAGATCGCGCGTTATTTTTTTCCAAAATAAAACCAAGTTTTTCATTGGTTTGGAAAGCCAGTGTAATAAATACTTGGAGCGGGCATGGGGAAATGTAACGGAGTAAAAAGTAAACTTTTTCTTTAATATTGTAGTGGAGTAAGAGTAAAAGTAGATGCAAATAAAACATACTCAAGTAAAGTACAGATCCCCGAAAAAAATACTTAAGTAAAGTAACGAAGTATTTTTACTTCGTTACTTACCACCACTGCTAGAATGCTTGAGTTCACTGTACTGTAAAATGTTTTATCAAACATTACTGTAGTCCATATCTATAAGTCACAATCATTAGGGTTGGTGTAGTATTTTGTCCAACCACCCGCTTTATTATATATAAAAGTTTGAGGTTGGTAAGATTTTTTTAATGTTTATGAAAGAAGCATTTACTTGATCAAAAATACAGTAAAACAGTAATATTGTGAAATAGTGGAAATTTTTGTGGAACCTGTGATAGATTTTTGTCAGGAATTTCTGATGAATAAAAAGTTCAAAAGAACATTTATTTGAAATCTAAATCTTTTGCAACATTATAAATGTCTTTACTGTCACTTTCGATCAATGAATGCATCCTTGCTGAATAAAAGTATTCATTTCTTTCTTTAAAAAAAATTCATTCTGACCCTGAATTGTATTAATCATAGAATTATTATACAATACATGCAAATATAATACATTTAATGTAGGTCCCTTTTAACAGCATGGGGTACTGTTTTTACATAAATGTGAACGTTTACATACTTTTGTATCTGTATCAGACTGTAAACAAGATAATCAGATGTATTGAAACAAGTGAATTTATTATTTAATATCAAATCAAAACTAAATGTAAGGCACATATGGCATTATTAAAAGAAAAAAGTTTGCTAAAAAAGGCAATTAAGACTGAAAAAACAATCATCTGGCTTCTAAGTCATATGGAATGAACGCAGCTTGAATGTTTGGATAAGTAGAGGCACACAATAGTACATGCTTGACTGACCAGGGCAGAAAGCAGAGGAATTTGCATCTTAAAGGCCTCTATTTATTTGAAAGGATATTAAAGTGATTGAGGGAGTGAGTTTATCCAGACAGACAGAGCTCATCTCACAGCAGACGTACCTCCACAATCAGGACGTTCTTCAGTACATGTGAAGAGACAGACAAGGAGATGCGTGACTGAATACACTGAACGCTCACGTCAACATCACAGCATTCAACAACTCACAGAGTTAACACAATACTGTTTAGGTTACAATAAGGGTGGGAAAAAGGTCATACTGTGTTAGAGTAATGAGAATTACCACATTAAATAATAGGAATTACAAAAACAAAACTTAAAGGTAAACTATGTGGATACATTGTACTAATGAGAATTTGTGTGAATGTACGTAATCGTTTTGAATATAATTTCATTTGGGGTAAAACGTGACCTGTTTCCATGGGATTTACCCTTGAGCTATTTTTAATAATTATGTGACGAATGAACAGCAATGAACATTTGTATAAAATTTGTTTATTACTGTGTAGACCACCAAATAAACTACACTGCTTTATGGACTATTTCCCAGTATGGATATTTCCAAGATTATAAACAGAGTGGTTTCATATTCAGGCGTAAATAAAAAAGACTAAAGATCTCTTACTAAAGATCTCTGTCTGTATCAAAGACTCACGCACTGTATCACAATCCTGAGCTCTATACTGGGAAATCCAATTACTTGAGCAACTGAGTAGAACAATCCTCTTACTGAAGAATTAGACATCATAAACCTTTGACAAACTGTAACCACTCCGTCATGTCTAACTCAAAAACACACACATGGATTCAGTTATAGCAGAATCAGTTAGTGAAGGAAAAAAAACTGGTTAAATGAATTTAAGGTTCATTGTAATTATAGTTAATAATACAAAAAAAATGAAAAAAAATGGGCACCATTAAATAAAAATAATGCAATAACCCAGAGAAAATGGTATCATTATTAAAAAAGGTTTTAAATTTTAATGAAGCGAAAATTGGATAATGATTGGAAAATAGATGCAAAGTATCTTATCCTCATCAAGGCTGCATTTTTTTTTTTTTAATTGTTGTTCTATTGTAATATACTTTAAAAATCTGCAAAGCTGTGATGCAAAGCCATTAATCCAGCCTTCAGTGTCACATGATCCTTCAGAAATCATTCTAATATGTCACCCTGGTACCTGGATCACAAAACCATTCACAAGTCACAGGTATATTTGTGGCAATAGCCAACAATACATTGTACGGTTCAAAATTATCAATTTTTCTTTTATGCCGAAAATCATTAGGATATCAAGTAAAGATCATGTTCCATGAAGATATTTTGTAAATGTCCTATAAAAAATATATATTTTTGTGAGTGGATGCAGCAGAATCGCGAACATAAATGGACAACAAAGGTGATTTTTTTGCACCCTCAGATTCCAGATTGTCCTATCAACAAACAAACAAAACAAACATCAATGGAAAGCTTATTTATTCAGTTTTCAGACGATGTTTAAATCTCATTTTTTTTAAATGACCCTTGTGACTGGTTTTGTGGTCCAGGGTCACATATGCTGATTTGATACTCATCAATGTTGCTTAATATTTTTCGATAACCAAACAGTTGATGGACCCCATTGACTTCCACAGTAGGAAAAAATACTATTGAAGTAAATGGGGTCCATCAACTGTTTGGTTCATTCTTCAAAATATCTTCCTTTGTTTTCAACAGAAGAGAGAAATTCATACAGGTTTGAAACAACTTGAGGTGAGTAAATGATGACATACTTTTCATTTTGAAGTGAACTATTCCTTTATGTGATTAATTTACCCCAAAACAAAAGATAACATATATTATAAATATATATAATTTAATAATTTAAAATATATTATTTGTCTTACATTTAATCATGAACGCAGACAAGCTCAGAGCAGACTTGTTTTTCATCAGTTCTTTCTTATGATTTGGAATGTGTGCAAAGGATTGTGGGTGATTAAAGGATGCGAAGGATCAGTGTGGGGGTAACTCATTACAAGTAACTTGAGTTACGTAATCAGATTACTTTTGCAAGTAACTAGTAAAGTAACGCATTACTTTTTCAATTTGCAACAAAATATCTGAGTTACTTTTTCAAATAAGTAACGCTAGTTACTTTTTCACATGTATTGACTGACAATTCTCCTGTCCTCATATTGATAGAAACAAAGTGAGGAGGTGGTGTGTGTGTGTGTGTGTGTGTGTGTGTGTGTGTGTGTGTGTGTGTGTGTGTGTGTGTGTGTGTGTGTGTGTGTGTGTGTGTGTGTGTGTGTGTGTGTGTGTGTGTGTGTGTGTGTGTGTGTGTGTGTGTGTGTGTGTGTGTGTGTGTGTGTGTGTGCGTGCAGAGTAAACATGATGCTTATTGTAGTTCTAGACTAAATATGAACATGCATTTACTCATCTCACTTGCAGGAAAACATTCAGCATTCCTCAAAATGAATAAAAACAATAAAATGCAATCTCAGAATTTTATGCAAAACTTTTATAATTAACTATATTAAATTACACAAATATATTTTATGTATTTAATCTCAATTTATTAACCAATGCTGCTAACCTTCAATTATCTAATTCAACTATACTAATAGGCAAAAATTACTCAAGATTAGATGTAGAAATAAGCATGTTGAACTTCCTTCTCCTGTATCCTATTGTTCTGTAATGAAGAATGGCTGAACAGTTTGTTTGAGCGGCGCCCTCTACTGTACAGGAGTAAACATGCATTTCCTTGCATTTATCACTTTTGGTGTGAAAGGGCCTTAACATTTGCCAAAAATAGAACTTTTTTTGTTGTTATTAAAAAACAAACAAGCAAGCCCAGCCCAAATGAGAAAAAGTAATGCAAAAGTAATTTAACGCATTACTTTTCATAAAAAGTAACTAAGTAACGCAATTAGTTACTTTTTTTGGGAGTAACGCAATATTGTAATGCATTACTTTTAAAAGTAACTTTCCCCAACACTGCGAAGGATACACTTGATGCATCCTTCAGAATGAGCTGAATAAAGGACGTG
Organism: Chrosomus eos; assembly: GCA_036326025.1. Classification (NCBI taxonomy): domain Eukaryota; kingdom Metazoa; phylum Chordata; class Actinopteri; order Cypriniformes; family Leuciscidae; genus Chrosomus; species Chrosomus eos. Next base: position 29,125,428 of record CM070823.1, on the reverse strand, counting down.
AAATGATCCTGTTCTTCTGCAGTCCAGAATGGCAGGTTTGTTTGAGCTGCGCCCTCTACTCTACAGGAATGAATCTGCATTTCCTTCAGCCTGAGGCATATTCATTACACTTTTGGTATGAAAAGGTCTTTTACGTTTGCCAAAAAAAGAACTTAGGTTTATTTTGTTATTAAAACAAACAAGCAAGCCCAGCCCAGATGAGAAAAGGTAATGCAAAAGTAACGCAACACATTACTCTCCATTAAAAGTAACTAAGCAACACAATTAGTTACTTTTTAGCGAGTACCACAATATTGTAACGCATTACTTTATTACTTTAAAAAAAATATATATATATATATATATATATACACACACGCGCAGAAGATACATATATTGTATGTATGCATTTTACACACACACACACACACACACACACACACACACACACACACACACACACACACACACACACACACACACACACACACACACACACATATCAATACAAAAACTTCTCACTTTATTATTTTATTTTTATATATTTAACTCAAATTCTGCTTGTTTGGACGGTGGGAAAAAATAGCAAATAGATATGTCTATTGAAAATATATTAATGTGTATATCATATAAACATTTAACTTTGGCAATTTTTCCTTTGATCTGTTAAACGTGTTTCACAGAAACAGATTAGTCAGTTTCTTACAGCACTCCTAACTTTCATTTTTGCCTTATTAATTTAAATAAAATTTAAAAGGCGTATCTCAAGAAAATGTCATGGTCACATTTCACCTCAAAGTCAAAAAAGAGTTTTTTTTTTTTTTTAACATATCTCATAAAAAAACTAACAAAAAAAATGTTTTTGCATAGTTATTTGGACAGGTTTGATGAAAAGGCTGAGAATGTTTTACCTTTCCATTGAGCACAGACAGGTTATCTGCTCCTACTATGTGGAGATCTGGAGTTGACTGGTCATTCTGGTTGGAAATCAAGATGAACAAGTCAAATATTATTAGTTTTATATTTCTTGTTTCATGTAAAATCTGTCTGAACTGTTACACCCCTACACTCCGAATCGCAGATTGCGCTCCTCACAATCGAGCATGCTGGTGGTTCCTAAAACTCGCTTAAAATCTATGGGTGACAGAGCTTTTTCATTCTATGCACCTGTCCTTTGGAATTCTCTGCCTCTTGAACTTAGGGAAGCCCAGACTTATGCCATTTTTAAAGGTCAACTTAAGACATACTTTTTTAAACTTGCATTTACCTGTTGATGTGTTTTTTTTTTATTGTCTATTGTGTGTACAGCGCTTTGAGAAGCTCATTTTAAAGGCGCTTTAGAAAATAAAGGTTATTATTATTATTATTAAAAACTAAAATCAAGATGAAAATACAAAAATACAACATTTAGTACATATTTACTGGGAGCAATGTGTCATGGGAATACTTTCTACTTTCAATGAGCCAAGGTTAGACAGTACATCAAGTTGGTTACATACTATTAATATTTAATGAGTAAATGGATGAATAAGTGGATGCTTTCCAGACAAAGCGATTTAGCATACAATAAATAAAAATTCTCCTAGATCCGCCTGGGTTTAACAACTATAGGCTTTAGTTTGACTGCAATGTCAGCAATGCTGAGAAAAAAATGCCTTGATGATATGGGAAATCAACCGACAAACACGGAGAATGACAAATATAAAGTCATGACGCCCTCTGTTGACTAAATACATACAATGCGGTCAACATACATCATAAACAATCACATTTTATTGATCAGAAATTAAGAGAAACTAGGCTTGAGTGACCTGCAGCCATATTATTAGTTCTCTATTAATGTAAAATCAACATGTCAAATCAGACCAGGAAACTGTGCTAAGAAAATATACACTACTGTTCAAAGGTTTGGGATATGATTTTCTTCCTGAAGGTAATTAATACTTTTATTCAGCAAGGACACATTTAATTGATCAAAAGTGACAGCAAAGACATTTTAAAAAAATGTATATCTATATATTTTTTTTTCTAATAAACGCTGTTCTTTTGAACTTTCCATTAAAATTAAATAAATTCTGAAAATAAAAATGAAAGACTTCTTTCATGAACTAAATTTTAAAAAAATCATACCAGCCCCAAACTTTTAAATGCTGGTTAGTTAGCTTTTGTTTTATGTCTGGCTTCACATAGCAATTCACATGCATGAAGTAGATGATTCATTAGCACTGTGAAGCCATGCTGAGATAATCAGAAACAAAGTGTCATTTGTAAAAGTCAATCGTTGTGCCTGTGTGCATGTGTGTGAAAGAAACTTGTGATTCATCATATGATCCAAGCAGTTTTTGTGGTTTCAGTTTTAGCATAGAAAACGTTTAACAAATCACTTTATATTTGCTCCGTACTCAAATTCAGTATAAAATGTAAAAGCAGAATTAAGAAAACTAAACTCCAAGTGCGCTCACCAGGTAGCTCTTGAGACGTATGAAGTCCACCCTCATGGGAAGGGTCTTGTTGGAGTTTCGGCACAGGACTTTGATGCAGTCCACCAGGTCAGCACAGAACTGAAAACCTCCCTTCAGCACACACAACACCACAATGTCATGATCGCCAAGATCTTCCATGATATTTCTTGCCAGTCTCTCGTTCCTGGAAGAAACCCATAACAGCACAACAAAGTCTAACTGTCCATTTTGATCCAAAAGTGTTAGGTATATTGAATTCTCAGAAAAACAACAACGTTAAGGCCTATGTCTATATGCTTCACAGGCAAATATTCCTGGTCAAATAATCCTTAAGGTATCCAATTTGAAATGTATCCTCATAATTTTAAATTTAAAGAACGAAATTTTAGAACCATACCTAAGCAACAAAACATAATTTTTTTAGAACACATAGTTCACAACATGTTTACCACTATTACCAATAAAACCCCTGACTACTGATTTACAAACTATAACTTATATAATTTTCGGTGAGATTTTCAGTACAAAGATATTATTCAGACAAAACAGGTATTAGACCGAATAGCACTCAAATACAAATTTACAAATTCTGTATAAATATCTATCAATACAGCAGGATCTTACTTCTTATTCTTATCTTATATAATTATGATTCTTTAAGATGGGTATCAAATTCTGACAGGACTCCTGCACAAATTCCTTTGGATTTTTTTGTAAAGGACGTAAAAAGGTGATTTTTCATTTCAATAATAAAACTATAAAAATGACAAGCAACAAGCCTGTAATATAAATGCTTATCCAAAGTCACTGATAATTGTAGAGTAATTGCAAAATGAACCCACGTGCAAATTAATTGTCATTAACCTCACAAAAGGAAAGGCAGCAATTCATTGCATCGTTTAAATGTAGACATTTCCCACACAATTTTAGCAAACATTTGCTAACATAAAAATATGTTAATCTCAAAATACCTTCACATTAAGAAACACTGATTTTAGAACTAGTAGTCAAATAGATTAAACGTATTTAACATAGAAATTTGTAAATAAAAAAATAAGAAATTTGTGTGTGTGTGCATATATAACAAACATACTGTATATATAAACAAATTTATGTTAAATGTGATTAATTAATTTGACAACACAATTATAAACTTAAACACAGAAGAATTATGCTATAAATCACAGTAGTTATAAATAGGGCAAATAAAGGCATTTGAAATCTCAAAAAAGTTGCATTGCTGAAATGTTTTAAAAATGTAATATGAAGTTAAATCTATTAAAATATAAAGCTAGCTATTAAAAAACATTGTTTCATTTGTTCATATGCAGTAGGTTCCAAGGTCTACAAATATTTGGTCTGGTCTGGTCTGCATGGTGGACGTCATCGGTAAGTGTCTAAATGGCGCCTTAATTGCATTTACAGTACCTGTCCATGATAACTCCATGTGGGATGTAGACACAGTCCAGATCCTCAGAGTAATGCTCGGGATAAGTGAAAAGATCCAGCGGGTACCCGGGCCAGTCATCTGGGATCTATAAAACACAGTTGAGCTGAGGCACATGCATTTTATTTTCACGTGTTACAAAGTTTCAGCACCGTGTTAGCTACTTCTACAGTATGATTACAACGTTTCCAATGAAGTGAAATCCGTCAGCTTCGGAAAATGATTAGGCTGCTAGTACACTAGATGAGTTACGTAATTTCTTTTGCGATGCTTTTAGTTTTTGCGCACAAACCATAATTCCTTTATCCGTGTCTGTTTGTTTGCGTTCCCATCCTGCCATGTTGGATTCCTTCAGGTCGTTGATCTACAAGTTGCCTGCCACGAATGAATTGAACTCTTCTCGCGTCCCGTCCACATCGGTATTGTTGATGACGTCATCGGTAGCGCACAGAATGGGTGTCACCAGTGGCGGAGCTTGGCGTATCGGACCGGTATGTGGGTGCAAGTGAGAAAGTATGGGTTTCGTGCAATCCCTAGCTCTTGTTCATTACATATCTTAAGTTCTTAATGATGTAATTTATATTTATCTTACGTTTGTGACCGTGTCAGCTTCACTGTTCAGTTGCACCATTAAAAGCTGTGCAGTGTGCATCACCAGTGGGGTACGTCAGTGTCATGAGTGGAAATCAGCCAATGAGAATGAGGTGCAATGAATGCAGCGGTCCATTTTAAAACCTTACATAGTATACAATACATACTATCCGTTATAGCCAACCCTGCTGACAGCTGATTGTGCTTTTTAATTTCCGTAATTAAATAAAGTCTCTATTGTCTGCTTTACACTGAATAATGCATTCAAATTTGTCCTCACAAACCTGGCTGGAATAGCCGAACCTGTTAATTATCCCATATCATTTCTATAATAATAATAATAATAATAATAATAATATAAATCGTTAAAAATATAACTATTATAGGCCAACATGTTTTAAATAGCCCTATATTAAATATAATAATCAAATAATTGATTTATTAATTTTAAATAATAAAAATCGAATAGCCTACTTAATATGATAGCATGTTAAAACTACATGATTACAAAAAAAATGAATGTCGATGCTCTTTATGCTCTGTTTATGTTGTGGTTTGTAATAGAATTCTTGATGAAATGCAAGGGTGAAAACCTCCATGCTTCACAGTTGCATGAGTTCTTTTTCTCAAATGCAGTGTTTGTTTTTTTGCCAAACATGTGGTTTTGTGGCCACATTACTCCAGACGGCCTGTTCTCCCTGAAGACCTTGGATCTACATTGCCTTGACTTTTATTTATCTATTTTGTTACACATTTTTGAGAACCTTTTTCAATGCTGACATTCAGACCAGATATGTTGGTGGGTCTTAAATATAGCTTAACATTGGCTATAAATAAATTGGCATCAGTTCTTTAATCTTGGCATGATGGTGCCATCATGGATCATGGTACTTCAATGCTTATGATGCAATCAGATCAGTTTACTGAGGTTTAGACCTAGCCTTTCACTTTACTCGTGTTTTCATTTAATTATAATAATATTAAATAATATTATGCACTTCATGTAGTGATAAATGTAGGGATGTATACATTTTTTCACACAATATTAAATTGCTATTCCTGTTTATTTACGCTGTACAAAACATTATAGTGCCATTTGTTAAGTTATGCTGCCGTTTTTTTTTTTTTAGCATTGCTGAAATTACCCCAATATCGGTATATGTCATAATGTTGAAACAGCTGCACGACTGGGGGTGTACAGACTCCCAATATTGTATATAGGTATAGATTATATATGACTTTCTATTGCCTTTATTCTGAGGCAATTGATGAATCTTGGCAATAGGTGATTTCAAGGTTTACTGTGGGTATATTTTGATGTCCCTCAATATAATCATATTCTCTCTCTCTCTCTCTCTTCTCTCCTCTCCTCTCTCTCTCTCTCTCTCTTCTCCCCCTCTCTCTCTCTCTCTCTCTCTCTCTCTCTCTCTCTCTCTCTCTCTCTCTCTCTCTCTCTCTCTCTCTCTCTCTCTCTCTCTCTCTCTACTCTCTCTACACACACACACACACACACACACCACACACACACACAAATATACAGATATAATTTCAATTTATTGTAATTAAAAAGGAGCATAGCACAATTAATGCCAAGGCATGAGCTCTGTGCAGGTAATGCATAAAATATACATGCAATGCAAGTTGCTTTGAAATTTAAATAATAAATGGCTTTTATATATAAAAAAATAAGCATCTAATTGTAGCCTACCCTGTCTAATTGTTAAAAAAAAAGACTTAAAACAATTTTCTGAAATGTATAAATTTTCTGCATGAATTATAATGTAGGCTAATTCACTGGCTTTTCACACATTAGTATTGTACTTTACAGTAAAATTGCCTGGAACGCAGCCTAGAACAAGAAATAAATGTAGGTTGACTTTGAGAATTGATTGGATGGTTGTGGTTTGCTATTGCTGTGATGTCATGTGAGTGACAGGTTGTCCCGCCCTCACGCCAGTAAACACGTCAGAGAAGAGAAGTCAAGCGGGAGGGGACGTTGTTTTGATTAAGATTAAGAGGGCGCATGGATAAAAAATAAAATAACGATGTGCATGGATAAATCATAATAAATAATCCAATATTCCATAAAAAAATTAGAATTGTCCATTTTGATTCCATGACGACTTTAACATGTAACATGCAACATATTCCCATGAGAACATCCAGTACCAACATCCCTTGTCTATCTTCACCCCACCCAAGTGCACAGGATTGGCAGGGGCGAAGACCATTCTCAAGTCTCCAGTAAGGGAAAGAGGCTTTTGGAAACAATCAGCCCCCCACCAGCTCCGAGCGAGCATTCGTTAGTCAACTGATGGGAGTAGTGAACGCTATAGTAACCCACGGCAGAAACGACTCTAGATATTTGCCACAGTCGATTGCTCTTAAATCTACACGCACGAGGCTTGATGCGTTCGATCCACAGAATGCCCGTTTATCTACAGACGTGGGTGGAGTGGTCGTTGTGTGTATTTGTCTGATTGAAGCATTAGAGTTGGGTAACTTTTGAGAATGCGCGTCTGTTTACGTTGAGCTGAGGAATGGGCGCACTTATGAAGTGAATGTCAATGGAGAATGTTCACGGTCCTTGTTGGCGTCGAGGAATGGATGCATTCCTGATCTACCTTCTTCTGCTGTTTGGAAATACGAAGGGATCAAATTATGGCTACGTGGAATGGTCTGAGAGCGATAAAGATCCTGAAATCAAGGCTAAATATCCGATTTACAGCACCGGGGAGACGATGCACCAGCAGACGACCATCTCCAACCCCTTTAGCACCGAGCGAGCGGCGGTGGCGCACAAGCTCGAGGAGGATCTGCCGCGGGTGGTCACCGCTTTCCTGCACACGGGGGACTCATCCACCCTGGAGCATGTCAGTTGTTCACGGCGGTATGAGCTGAGCAGTCTCCGCGGTGGAGCTCACGCCGCCTCGCACTCCTCCCTTCACGGCATCCTCGACACCATGGCGCACGCCACCAACTTCCTAAACATGCTCCTGCAGTCCAACACATCAAGGGAGCAGTATCTGAGAAGGGATATCCAGTGGTACCACGCGCTGGTGACGAGTATGTTGGAAGGAATCCTAAAATCCATCGGGCAGTGGTCACATTTCACACGGATTCTCCAGAGGCGCCTGGTCCGCAGGTGTTCCTCCAGGCGACCAGAGGCCAGGAGCGCATAGTGCTTCAAGACCTGTCCACCTCCGCGCGCCATGCCTTAAAAACAGGACGTCTGAGTCCGACTGGTACAACGAGTTTCGGGACCGAAAGAGACCCCAGCGGCTGGCCAAAGGTCGAGGCTTTCCAGCAGCCCAGGGCGGATATTTTCTGGACAGAAGTCATGTCAAGTGGTCTGCGCCCTATCTAGAGTGCAAGCACGGCAGTTTTGTGCCGCACTGGCTCTTAACTCTCTCCGCAGGTTTTTATGGCTTGAAGAATAACACGGCGCCAGAGTTTAGGTAAGACAGTGTTATCTATGTTGCTATTCTTTGATTTAAACTTTATATTATTATTAATAATAATAATAACGAGACTGAAATTTCTGACTCAACTCATCAGAGCTTTAAAGATACATCCACCAAACTCGTGTCAGACGTTTAGACTGATCTAACTTACGGTTTTCTAAAAAAAAAAAAAAAAAATCAAAATACTAACTAAATAAATAAATGCCATACATACCTACATTGATGAATGTTCAAATTAGGCTACCTATCATTAATTCATTTAAATTATGTCTATAATTTTATCTATCTATCTAATCTATCTATCTATCTATCTATCTATCTATCTATTATCTATCTATCTATCTATCTATCTATCTATGTCTATAGTAACCTTCAAACTTTAAACATACTTCAAACTCAAGCATTTAAAACTACTGCAAACTTTCTGATCAGTCTTTCTTTCTTAAGCCTTGAAGTTTGTCTTGACTAACTTTTTTATAGCAATTATACATCAACACAGATTGAACCACAAATTCTGATTTTGTTACTCACAAACTCCAACTTCATGTTTATGTAAGACAAGTTTCTAGTTTGAGCAAATACATTAGATTGTACACGATGCAATAACTTTGCTAATGTTTAGATCAGTTATTCACATGATATGAATGTTGAGGAGAACGGGGTAATTTCTCAGAATTGGTTCATTAAGTCACTTTGTTAGTACATAACAAGAACCTAAACATTTCCATAAGAAAAAAGATTAGACTTTGTTCACTGAACACGTGTTGACGTATTATGTGGGTGCCACGATGTTAATAACATTTAGTCAAAAACTCAACAACAACAAAAAAGCTCTTTGGCTGAACTTGATTCAGTCATAGACAGTGGTTCTACCAAAAAGACTTGAGAGGATTCTCGAATATGAATGGATTTTATTTTTAAAATGATTTTACAGACAAAATAAATAAGTAAAACCTCAACAAGCTCTGTCTCAAAGTTCTTTGGCATAGGCCCCGTCCTTCGCCCAGGTCTTGAAGTTAACTGGTAGGTCCTGCCTGATGATAGAGGCAGGGGTGGAGCCTACCCCTGGACGAGTGGACGGGAGCCACCCTGGTGGTGGTGGGGAGGATGGAGGGGAACTTAGCAATACAGATAGCAAAAATCGGAGGGTAAGATCAGTCTTTTTATATTTGATGTCAAGCTGTGATTGGCTGCGCCAGATTATAAATGAATGACGTGGCATTGGAGTCTTTCTGGTAGAACCTATGCTTACGCTTTCATTTCCATGTGATTTAAATAAGTAAACCCCAATAGAATCAACCATACAACTAACTAACTAGAATCAATAGTGTTAGCACTACTAGTAGTAGTGTTAGCTACTAGTTAGCACTACTAAAATGTTTTTATTTATTTATTATTAAAGCATTTTAAATTGGTGTTAGTAGATCCTCAATTAAGCAAAAAGCACAACATACACCACAATGGTAACCACCAAAACTACTAACATAACAGAAACATTTAAATGCCATCATAATAGAACGTTAAATATTAACAAGTCTCTCCATTTTCTCATCTTGCCAATAATGCATAAAATAAAATTTCATTTCAACATTTACTCAATCCAGCCCCTTTGCAAAGCATGATGAGAAGTGAAAGTCCTGTTTGATTGGGTTACTTGATTGAAACTGTTATTCCAAAGTGAAAGTCAAAGAGTAACCGCTTCAAGTCTATTTAACATGAAGCGGTCACATTTGAACCAGAAACCTGAAACAGTGGTGTTTAATCAAATTGAATTGTCTAAATACAGTGAACAGCATAAAAATACATTTTAGTGTGATATATTGTAACAGTTTATTTAATATGAAAATCGTATTGGGGATTACAGATTGAAATAAATAAACTTTATTTTTTTATAAGATTTAAAACACCTGCCTGACCTGATTTCTATGACAAATCCTAAGAATAATTCAGTTACAGTTAATTATATAGTTGACTTTTGTATTAACGTATGCTGAGGTTATATTGTGTTCACTTGTTTACCCAGCAAATATAGCAAAAATATGACAGTATTATGATTTTAGTTTTTTAGTTTTTTTCTATTTCTGCTCATGATTTTAGTTTTTTAGGCAAGAATATAATAGATTTTGAAATCATTTCAGAACAATTGACAGTTATATATAACCATATCTGCAGGTATTTGGACACTTAAGCCCTGTTTTCACTTGGTATTAAGATGCGTTTTGGGTTGATCGGATCACAAGTAGACGAGGGAGACCTTCCCGTTTACACTTGGTGTTTTAATCCGTCTCTTTGGTCCACTTTCAACCACTTCTGTCCTGATTTCTTTGAGGGGAGGATCTATGGCCAGGTAAATGTATGGCTTTTTCAGATCTTTAGATGTAGGCTAATTGATGAAATAAGCTCACACAATTTACATATGAACTTGACCAGAGTCTACGGAAAAACATACGGAGAGCAGCAGCTTCAGTTTCTGCTCTGACAGCCGCAAGATCAGTCCACAATGCATTGTGTTTTACAGTACAAAACCATAATGCATTAATACAGTAAGTGTTGAAAATGGGCTGTTAATTAGCAGAAATTTCTTACCATGCAAAATATTGCCCAGAATGCATTGTTTTCAGTAGGACCTATACATCACTGTTTTTCAGTTTTTCTGAATTGCTTAAACACATTTCTTGAAACCATCACTCAATTTCTCAAAACCCAAAACCAAATTTTTAAACCACATTCATAGATCCTCTGACTCATCTGTCAAAATCAAACAATTGCCTCAAACCCATTTTATCTGTGCTCAAAATCAAACAATGGTCTCAAGATCATACACACAGCGAGTCAAAATGATAAACACTAGAGATCATTAATTAGAAACTACATCACATAATGGAGAACACAGAATCCAAAGCATGCAGTTACAGAAAAAAAGTATAGGCTATTGTAACAAAGTAAACTAATTTTGCGATTACGTAAAAAAGTATAGTAATGCCAACTTACAGTAGTAAGGTGAAAAATTATAATATTAAAAAAAAATATAATAGATTTTATTTATAATGCACTTTTCATTTGAGAACAAATCTCAAAGTGCTACAGAGAGAGTATACATTACAAGACAAAAACAGGGGCAAGAATAAATATACCGTCTCCCGTCCGGAGCTTGGTTCTGGGGGGACGGAAGGAAGGAGATTGCCATTTTGTGAGCCGAGGTTTCTGGTTGATGTTTGCTGGGTAAGAAGTTCCTTGAGGTAGGGTGGAGCATTGGCATGGATGCACTGGTGGTTGAGGAGAGAGATTTTGTAGTGAATCCTAGCGTAGATGGGAAGCCAGTGAAGTGCATGAAGGATGGGGGTTATGTGTTCATATTTGCACACTCTCATCAGGATCCTAGCAGCACTGTTCTGTATGTGTTGGAGTTTCTGCAGACTCTTGCTAGAGATCCCGATGAGAAGTGCATTGCAGTAGTCCAGCCTGGAGGAGACATGGGCGAGTTTTGTGGCGTCAGAAAGGGTGGGTGTGGGATGGAGTTTGGCAATATTCTTGAGGTGGAAAAAGGATGATTTGCACAGATTTTTGATCTGGTTATCAAAGGTAAGGTGAATAGTCCAGGCTTACAACGGGTTTGGTAAACTGTATGCATTGTACATACATTGCACATTGTACAGTATACATTGTATACTGTATAGTGGAAGTATAGTATTGTACTATTAATATTGTACTATATTAATATTGAATACTAGGCCTATCAAATGTCTGTATATTCACCACTTACATACTGTGAATATACAGTGATCCAACTGCAAAATCCAAAAAGGTTACTGTAAAAAACTCTAAATGAAATGCAAAATCAAGGTCAGTGAGACATTGATTCTGCTTCAGCATCATGTCTTCATGTTGGTCCGGCCGGAGGAGTTTCTCCACATCTCAGACAATGTCATCTCTGCGGGCAAAGGGAAAAACCCTAAAGCCAGATCCAGCCTTGACAACATTCTCCACACCTGCTCTTCCTCGTCCTCTTCCTGCTTGTTCACCTCCTCTTACTCATCCTCTTCCTTTTATATTGTTTCCATGCAATGTTGGTATCAACATTCTTGGGACTCTGAACTTGTACTATGTACAGTTGGTTTGGTCACATCATTAGAAATAAGTGTGAAGAATTTTGAGAGTCGTGTGTAAACGATGACAACTGTGTTGCAGTTGTGTTTAACTTTCTCTTACCTGTGTTTAGCATTTTGAAACATAAGTGCATCAAAGTGCAGAATGTGTTTTAGTGAGTGAGAATGTGTTTAGTAACGTGGTATAAAGGGCGAGAAGGATCGGGAAACAGGATTTAATAACAAAAACTCAGGAACCACAAAAACATCAACAAGAACGGATGAAGAATGAGGGAGAACACACGGTATAAATACTCTCTTTTTTAAGAGAGGGCAAACAAAGGAACATAATGAGGTGATTAACAGGACACAGGTGAATGAAATGACTAATAAAAGGACTGAGGAAAACTAGGTCACAGGACTGAACCAAAAGCACAATGAAGGGGGAAACACAGAACCTACATGTAACATTTAGATTATTGAAAAAAGATTTGCAAACAGTGTTTTAACTACCTGAACTTGTTTAATATTTTACAGAAAGAGTGATTTATTTGACAAATTGGTTTAGAATATTGAGAATTTGGTTCAGAGAATGGGGTTTAGTGTTTTAGCAATTCCGAAAAACTGTGATAGAAAAACAATATGTTACTGACCGTTTTACAGCAATTTTTTACAATGTGGGGAAACCAGGAGTGTGACATAATCCTACTGATCTTAAAGGGAATCCGTAATTGAATCAAACATCTAATAAATAAAGCAAGACAGCAGAATGCAATAATACCGAAGTATTCATCAAATGCCACGTTAATTATTTACAGCAATCATCTTACAAAAATTCTATCTCAAACCAATTAATTCTACTTATAAAGTTATTGTAACCTTCATATTGTGGATCCAGTGTGTTTCGAATTACAGATGTGCGACAAAACTTTCTGGAAGCAGTCATGATTAGATAGTTGATTTCTCCAACCGATTGGTGTACAATAGTTGAAGAGCATATTAAGGGAACCACCCCAGGTTTGGAACAACATGAAAGCGGGTAAATGATGACAACATTTTCATTTTTGGGTGAAGTAATAAAAATCTCTTTTATTTTCAGGCTGTTGTGCAGTTTAGCTCCTATTCAGTTTCACCTTAACCCTAACCCCTTTTCATTTGTTTAATTTGTTCCCATTACATAACCTACAAAGACAATAAAGCAAATAAATCTTTCTTAAAGGGTTTTAATGAAGGTCTGTAGCCTACTTAGTCATATAAGGTTAGTATTTTGTTGAATAGTCTGTTGCATAAATTGGCATGGTTTGCTAATGGATATTTCAGGGTAGTGCCAGACATGTTTAATACTGTCTATCACACTGAAAACAAACTAACTCATTCTCACAGCTAGATTATTTTGTCTCAGTCTAGATAAAAAACTCTTCCTCTGTAAGAAAGCAAAATGCTTTGAAAATGCATGCATCTGTTTGCCAAAAGCTTAAATGAACTATTAAGACAAGAACTACGTAAATAAACGTTTCCTCTCTGCTCTAAAGGTTATTGATGTAATTGGGAATGATATTAAAACACATTGCAAGGTGAATATGTCTACTCCTGTAACAATATTTGATGCTGAGAATGTAGTAGCTAAAATTGACTTTTATGTCTTATTTTATGATGGATTGTAATCTACAATTAAATGCACTGTAGAATCTGTGCGGATTTTCTATCAGTCAGCCATCAGGATGTTCAAACCTCTTCTCCGAAATGAAAAAAGCTAAAGGTAATTGCAAGTGTTTAACACATTAGGCTGGCGATGCTTTTTTATGTTTAATAAATAGCTACATTTTTCACTGAAAGTCACAATAGTTGTGTAAATTTTAAGCATAATGGTCTTATTTGCAGCTTTTTTACTTGAAGAAGGTGTCACGACAGATTTGTCTTGGCATTTGAGTGTGAAACTATCTGATTACCTTTCTCATTTTTTTCTTGTAGTATGTTTAACATCAGTTATTTTTATTCTTGTGTAAGTTGTTTAAACCCTTGATCCTCAAGACTTTGTTATAGGGTTTGAGAAAAGGATTCTGAACATTGTTAACACCCCTCGACTTGAAATAGGAGTGCACTGAGCCAGATAATTCTCACATTACTCGGTCTCATTTCTCGGTGGCTCTTTCTCTCCCGCTCATGCTCCATTTTCTTTGCCTAAAGATAAGAGAGAGTGCTGGCAGCTCAAGCTATATCTGCAGGTGTTTGTTTCACATCTCAGCTGACAGATGGCTTCTGCCTTGTGGGCCTTCACTGGATTTGGATGGGTAGAAATGAGGAGGGAGGAATGATTCGGGGGGCTCATGCAAATAACAATCAGTGTCACTCCCCAGCGGCTCCAAACACCAAATGAAATGAAAATCAAAGAGGAAAAGACAAAAGAGATATTTACTTGAACTGTAGTCTTCTAATAAAATGTATTTCCTGATTAAAAGCAATATGAACATGAATGGATGAATTCATTCTTTATATATATGGGCTGTACGATCGAAATATCGCAAATGTGAATTACGATTACGATAACTGAATGATTTTAATACTTCAGAATATTACGAAAAGTAAAATTTTTAGATTGACGCAAACAGTATAAAATAGACTACACATGACTGTTACATACATAGGCCTATGACGTGCTTAATGTTATTGGGCGCAATAAGTGAAGTACTCACACATAATTGATGCATACCTGGATAGCGCGTGATCCCATATTCAGTTCACTTGCCAAAATGCCCATCTTGGTGCTATTCACGTAATCACAGTCAGTTATGTCTTAAGCCGGGTTCACACTGTAGCCTACGACAAATGTTGAGAATGAGTTCTCCAATTTCATTGATCGCTATGTTTGGTAATGTTTGCCGACAGCCAATAAATGACCTTTGCGATATTTTTTTTTACAAAGTTCTGTCGGTGTTAGAAGATTTGACGCACTTCTCCTTTGATAACCTTCAAATTAAAAACCGATAGGTTTTCAGTCAGAACCTTATGATGTAATTAGGTTCAAGGACCCTCCACAAACGTCTTTGTTTGTTTTTTCATTTTTCTTTTCAAGACAAGCCATGATCAAAATGAACGCATATTGTGTTTCCCAGATAGCAAAATTGTTCCGGGCCTTTTATGGCCCAAACACTGTTCTTAGTTTTGGCAATCATACCGCCAGGAATGCAGGGCCGAAACCGGCCCAGACAGTTTTGCCAAAAGCACGCCAGAAAGCTGCCAGATAATTGCCAATGCCTTACCAGACGAGAGCCAGAAAACCCTTAATTGGGCCATATTCATGCCATAATATCGCCAGAAAGCTGCCAGAAAATTGCCAATGCCTTACCAGACGAGAGCCAGAAAACCCTTAATTGGGCCATATTCATGCCATAATATCGCCATTGAAAAGCCAGATGTCTCCCGAGCACAGGCCACAACTCTGCCAGATTATATTAAAATAACTAATTTGGCCCATATTCAATATCTGCACCCAATAGCAACCATACAATTCAAAGAGAAATCAAACCAGGAAACCATAACTGCAGAAAATTAGTGTTTATTTTCAATTAACATGACCTAAATAGGTAAATATTTACAATTTTTTTTTATACAAATAAAATGTAAAAACATACAAAGCTTAGTTTCAGAAATCACACTTAGTTGTGTAAACCATTAAAGACCACAAACTTATGACCGGTAGTGTGTGGCCAGAAACGGGCCAAAGTGGAATGTATGTGTGCGCCTGACGACGTTGTGTGTTGGTGTGTGTGCGCGCCTGACGACGTTGTGTGTTGGTGTGTGTGCGCGCCTGACGACGTTGTGTGTTGGTGTGTGTGCGCGCCTGACGACGTTGTGTGTTGGTATGTGTGCGCCTGACGACGTTGTGTGTTGGTGTGTGTGCGCGCCTGACGGCGTTTGTGTGGTGGTGTGTGTGCGCCTGACGACGTTGTGTGTTGTAGTGTGTGCACCTGACGTTGAGTGTTGGTGTGTGCCTGACGTTGTGTGTGCCTGACTTTGTGTGTGCCTGACGTTGTGTGTGCCTGACTTTGTGCAGGCCAAGTCGTTCTGAATAAGCATCTTCATGACCCTCCACACAGTATCCTTGAGGTTCACGCCCCCAGCAAGGCCCAGTGTCAGCACCTGGAAAAATAAAAGTTTTGAAAATATGAATGTTCATTGCGGAGAAAAAAAATGCAAAGAAAAAAGTTCAGAAAAAAATCTGGTCCAAATACTAATAATAAAAGTAATTATTACCAAGTCCTTTCTCTTCTCTGGCTTTGTCTTAATGTCACGGTCCAGCGCCAAAAGAGCCTCAGCATCCCTCAACGGCAGAAAACTTCCGTCCATGTGGTGTCCATATGGTGTAGGTGTAGAATGGAGATCCTGAACAATCCGCAGCAGATTTCTTTTCATATCACACATCACCTCCTGCTTGGCAATGATCTCTCGTAGTAATGCTGAAACCAGAACATTTTAAAAACTGTTCAGTCCTTGCTAGCTATAACATAGAAAAGTATTAATTTCTTTAAAAAATAAATAAATAAAAATCATATTGAGCCCAAACTTTTGAACAGTAGTGTACATTTTTATTAAATTGAGTAAAATCAAATCATATCACAAAAGGTCAATGAATCCGTACCAGAAGTGATAGCAGCTAAAGAAAAATCCTCCACCAAATTGCCAGTAATCATCTGGATCCTTGGTGAGTCTGGAAGGGGAAACAATAAATGATTCACTGAAAAGCCCTAAAAAAAAGCTGATTTTTTTTTACCATTCCATAAACAAATCTTAAAATGTATTTAATAATACAAACGTTTGCCATTATAACACATTCGCACAACATGAACAGAGTACTGTCATCTTTGAGACTGTTAGTTATTGTATGATTAAAATGTAACCGTACACTTAGGCTAAAGCATGGCAATCCCATCAGAAAAATGTGTATCATAGAAAGGGAAGCACACAAAAAAGCCAATTGGTACACCAAAATCAAGCCATAATATAATGTTACCTGCAGCCTTTATCCTGTTATGACATGTCTGAGGGTCTTTCAGTGAATTAAATAAAGGACTGATGAAGGTGACATGACCTTTCACTGCCCCACTTCAGAGGAAGAAAGACAAAAGTACAAAAAGTTACTCAGACTTTCTATCAGTAAATGTCTTACTTTGATGATGAGAATCATACTTAATACATTATATTAATCCCAGTGTAGGTTTTCGAAAGAGTGGGTAAAATTGACAAAAAAAACAAAACAAAAACAACTTACTGTAATTGGTGGATTTGTCTCTATTTGGGTGTTTCTCCCCCGACAAAATCTTATTCCAATGCTTGATCTAAAAAATGTAAACAAATATATTCATTGTCAGTTATCAGTGTTCGAAGAGGTTATGTACTTCTAACGATTAATTACGGTTTTATCACTTTATTCATTCCAGGACTAATTACCTCTCATGCGTTTGAGTTTTAAACTGGCTGACAACATTAACACAAACCACCAACATTACTAACCACCATTTCTATCCCGCATGTAAAAGCAGATTATTTATAGTTTTAACTGTGGTTATCATTATCTAAATGTATGCTATGGAAGACTAATGGTTCCTTTTAACAAAACGCAAACAGTCAGAATATTTAAATTTTACCATATAAAAATGAGGCTGTTTAAATTTTTACATATGTCACTGTTTTTGTTGAAGGTTCAATATGTATTTTTTCGCAGCTAGGGGTCGCTAACCTCTTCAAAACAATAACAAAGGCATAGATTTGTGACGCATGAATGACGTGAATGAGTGTGGAATCATGGAAAATGTCGCCATGCCGATGGATCTAATAATGTTTATGGGGAAATAATGTTTATGGATTTATTGGATTATTATTGAATTATCTACTACACAGGTCAGTTTATTTGACTTATTAAAATTGTGAGGTAACGCAGCACTGTTTCACTAAGTCTACACTATCATACTAAACTGCATTTGAGTGTGTTGAAAGTTAGAATGTTGTTCTATGTGTTAGTTTGTTGGCTGTATGAGACTATAGCAAGCTAGATCAACATTAGAATACTGATCATATTCTAACATTTCATCATGTTGAACTATATAACATTGATTCGTTTTATGTAGGCTACATTTGCTCACTTGTCTAATAAAGCACGTCAAGTCAAAGTTTGTTGCGAAGCTCTTGGCACACCATCATGCCGATTTTGATCCTCGTTTTATTTCTCCTTTTGTCCCAAAGTCTGATTGCCATGGTCCTTAATGTTTGTACGAAACAACAACAGCGTGCCGCTTGACGTTACGCAGTTATTCACATCTGTTGCCATGGTTACTATTTCAGTACAAGTGGAAACCAGGGATAACGCAGATATTACGTCATTGACAGGCGAAAAAGAGCCGGGCACTATTAAAAATTGTGAATTTCTCTGACTTTACAAATTCTTGGAAAGATTTAGGATAATGTAAGTACACAATTGAACAAAATAACACTGTGCAAGTGGTTTTTGGATATTTTAATACAAAAATCTTACATATTGTACCTTTAATGAGCATAAATTTACATCTGCATCTTAACTCAAGCTAGAACAATTGTAATATTGTACACAACCTTGTACATTATAATGTAATGTGTATATATTTTAACATTTTAATTAAGTCAAGATTGTGAATAGTCTTTACTAAACCTTTTCAGTCAATACATTTGTTCCCTTTTTAATACGTTACAGAAGACAGGTAAATTTTTTCATTATGAAATTCATGCGTTTGGTAGATTCTTTTATCCAGAAAACAGGTTTGACCAGTTCATGGGTTCCCTGGGAATCAAATCCACTTTGGCGTTGCTAGCACCACACGATACTGTTCAGGCAACAGAAATGTTTCCTACTGTCTCTTCAGGTCTAATCCCTCACGCTGTTGTCAGGCAGGGAATGGAAAGGAGAGGTTCATTTTTAGCAATGCATTGATTTCAGAGTTAGTTGAATTAAATGGTGGAGACTGATGTGGTTCTTCATTAGCAGGGACATATATGTTAGTTTTATGTTACAGAGTGCCTTAATAACAGACACCATAATCTTTGTAAGACTGAAAAAGTAGTAAAGATTGTGAGAGAACATTGAATCAGCTTGGTCCACAGGTCTCATATAGCATGCCTTATGGAACGGTGAAAGACAAGCCCCTCTAATGGACTTCTATCTGGAGTAAAAGGAAACAACTCTTTTTTTCACATAATTGACCGGAGAGCTGCCTTCCCCCTTCTAGTTCGAAAGTGACTTACATCATACAACCAGCAGCATTTGCAAATCAGATTGAATGTTACCATGCAGAGGTGAAAAAACATTTTTCTTTTTCCAGTCTGAATGTCGGGTTCTGTTTAATCATATCTCATCTCATTCCCTGGGGAAGAACAATTGAAATGCCCTTGCAAAGTAGCATCCAACTCATAATGATTATGAGATGATTATGAAAAGTAAAACTGCTGAAATGCATAACGGTTCCTTTTGTATCTAACAAGCTGTCCATTCTGAATTCTTTTAAAGGAATTGCATTAGTTTTACTTTGAGGAATGATTTCATACAGTTTGTTCTAGAGCACATACTTTACTTGTGGGTCATTCTATGACTACAATACTTTGCAATCCCAGAAAAAAAAAAAGGAAGAACATTTTACATTGTTTTTCTTTGATTAATTAGTTGAATAAATACTTTGAAAGAGTGACATATTAAAAGATTTTTATGATTTTTATTTATTTTATGGGTACAATTTAAATGTCCCCACACAGCAGTTTTTACAGTTAATTATTAACAAATAATATAAATTGTACAATGGGGCTAAAGGCACACCTTAAGAAAAAATTGCTTTTCGATGTACTTCCAGTATGATTGCAGAAAGAAAATAAATGTTTGTATTGAACATTTATGGAGCAACAAATTTTGTGTGAAAATATGCATAAAAGTGGTTTGTTTGTTTTAAAAATCATATAAATGTATGACGATGGGCCTTTTACCCCGTGCATGGGGTAATTGCAGCATTAGGCAAAAAGCACACATTATTGAAACAAATACTTTAGCTAAAATAATGTTTTAAATAATGCCTTAGTTACTTCTTCAAAACAATCACTTTAGCAAAGTTTGAAATATTTTCTGTTTATTTTGATAAATAAAATTTTTAAAAAATAAATATACTGTTAAAATATGTTATATAAAAAATATATTTTAAAAATACTGAAACAAAATTATTTTAAAGACTATCAATTCTGAAACCATTGAATGAGTTCCCATAGATTTATAGTAGTAACAATAAATGATATTTTATCATATATGATTTGTGTTTTTATTTTATTTTTATTTTTTTTTTTAAATATGATGGTTTCATTATAAATATTGTGATCATCTCTAAGGTGGACATCCAACTTATTAGATTCAGATGGTAAATACCATATAATGTCAACAAATGGAAAGTCAGACAGCTTTTTATTATCATGTTAATTATTGTGCCTTTAGGCGTAAGGGGCGCCTTTTATCCTAAACCATTTATCTTCCGTTATTGAAAAACTGTTGATTTAATTATTTTGAACAAAACCATGAAAATCATGACCCTTGTCCCAAAATATGTTTAATTATTTCAGAGATTCTCATTTCTGTCATGAAAGCAGCACTGCGACCTAAAATGTAAGTAATTTAACGAAAGCCTAAAAGCGTAAAAAACTTACTTTGATACTATATTGTCGGCATCTTCACTAAGAGAGCCGGCGCCAGGACACAGGAAGAGGTGCCTACGGTGTATCTGATATGAATAAAACACTTGACAAATTATAGCCTAATTAAAAAGATTATTATGGCAGCTTCCATAGACATCAGTGTATGGAATATGTATTTAAACTAAAAGTGTTTATTTTTATTTTTATAGTACTTCATTTAAAGGTGCTATATGTTAGCCTGATTCGTCATACTCATATTCTGGTCAGAACATGAGTCTGATACTGCTCCATGGGCTTTGATTATGAGGCGTGTCTTAACCGAACCAGGAAAAACAACAACTCTGCACTCAATTGGATAGACCGACAACCAATCAGAGGAATGCAGTAAGTGACGTATGTTGAGCAACGCATAGTTATCAAACAGAACTTTGGAAAAAGTATGAAAAAAAAAAAAAAAATGAAAAAAATAAGGAATGTTAACGATCTTTGCCGGTGTTGCAAAAAGAACTTAAGGATTCGCGGATAGGCCTACTTGCATGCAAACACGAAAAGCATTTTTGAAAGAAAAAATACGTTTGAGGACGTGATGATTACGTTATTGGATGGATTATCTGTCCATCATCGTATAAAGCCCGCCCTGGCAATTTGATTGGTCCGACCATTTTTTGGCTGATCATAATTACTCCTCAATGGATCGAGTCCAGACCGAACTTCTCGACCAAAAATGTTGTGGGCGGGGTTCGGGCTGGCATCCAGGCTAGCTATATGTAGCTTTTCTTCTAAAATGAATCCTTTTTTTATTGCCTGTGTGTGAAGGGGTTGTAATCACACATTACAATGATCCACTTGTCGGGTTTTGCTATCACCTCTGAAGGCCAGTATTCCTATTTCTATGTGAAGGCTCCGGGTCGGATTTACCGCGAAATCCATCAGATGTGACGTGCATGCGCGCTCCCGAGCCTCTCTCCTTTTTATATACAGTCTATGCGACGGCACTGCAGCGAATTACATGAGTCTGATAACACTAAAAAATGACCTGTCTCCAGCACAACACGCACTCCAACACAAACTCCACATAAATATAAAAATCAAAAAAAGTTTTATCTGCTGAAGCTCGTCAGACCAAACGTGAATCGGATCAACTTCGGACGAAAACATGGATCAACATCGGCAGAGCGTTTGAATTATGGAGAGACCTCCACTTTGTTTTAGGTATAGGTATATATTTATGTATAAAAACAGACCCGGAGTTGGCTTTCATCCCTATTGTGATGCTTTCTCCGGTGTGTTGAAAGTCTCAGTGTGGCCGGTACCATGCATAGACTGTAAAAAATATGGACAAAGCGTCTGTGACGTCACCCATAGACTTTCCGAATAACTGTTCTGAAGCCGTTTATGGGGGGTATGGGCGGCGCCATCTTTGAAAATCTTGGGAAAGCCTAACCCCGCCCACCTTCTGGTCAATCCATATATGGGTAAAAGGGCGGGTTTTGTGTGAGACTGAGCCGGTCGGTGGACGCGCCTTTTCATTCAAGCAGCCTCAGCTATCTGTAACATTACTATTGCGAGTGTACACAAATATAAGTACACACTTTGCAGATTGAATGTCCTGTATGAACGAAATGACGGAGTATGTTTTTATGCTTCCACTGTTCGATCGCGCCCGCGAAACACACACGCCTGCTTCTGTCTCACACACACACACGCAGTTCGATGGTGCCTGCGTCTCTCTCCCTCTCTCTCTCCCACACACACACACACACACACACACACACACACACACCACACACACACACACACACACACACACACACACACACACACACACAGAGTTCAATCGTACCTTTCTCTGAAGCGATTTAATGCTAACTGTTGCAGTGCCACTGCCCACAAACATTGATGCTAAATACAAATACTGCTAACTACGTGAAATAATAGTGGAATGTCACTTACCGGAAAAAAATGGAGCGAAGTAACTGACTCCTACAGTGTCGGTTAGTGCAGTTTATAGCAGAGCAACCCATTTTATGTACGATATTTCAATACAAATGTTCAGAAAGGATCCAGAGGTGGTGTGATGTGTTGGGTCAGATCATGGCCGAGACGTCAAATTTCACTCGGCGCAGCCCGTTATCAGCTGTCAATCAAAGTTAACCACGCCCTTATTTGTCATACATTTTATATCTAAATACGATCTAAACTAACGAGTTAGAAAAAAATTCACCCCCCTCACAGTTGTCAGGCACTCGGTACCTATCGAAAAATACAATAAAAGTCCATGGGACCAACCTGTAAAAGCATGAATTTATACTGTGAAAACGGACATTTTAACATGGGGTCTATGGACATTTGCTCACTTTTGGGACCTGCCCCTAGCGGATTTTCGATGTATTGCAGTTTTTCACACTTCCGGGTAGGCTTCATTTATGAGATTGGAATGTTGCCGCTTGGTACCATGAGTGTTCTCTTGAGTTCGAGCACGCGCACGAGCGCTCTTGTAAAAATTGGTTGCAATCTGAAACATCACCGCTAGAGGCCGCTAAAAACTACACATAGCCCCTTTAAATGTCTTAAACCTAAAATAAACATTATGTGACTGAAAACACTGAATAGTTGATATTTTGCTCCCTTGTGGCGTCAGGTCTGACTGCTAACTCTCACCTCTTCTCACCTCTTCTCACTCTCTCTCTCTCTCTCTCTCTCTCTTTTCCTCTCTCTCTCTCTCTCTCTCTCTCTCTCTCTCTCTCTCTCTCTCTCTCTCTCTCTCTCTCTCTCTCTCTCTCTCTCTCTCTCTCTCTCTCTCTCTCTCTCTCTCTCTCTCTCTCTTGTAGAGGAGTTGTACGTGTGGATGTTAATCTACAGGATGTGGACATTGACCAGTGCTCCAGCAGTGGCTGGTTTGCAGGAACTCACCGCTGTAACTTAACAACTATGGAGGTGAGTGTGCAATCTCATCACTAACAGGATCAGATGATAATATAAGCATCACAAAAAACACTCAAAAGCCCGGTTTCACAGACAGGGCTTAGATTAACCCTGGATTAGTCAATTTAAGTTCAATTAAAACATTTAATAGCTTTTATAAACGTGCCTTAGAAGAAAAACATTATCTTGAGACAAAACATGGCACTGACTTATTTTAAGATATCTTCGTGCAAGTTGCTTTCAGTGAAAACAGCTTAATAATGCATTATAGTCTGGGCCTAGCTTAAGCCTTGTCTGTGAAACTGGGGGAATATGTTTGGCTCAGGACCCAGATTTGCATTAGTCAGAAGTAAAGAAGTAAACAAAAATGAAATGTACTATTAATATCATCATTATTATTCATTAAGCCAGTAATTCACAAACATGTATAAATGGTCAACACAAATCATATTCTAGATCATATTTTGGTGCAGAAATGAAAGTAATTTGGTATTTATGTGTGCATTAAATCACAGATAAAAAATGTGAATGTGTTGTGAGCATACAAAACATTGTGAGCGTTTTGTTGGATGCAGTGTTTGCATTTAACATTGTTTTTCTCTACTGTGTGTGACCTTTCAGAACACCTGCATGCTTAAAGCTTTTTAATTTCACATTGTCCCTGATGTAAGACTTTCCGACTTCAATTCTCTTTTCCAATTAACTGGACAGAGTGCAATGATATTTCTGTTTGCTCAAGTGGGATTGTTTTCATTGTTTTGTTTTTTTTTTCACTGCGAAAGATAAATGTGGGATTTATCACATCCTTGACTGGAGTCTATAGTAATCTGTGTTGGAAGTCGCTCTGCGAGAGCTAATTAGACTATCCGAGCTGTTCTGCCTGGGTGCCAGTGAGAGTCTGGGCCGGCTTGGATGTTTCTGGAAGTTGCACGCTAAATCACATCACTGCGTGGGTTTATGCATTATGTCATTGCACAAGTGCTGAACATGAAGTGGTGAGAAAAACAACAAATATTTTTTTGGTTGTTATCTGCGTGTTACTTATTGCTACATAATATCTAATATGGCATAGTCTCATTTTCAAGTATACACAAATGTAACAAAATCCTTCCGTTTCTTTGAAACGTGCCATTTAAACCATAAACAAAACACTTAGTGTTCAGAAGCATTAGGCTCTTTCACAGTCCAGAGTACTATGGAAGTCAATGGGGTTCATCAACTGTTTGGTTACCGACATCCTTCAAAATATCTTCTTCTGTGTTCAACACCAGAAAGAAACTCATATAGGTTTGGAACAACATGAGGATACATAAATTTCACACATAAAACTTTTATACTGTAGCATGGTATATAGCATTTTTTTCAACAAATGGTCAGAGAAAGGTATTTAAGTTTTGGAAAATGCTGACTCATAAACTATGAAAATATTGCAGCTTCAAAATCTGCGCCAAACATTCCAAAAGAAACGCTTTTTATAGTGGATATATTCATGTAATACCATCACAAATGTATTGTTCTTTATGAGGTTTTAAGAACTTTGACACTCTTCAAATAGTTATATGTGATA
Organism: Chrosomus eos; assembly: GCA_036326025.1. Lineage (NCBI taxonomy): Eukaryota > Metazoa > Chordata > Actinopteri > Cypriniformes > Leuciscidae > Chrosomus > Chrosomus eos. The sequence continues at coordinate 29,100,214 of CM070823.1, read as the reverse complement.
TAAGAGTTTAAGATATGTAGCTGTAAGATGCCTACTTAAATAGATTTTTTTTTTGACAAATTATTTTTCGATTTAAGATTGTTCTTTTATTTATAATGGAGTAATGCGTAGTTAGTGAGGTATACATATTCTAAACTGATAAGTACTGGTACCGGACTGGTATTGACAGATACACAAGATTGCGGTATTGAAATCAGTATCGGACTGTCCCTACCTATTACTAACAAAAAAAAAGTACATAATAGTGTTTATTGTAACATGAAATATAAATAATTCAACCTTATCATGTAACAGTTACATCAAATAAAATAAAAAGTGTTGAAAATGTTAAATAGCTCAAAACATGTGAAAATACAGCAGTCCATTTTGGTATAGTGTACAAGGCTGTTCACACAGAATGTGTTCTCGATCCATTTGTTTTTAATTATTATCTTAAACTGGTCTCTTTACCATCTGCGGTGCATCTCGCTGTCTTCTCAGCATCTTCTGCCATGCTTAAAATCTTATGTTATACATAAAAGAGCATTTTTAAGAACCCTGTGATTTGTTCCATTGCGGTTTGCTCAGCAAAACTGTGTTTAAAAAAGGTATTGGGATACCAAATTGTTCCCTACTATCGGTCGGTCAATTATATGATGGAATTTTGTGTGGACTGGACTGGGTTTGCAAGGCTCAATTGTTGTCTTGTGTAGAGGAGAATTTCCCAGTAAGATGTGATCCATTATAAATGCAGTATAATGGATTTCGGTGGGCTTACTAAATTATTGACCATGTCTGCGTGGTCCCACTCATGGGAAAACCGGAGGAAAAGCAGCAAGGAAATGCACAGCAGGCTTTACAAGCACAACACTTGCTCCCAACCACAGCAACTGAAGCAAAACGATATTTGGAAGGGTTTCCTGTGTTGCTGAGAGAGAAGAAATGCTTGTGTGCTGCCATCTGAGAAAGAGGCGAAAAGCAGCGTGTGTGTGTGTGTGTTTGTGGAGAATCTATTTATAGCCTCATGTCTTCCTAAGACAGCCGGACCATGCCTCTTAAAATCTGTCCTGTCATTCAAGTTGAGCAACATCAGCTCGGGGCTTGACATTCGAAGCAGCGCATCCCCGAATCATATCCACTTAATGTCCCGCAATGACTTTCATGAGGTGGATTAACCTGAGAAATGTTTTGAGTGGATGTTAGACTCTATCAGTCTCTCTGTTACAGCTAGAATAAAGCTCTGGAGACTTGAGACAGAAAATGTCCAAGGCCTCACCATATAATCAGAGGTTTGTCGCATGCAGGCAGCATTTTCTTTTCTAGTTTTTCTACTTCTTTGCTTTTTCTTCCGCTACATTAGTTGTAATGGTAATGCTGTGCTATACTGTGGATCTCATTGGCTGTCAGCAGAAAGCTATTGTTTCTAAATATAATCAGTGAGCATATTCTCATGCCTTATTAGTGAAAATGTAAGACTTTAAAGGGAAAGTTCACCTTTTTATGATCAAAAAATGCCAGTTTATCTGTGGAACACAAAGGGAGTTCATTAAATCAATATCCAGTTGGATGAATTCAATACAATGACAGTACTGACTCAATTGAATGCTTATTAATACAAACCCTAAGCGTGTCAGAAAAAGTACATGCTGATCATTTTTCCAAGTGCTCTGACAAGTCTTGGTGATAAATAAGTCAATATTTATGCAGTTTTAACAGTAAAATTGTTTCCATTTCTTTGGCAGAAAAATGTTTACCTGGTTCTAGACATTTCTGTGCATCAGAATGAAGGGTGCATTTCTGTTGGGTTATAGTATGATGAAATATGAATTTAGCATGTGCCAGAAAATATTTGGCTGTTTAAATTCTAGATTATATTATTTTGTATTTTTTTATAATTACTTTAAATATGTATTTTGTTTAAGTTGATCTGATGTGTTTTTGTTAGTGGCTTCGTAGTATAGCTAATTTATCGGTAACACTTTACAACAAGGTTCCGTTTGTAAACATTAGTTAACTACATAACAGTAGTTTACATGAACATTAACTAATGGGACCTTATTTTAAAGTGCTGCCAATTTATCAAAAGAATAGTATCAGTAGTTTATCTACTTTAAGTTATTTGAAGATTGTAGCTTGGCAAACTACAGTTTAAAAGGATTAAATCACTGTATTTTTGAAGTCACAGTAACTTCATAAAACATTATTGTCCCATAAAATATAAAAAATACAAATGTAACAGGGTTCATTGTTATGGGAAGAAAGAGTCGGGAACCGGCGAACATTCAAGACTTTTAATAAAAATAAAACAAATACAAAATGAAAGAATAAGCCAGTAGCCCCTCACAGACGACTGCCGGCACAAAACAAAACACAAATTCAGGCCTGTTCCTCTTTCGATCTTCAGCGTCGTCGCTCCTCCTTATATGCTTCCGCTCCTCCGTGAGAGATGCGAGACCGGTGCGTCTCACAGGTGACGTTTATTAACTCACGCCACCGGCCTCGCGCCGTTCTCTCACGTCCCTCGGCCTCGTCCTGCTCGCCACAACAACCTTATCATACCTTATTCATATTTAAGATCATAAAACATCAAAGAAGCATGCTCTATTCTGGTCTCTTAAAAAAACTGTGATGCATCTGTCTGTCTTTTCAGCATCATGTGCCATGAGTGCTTTATTTTTAAGATGTCATGTCACATTATAAGAGTGTTTTTCAACTGTGTTCTGTTTCATTTAATTTTGCTCAAGTCAGATTTAATCTAGATTTATTGTTTACTAAGTTGTGACTGGTAGAAATGAACAATGCTTTAACTTTGTATTCGTGTTTCTAAGATGAAGACGGATTATGCAATGACCAGTTGGCCCTTGAATAATTCAGGAGGCTCTGCATGGATGCGCTGTGTAATTCAATACAATTGCAATTGCAAATTAAGGTGGCTGAACCCCTGGACATAATTGCTAAATTCATCAAAACGGATGAATTTTGCACAATTCCTCTTTATAAAACTGTATAAAGAAGTATTCTCGGGATGTCTGTTGAGTATATTTCATGCCAAAGTGTCTCCGGTTAAGGTTGAGCTACTCCAGAAGGCGTATTTTCTTCTGATAAGACCATTGTGGTGTTGATTCACTCTCATGCTTTGGATCGATGTCCTTTTGCATCACACAACTTCTGTTGAGCTACAGATGGCCTTATATTTTCTGGTAAATGTTCTGCTAAATCATATTTTATCACCAATTTATGCAGAAATCGAAATCCTGTCACCAAAGTATGTTAGACTAGTGGTTCTCACCATGAGGCTGGCCCGGAATGACTTAAAATGATTTAAAACACAAGACAAAACAAAAAATGAGCTAAAACAACCAAAAATCTGAATATTTCTTTTTCAATTTATAATGAATATTTATTTTGTGTAAATATCCCAAGCACTAAGCTATTATCGGGTATAAATTAGTAAGTAAAAGTGAGTAAAAATATTCTTAAACATCATTCTACTTAAACCTTATCCAGTAAATAATCAACAACTGCACACTAATAGAATATTTTCATGATTTATCACAACTTTTTATATTTTGTCAAATCAACTTAGATAATTAATATGGTTTAGATAGCATACTATTTTGAGTTTTTATTTATTAAACCAATCTCCTTCATTGTATTAACTAAAAATATTCAATTTCAATGAACTCAAAATTTTAAGGCAAAATTACTGCATTAGACCACTGATTCTAAAGCCAATGCTATGTTTACAAATGTTAAGAAAAAGCTGAAATGTCATGAGAAGCAGTTAATGGGTAGCTGAGAAACACTGAAACTAATCACAGCAATGCTGGATGAAGTGAGCTGAAGGTGCACAGTCACACATACACACACACAAATCCAAATATATCCTTAATGCAGGTGTTATGTCGACTGGTCTTCAGTGACAAAATGATCTTCTAACTCTGCTGATGCTGACACTTCTCACTCCTGAAGATTTCCAAGCATGTAGTCATGTTTTTAAATATGCCAGGTCGCCCACATTTATCTGCACTGCAAAGCAGCAAGGCTTGCATTATTAAATCATATTCATATAGAGAGTATGCTCAGAGAGGAACAGCTGATATATTGAAAATCCTGTTCTGTTGCGTGGGATAGAGGATGCTATTGAACCACAAGTGTGTATAAATCAACATATAACCCTCTTTAAAGTTTTCCCTCTGGCATTAAAGTTTGTGTGAATCTTGTCTTGCGTAGCCAGACCTTTAGTCTGACGGCAGCTTTCATTGGCCAAGGACCGCGCAAAAGCAACCAATCACAGTTTGTTTTGTTCAGCGTCAAAATGTAAAGTTGATGTCCTCACAATTACAGGTCGGTGTGCATTCATTCAAGAATGTTGTGCAAGTTTACTTTAACAGTGGTGCAACAATGGTGCTGTAAACTTCACATACTTTTGAAAATGTAACGTTTATTTGATCCCTATAAGCGCTCATTGTCACAGTTGTTAACACAACGACTTTCTCCTTCTATAAGGGGATTTGGCATCGCAACGGCTTTGTTTATAGGCGGATCGTTCTCCTGTAGAATTCAACCAATCAGATGACGACTTCAAAACTACCAAAGTGATGTTTACATAAGTGTCTACATAAGACACCATTATGTGTGTCTTATGTATCAGACGTTTAGCCAACGGGGCCTGCGGTCTGAGGATGAGACTAGGGTGAATAGGGTAGGAGCGGGGGGACATCTTGGCATTTGATAGTGTTATTATGAAAAAGCAACATATAATTTTTTTTATTGAATATAGCATAAAACATAGAATATAGCACTTGATGCACCATTTTCTTCCCAAATATTTTAAATCAAAGCTAAAGTGTATAAATGTAAAATGGAGGTAATTACCTCCTAAGACTTGTTCACATTGAATCCTTCGTGCTGAAATAAAGGTGACAAAACAGTGACTAATTTAGCAGAAACATTTATCTGAGACCTGAGATCCTCACTTCATTGTGTTTCGTCTGGGCTTCATATTCATGGTGCTTCTGGGTTATTTATAGATCCTTGTGAACTTGGTGTGACTTTTTCCTAGTTCACAGTAAAACTTTCTTGAATAGAGTAAAAGTTTAAGTTGGCAAAGCCTCCTTTACACTTGAAACCGGCAAAAAATGGCACCGTGTGAAATGCACATCTTGGGCACAACTTTCTTGTACAATATGTATCGTTCTATATGTTAACAGTTTTTATTTCAAGCTTGGCAGTCATTTCAAAGGGCCTTTAAGGAGGAAGCTGCTGTGAGCCCATCAGTTTACATGCCAATGTTGGCTTTACTGTAATGTTGCCAGAATGTGAGTAAAAATAATAACTTATAAAATAACTCATAAAACTGACATTTTCATATCTGAAAATCTGATAAATGACTGTGACACCACTGTCACAGATGGTCTATTAGCAGAGCTGTTTTCCTCAAGAAGTTCCTTGCTCATGCTGTGATTGTATTGAACAAATATATATAATTTCTAGTGTCAGTTAAGATTTCAGCACTTTAAAGAAAGTTGTACTGGAACTAGGACTTAAAGCTTCTATCTTAAGATCAAAGTTTAAATATTTACATGAATTGTGTCTTCTGTACTTTTAATAATGAAGTCCAGTTCTAAAACTTAACTCTTTCTTTTTCAGTGTGAACCAATTGCGGGCCATGGATTTGTGCTGGACAAGTATAAGTGCCAATGCAAGAGAGGTTTCTACCACCCAAGCCGAGTGGTGCTCAATGGCTTCTCAAGTAAGTACAAACCTGAACTGGCGAATTTATTATATTACTTGTTTTTTAAGGTGAACTGTAGGAATCTCTAAACCATCCATACTGTAATCTCTTATAGTATTTTGATCATTAATCATACTTAATGATAATTATGATAAGATTTATTTTAAACAAAAATAGTCTAAACAATTAGATATGAACTGTAGATATGGCTTGGGTTCATCTGTAAATCAAAGAGATCATTTCAACTGTTTAATTGTCTGTCAACAATATAATGTGAGTGTAAAATGAATAGAAATAAAGCAATTGTTCAGATAGTGTTTGAAAACGAACTAGCCTGGACTGAATTTTTCTTTCTGACAGAAACAGATACACAAACATAGAGTTATTTCCTTCCAGCAGATAATTCATGATCTCAAACTAGGCACGACAACCCCAAAGACAAGTTTATTTTTATTTCATGTGCGTCCTAGTTGTTAAGAGCAACATTCCTCTCACGTGCACTCACATATTAACTTATGCAAAAATAGCATTTAAATGAGTCCCCACTAAAAAAAAAAAAAGAACATTAGCATGGATACAGTATTGGCTAATTTACATTCAGGCATGTGGACTGATTACAAAAAGCTGCAGTTCTGTTTAAACACGTGGCAGATACACACATTCACCTTATTTCATATTTGATAAACCAAGGCTTGTTCATAATTCAAAAAGCCTTGAACTCTTTGGAAATCATCCAATCTGAGGTTAGTGAATTTTGTTGCGTTGTTGTCAGGGTTGCTGCAGGTAGCTGAAGACGAGGACAAGGGCTTCAATATAATAGATTTATTAAATAAACGAGAAAACATCCGAGAACAAAAGAACAGAACTCCAGGACTTCAGGGTTAACATACAACCATACATTGACGACGATCGACAAACACTCAGGGGAAACACAGGGCTTAAATACACAAGGAATAATTGAATAATAAACAGAACACAGGTGAGAAAACTGAACACAAACGAGGAGCAGGAAAACTTAACAGGACTAAACCAAAAACCACAAAGACAGGGGAAACAAGATCTCAAAACATAACTCAAACACACTGAAACGTGACAGTACCACCCCCTCCCCGAAGGCGCGTCCTCGCGCCGTATAATATCCAAAGGGGTGGGAGGGTGGGCGCCCTGGAGGCTGACGAGGGCATGGTGCAGGTCCAGGAAGCCTCCAGGGCGGAGCAGCCTGTGGGCGTGGCCACGGCGGTGCAGGCTGTGGGCGTGGCCACGACGGTGCAGGCTGTGGGCGTGGCCACGGTGGAGCAGGCTGTGGGCGTGGCCACGGCGGTGCAGGCTGTGGGCGTGGCCACGGCGGTGCAGGCTGTGGGCGTGGCCACGACGGTGCAGGCTGTGGGCGTGGCCACGGTGGAGCAGGCTGTGGGCGTGGCCATGGTGGAGCAGGCTGTGGGCGTGGCCACGACGGTGCAGGCTGTGGGCGTGGCCACGGTGGAGCAGGCTGTGGGCGTGGCCATGGTGGAGCAGGCTGTGGGCGTGGCCAGGGGAGACCTGTCCCTTCGGATGGCCACGGCGGTGAGGACCCTTCGGGTGGCCACGGCGGTGAAGACCCTTCAGGCGGCCGTGGTGGTGAAGACCTTTCGGGTGGCCATGGCGGTGCAGGCTCTTCAGGTGGCCACGGCGGTGAAGACCCTTCAGGTGGCCACGGCGGTGAAGACCCTTCGGGCGGCCACGGCGGTGAAGACCCTTCGGGCGGCCGTGGTGGTGAAGACCCTTCGGGCGGCCATGGCGGTGTTATTTTTTCGGGCCTCCGTGGATCTTTGGCGGCCACGGCGAAGGCGTATAGCCCCCCCCCCAAAATTTTCTTGGGGAGAAGGACAGGTTCAGGAACGGAAACAGACTTGACATCAACGGGCGCTGGGTCAACGGGGTCTGGGTCAACGGGCTCTGGGTCTGGGTCAACGGGCTCTGGGTCTGGGTCAACGGGCTCTGGGTCTGGGTCAACGGGCTCTGGCGCTGGGTCAACGGGCTCTGGCGCTGGGTCAACGGGCTCTGGCGCTGGGTCAATGGGCTCTGGCGCTGGCGCTGGGTCAACGGGCTCTGGCTCTGGGTCAACGGGCTCTGGCGCTGGGTCAACGGGCTCTGGCTCTGGCGCTGGGTCAACGGGCTCTGGCTCTGGCGCTGGGTCAACGGGTTTTGGCTCTGGTGCATCATGGGACTCGGAACTGGACGGGGCCAGCACATCAGGGGACTCGGAACTGGACGGGGCCAGCACATCAGGGGACTCGGAACTGGACGGGGCCAGCACATCAGGGAGCTTGGGGCTGGATTCATGCTCTGGCGGGCAGGCGACGGCCTCTGGCTGGACGGTCTCCGGCTGGACGGTCTCCGGCTGGACGGTCTCCGGCTGGACGGTCTCTGGCTGGATGTGGCTGACGTGAACCCCAGCCTCGGCAGCCATCTTTTTGGCTAATCGCACTGATATCAGCGGGGGATCAGTCAAACTGGATATCATCCAGGGAAGTCCAGGGACAGATCTTGTGGCAGGGCTGATGCTGTGTGCAGGCTCTGGCGGGCATGCGATGGGCTCAGGCTCTGGCGGGCAGACGATGGGCTCTGGCGTTAGCGTGCAGGTGATGGGCTCAGGCGCTGGCGTGCAGGTGATGGGCTCAGGCGTTGGCGTGCAGGTGATGGGCTCAGGGGCTGGCGGGCTTGGAGCTGGCTGGAGTGGGAGATCTTCCACGAGGTATGTGGATCCACACGCCCACAGTGTGTGATCCACAAACTCCAAAAAGGACATATTGAGGTCCTTCACCAGAATTAACTGGGCTAATTCAGACCACCCCAGAAACTCTTAGTCAGCTCTTCTTCTTCCAGCGTCACATCATCATAGAGTTCTAGGTAAAGACCAGCGTATTCTTCAAGTGAGCGCTCCTCTTGAAAGAGGATTGGGTTTTCGAAGGGGCTCACCTCTTTGTTTTTCCTCCTTCGGCCCATTTTTAGTTTACGGTCGATCGTTCTGTCAGGGTTGCTGCAGGTAGCTGAAGACGAGGACACGGGAGCTTCAATATAATAGATTTATTTAACAAAATTAACTTCAGGAACAAGAACAAAATAACAAACTCCAGGAATTCAGTAACACAACCATACAAGGACGACGATCGACCAACACTCAGGGGAAACACAGGGCTTAAATACACAAGGAATAATTGAATAATAAACAGAACACAGGTGAGAAAACTGAACACAAACGAGGAGCGGGAAAACTTAACAGGACTAAACCAAAAACCACAAAGACAGGGGAAACAAGATCTCAAAACATAACTCAAACACACTGAAACGTGACAGTTGTCTTGTCTTACAGAGGCTTGCAAATTGTCCTCTGCAGTTATAGGCTGTTATCTGTTCTCTGTCACTGTGTGTGTGTGCTCTGCATTATTAGATTACTATTGTGCTTTTATGCCTGCTTCAACTTGACTTCACTCCCTCAGGAGAAATTATTTCGTATAGAGCCATATTAAAAAGGTTCCTCCACCGAAGTAGAAGTGCAGGTCAGCAATAGTGTTCTTTAGCTGAAGAACCCCACATTAACTTCAGCAGAGGTCTGCTTCCATTTTTGAATACTTATGGACCAATAAGTCCAAGACTTGAAATATCTTGATAGTTTCTCCTAAACAGCAACTATGAAACTTTGCAGGAAGTCTCTTAATTCTCTCACACATCTACCTATTTTTCAGGGTCATTTCCTCTGAATTAGGTAGATGTGAGAGAATTAAGAGAAATTGGAAATTTTCTCAAAATGTGCTCAGATTTGCCAAGATAACAAAGTCTGCAATCAAAAGTCAATATGAGGTCGGCATGAAATTAAAATTCTCATCTATTTTTAAATGCATGGATTTAATCTTATGCATCCATAAGGTTTTTTTTTTTTTGGACCTGGTAATATGTAGTAAGAATGTCATAACTTGAACTTCTGGTGAAAATGACAGACTTCTCTCTTGCGACGTATACCAGACTCCTTCAATTTAGTCCGCTTAAAGGGATACTCCACTTTTTTTGGAAATAGGCTCATTTTACAACTCCCTCAGAGTTAAACAGTTGAGTTTTACCGTTTTTGAATCCATTCAGCCGATTTTCTGATATTTAGAAGAATATCAGTAAGCAGACAGTTTCTGGTCTCATTGACTTCCATAGTAGGAAAAAATATATACTATGGGAGTCAATGGGACCAGAAACTGTCTGGTTACTGATATTCTTCTAAATATCAGAAAATCGGCTGAATGGATTCAAAAACGGTAAAACTCCACTGTTTAACTCTGGGGGAGTTGTAAAATGAGCCTATTTCCAAAAAAAGTGGAGTATCCCTTTAAACTCGTTGTTTTCTTTAAAAATCAGCTGCAAGCTTGTTTTCAGACCTTGCTCAATCCAGTCAAAACCAAAACCAATGAAATGAAATCACCGTCCTAAGGTTTTCCAGATTTTTTTTTATTCAGACGTACGTCACAGTAAAGAATAAAAGATCTGTCACTACTTCCATTTCATCACGATTTTAAGTCTTACTAAAACAGACAAAAGTATATGAGCTGTGGTGTACACATTAATTGTATAGCTCTATACTCTTGATACTTACTACTTCGGCCTTATGTCTCACACAGGACGAATAGGATTAAAGACAAAATCTAAAACTCTTACTACTGTATGTCACACTTTATTTCTCCTAAACTATCTTAGACAACCTTGATATATGAATTTAACATAACATAAGTTAACATAACATAAGAAAATCGCATACAGTCTAGAGCAGGTACTTATTTTGAATAAGCACTTACTTCACGACTGCTAAAAAAAGTATGGTATATTTAGTAGTAGTGTGTAGTATGAATGTAATCTGGACTTACTACATTCGCCATGTTGTCATTATCATGTGACCTACCAACGTCAGTTGTGTCGCTTCACTGCCATTTGTAAATCCTCTCCCATGGCCTCATGGGTAGTAAAGTGTCCATCATATGCACACTTCAAAATCTCACCGGAAGTAGTAGGTCATCCAGGTGCTTTTGCCTACACTTTTATGAGTACTGTGAATTCGGACATACTTATTTTCTCCTACTATATAGTAGGGAAGTATGAGATTTCAGATGCAGCCAATGTCACATCATTGTCATATGGTTCCTTGTCGTCCACCTGTTGTTAGAATCAGACCGGGAAACATACTCTGATGAATCCTGGGAATTGTCCGGGAGGTGTTTGCCCTGCCGAGAAGGCTGTCAGTTCTGCAGGGATGACACACCGTGTCTGGCTCAGGAGGACACTGCCCTCCGTCTTGCCATGATCTCCATTCAGGGGTTCTGTATGCTCCTGGACTTCATCAGCATGGTGGTTGTCTACCATTTTCGTCGCAACAAGGTAAGTACATTTATAGCCCGTTATCTCAACTGGAAAGGCTTTGAACTCTATTCTGCTTCTATTCTGCTAGAGATACATGAGCCAAAGAAAAAATAGAGCTTGATTTCAGCTTGGGCAGGTTTAATGGCCTGCAGGGCAAATACTGCTTTTCAAAATGTCATAGTTTATTCGTTCTCTCCTATTACTTCTCTCAACCTTATTTTTCAGAGGATCAAAGCATCTGGTCTTATTCTTATTGAAGCCATACTTGCAGGATCTGTACTTCTCTACTTCCCTGTAAGTACCAAGACTTTTTTTCAACTCCGGAATATCAAAGAGGAATATCAATTTTCCCTTTCATCCTGTCACTATTGAATATCAACATGAAATGTGTGAATACCATTTTACTTCAATAATCTGGCATATTTCTAAGTAAAAGGGCATGTTTAATTAGGAAAGAGAAATGTATTCTTTGCAATAATGTGCAGCAATTAATTATTTTAAATGATTTATATTTTAAGTTCCGTTTTTTGAGATCTGATCACAAGTGGTCAGCGCTAAATACAGGTGGAATTGTTGTACCAAAAGATGATGATGTTAACACCAACAGATGATGTTAACACCAGATAGAAACATTGCAAATTGGCTGTCCACTTGGGATTGGATCACTATATAAGCATCTAATACAAAAACAGACCAGGGACAGTTTTAATTTCATGCTATATTTAAATGACCAGGCATCCAGGATGCAGCTGTAAAGATCCATTAAACGCTTCGGGCCCCGAGGACCGGACACCCAGTTAAGGGCATCTGGGGGCGCCGTGGGTCAGGGGTCTGGGAGAGGCGGTGGCTCGCCTCGTGGCGGACTGCCGGCCCGCTCCCGAGTTCCAGCTACGAGCTTTTTAACTGCAGCTAGAGCCCTGCACGGGCCTCAAATCTAGGCCCTAGCCCGGCCCTGGCCCGAGACGCTCAGGCCCTAGCCCGGCCCGTGTCCGACAGCTCATCAGAATGATCAGCCCGAGTCCGACCCGAGCCCGTTTATAAAAAAAAAAAAAAAAAAAAAAGGGATAATACACAGCCTGCCCTATGTTGCAGTCAGTAAACCAGATATGTTTCGTTTTCAAAGGCAAAGTATTTACCGGTAAGTTTATTTTCATTTCTTTATAAAGTTAATTAAGAAAAAAAATGTTTTTTATTTTTATGACGACCAAGTAGCCGACAGCGAGTTAAACATGTTTGATCCATTGATTTATAGCCTCTCAAATCAACACTTTACTTGGCTACAATAAAATCCATAGATATAAAACAACTTAAGCATATCACACAGACAGTTAACGTTAGTTTAAACGTTTGTTTAAACGTTTTTTGTCATTTTTGAAAAGCTGAGGCAAACTGCTCTGCTGCTCAGAGCAACAGCGCTCGCAAACTAAATAAGTTTATACAATAGGCTACAATACAGAGAACGCAATCTAAAAAAATCAACATAAATGACATTAAAAACAACCATGCAGGTTATCTTACCTCAAAAATCAAGTCTTCACTACAGAACATGGCCATTCTTATTTCCACCTTACATCCTTGTTTCCAACAGACTCATGAAAATGAAGTCAAACAAAAAACAGCCTCCAAACATGGCTAAGAACAGTCTCAGAGCATCGTGAAGAAAAAGCACAGCATCCACAGTGAAAGGTTTTAATCCAGTCGTACTTTTTCCAGCTGCGCTGAAGTCACGCTCGCTACCGGGACACTAAACAAAGAACGAGCCGGTCGCGCGAATCTCAGATCACGCCGCCGGGAAACCTGTGCGCGTGCGTGTGTGTGTGTGTGTGTGTGTGTGCGTGAGCGTGAGCGTGAGCAGACTGTCATGTCAGTCATATGTCAGTGTGATAGGTTATAAAACGTCTTTCTATGTTTGCGTTTCAATCGTCATCTTCTCATATTTATTTTAATTAATGTCTAAAATATGCTATAAAAAAGATAAGCCTAAAACCCGGCCCGGCCCGCGTGTGAACTATGACGTGAAAATCGGCCCGAAGCCCGGCCCTAGGAGCGTAAATAAGTCGGGGCCCGTCGGGCTCGGGCTGAAATGCAGGCCTTTAACTGCAGCAACTTTAGTATACGCTATTGGAGCTGGAATTAGCTCCAACGGCTGCTGGCACCAGACTTGCCCTCCAATGGGTCCTCGCCCATGGGTTTAGGATACGCTCATTTCAATGTCAAAGATTTTCTTGGTTTTATCCTAAGTTGACTGATTTGTACAGTTTACACCTGAGGATCTTTGAAATACAATGGTCTGCTTTTCATTTGGCTGGTCTAGTGTATTACGTAAGCCTGTTCAATGTTGAAAAAGTGACATTATTTATATCAATTTAAGTGAAAGCTAAATATTTGTTGGCCAGCTTTCAGTCACATTTACCATTTCAAATGCATATTAAGGTCTCATTTTTGTCACATTTCCATGTTTAGTTTCTTCTGTGAAACCCCATCAGAACGTCTTGATTCTTCAACTAGATAACTTGTGGAAATTTTCGTTGTGAATAAAAACTTGATCAAACACAATAGAAGATGCCCTATATTTTATCACTTCTCATTTGAAAATGCTTGTGTAAATTTAAAATTGAATCTGCCAAAAATGAATTCCTCAACTGAGTTGTGTAAACTCTTAGATTCTGTGTTCTTGTAAAAACAGGCACGTCATCTGTTGTGCTCCTGTCTCTGTGGTATTTTTCTCTGTTCTTAAGCTGAGCAAACCTCCCGGACCATCTGTGGTAGTCACAGCTCTTGCATTTATATGAGAGATAGAGAGAGGATGAAACAGGGTAAGGATAGTAAGAATGGTTTATTTGCACACGCTGTTTGCCATTTTAGCTCTGGTTTATGAAAACCAGGTAATGACACAAACAGTTTTAAAAAAAACTATAATGAATGCAGTTTACACGCTGTTCTGAGTGTAAGGTTATGGAGCACTTTACCACTGTCATTCAGACACTTGAAACATCTGTTTAAAATGCAGAAAGTGAGCTTGACTACACCAAGCGTGTGGTGATGTTTGGTTATAGTCCTTATCTCCTCGTTTGATCATGTATCAATTAATAAATGCTGCCTTCTGCAAATAAAAAATATACAATTAACAATAAAAGGTATAATTTAGATGTAATATGATGTACAATTAAATGATGCTTTACATCAATAATAGCCTTACAATATAAACATTATAAACTGTTAATACATGAATATGGTATTATACATGTTATCATAGGCTAGGATTTATGCTGCCATTGGAAATTTTCCACTTCCCATTCGCATTCAAGTGCTTTGTTTTCAGAAAGAACAAGAATCATGGAGGACTCTAGGTTTATTCTTTCCTGTTTATTGGGAAAATCTTATTAAAGTGAAAATTATATTTAGCATCACATTTCAGTCAAATACAGGCTATTTTTGCTGTTTATAAAACATACAATATGCTTCAAATTGTTATTCATACAGGTTAATATGCTCTACTTTAATGACAAGACAAGGAAATAGCTGTTGTGAAAAAAAAAACTAAAGAATATCAGTAAGAGCAGCAATCGTTCTCCCCTCCGCCATGTTAAAAGTTTATGGCCTGCTTAACTCGGGAACTTGGCTATCCAAATTATCTCTGAGCTTCCCAATGGTAAATACAACTTGAGAGGGCATTCATGAAGGCAAGTGAAGGCAGTTTTAAATACAACACTCAATTTGATATGATATGAAATATGGCTCTGGCTATCTAGCCACCAAAACGTCCTTGTCCTGAAAAAGGTTCAAGACCACTAGTTTAGTGAATTCATCCCTAAATGTTACAAAAATGGCAGTAATCAGCAATAACTAAAAATGAAGCAAGGCCTCATTTTTATTTTCTTTGTAAGCAAATAATGGCATGGTTCAATAAAAAGCATCCACAGCACCATAAAAGTTTAACGAAATCCATCATCCATCTCTTAAAGTCAACATGAAATCAAAACGGACCCTATTCAGTTTCTTAACTCACATTTTTGATCTTCAGTGCCTGTATCTAAAACAACCTCTTGTTGTTTCAATCTCTCCCTTCCAACCACCTGGCTCTATTCTGGTATTTAACAGCCACTTTTCACAGTCCAATAAAAATATTGACACTTGATGTTGAATGTTCTGTTTCATGCCACATAAGTAAAATGCGTTGTGAAAGGTGTTTCATGGTCACTTTTTTCTAACAAATTCAGTTTTCATGGCACAGCAAACTGAATTCTGTGTGATTTTAAGCTCTGAATAGAACAGATGACAGTCGTCAGTGATCAAACATGTACATGCACTCAGATGCACTACGGCTTCGTATATTTTCTATCGTGACATGCTGCTGTGCTGTGCAGGGCTATGCATTATTGATGAGTCCATCAAGTTCTAGCGCAACTTGTTATAAATAAATCTTCTGATTAATTAATGGCAGAGTGTTGGAGGCAAAAGGGGCCACCTATTTGTCTCCAGTCTGATGTTACAAATATGTCACTATATTCCTTTTGCTGTCATTGACTCCCTGCCCTACAGCACTGAAGGTACAAGGTTTGGACCAGTTTACAGTGGAATCGAACAACAGTTAGGCTATTTGACTACCCACTATCTGTTATGTTAGTTTCATTAAGAGTTTGAAGCCTTTCGTTTCTAGTGCCTTGCTTGGGCATTCATAGTGTGAATTGACTTGCACATTGTGCCAACAAAGGACCATGTGACGTTGTCAATTATTTAAGGAAAACCTGTCAAAAACATTTATTTCTCATGACCTTAACTCTTTCCCGTCATTGTCATAATTTTCCGGCAATCCATGTTTTCACTGTTGTATGGTAGGAGACATTATTACGCATCTTCAGAAAGAGCACATAATCTGCGGTTCGAAACACAGGGGAAAATGAAGTAGAAACAAGCAATAAAATCATTACTTATGCGCATGTAAGCTAGCGCAAACATCGGACATTAAGGTTCGAAACACAGGGGAGAAAAAAAGTAGAAACAAGCAATAAAATCATTACTTCTGCACATACACGAGAACGATTCCCTGGTTCACCCTGGTGAAAACGTAAAAATATTTTATTGGATGTGTCTTTCGTTTACACGGCGACGGCATTTTGGGGGCTTAAAAACGCAAAAAAGTGAAACCACCTTCCAGAGTGGAGAACTTAAAAACGCTCCACCGTCGCGTTCCCGTCTAAACGGTAAAAACGCAAATCTGCTCACGGTGGCTCTCGTCGCGTACGCGTTTACGTCACAGGCATGCGCCAGTACAGGGAAATAACAACCAACATGTCGGATTATTTCCATACGTCGGACCTTCAAGTTGCCCTAGCAGCTCTGATAAACGTACAAGATTCTTTTCAGCAGTTGTACAAAATATTCTCAGATATTGGTGTTGTTGTGTGGCAGTGCTTCACATTGCCACCTAACCGTCTGGAGTGCATACTACATCGAATTTCACACACTTTTGCATCACCATATACACGCGGTTTTCCCCCCCATAACGCTTGTCTAAACGCAGAATAAAAAGTAATAACGAAACGCCACTTTTGCGTTTTCTCTTCAGATCATTTCCGTGTAAACAGCCTAAACTGCATATAAATCAAAACTGCCTAATGTTTCTGAATGAAATTTCTACAAAGGACGAGGCATGCTCTGGGGATGGATTCAATCCATTCCATCTATGTTTTGATCATCATTCTGAATCCGATCTGGACATAGTCTCTGGACATAGACATAACCAGCAAGATGTCAATTGCATTCACTCCAAACAAGCCTAACATATAACAATATAGCCTACTCTATATCTAGCAATGTTAAAGGATTAGTTCACCTCAAAGAGAAAATACGTTTTTGAGGAAAACATTTCTGGATTTTTCTTTGAATAATGGACTTCAATGGACAACCAATGTTTTGAAGTCTAAATCAATGCAGTTTCTGCAGCTGAGGAAGAGGGTCTTATCTAGCGAAACGAGGTCATTTTCAAAAAATAAATAAATAAATAAATAAATATATAAATATATAAATATATATATATATATATATATATATATATATATATATATATATATATATATATATATATATATATATATATACTTTTTAACTACAATTGTTCGGATTGAACTGATCTGCAACGCGCCGGGAACTACGTCATCACGTTGAAAGGATTACGCTCGATGTCGCCGGTGACAGCGGAAGTACCGCCCCACTGTTTACAAAGCGACCGTGCGAAGGAGGATAGTTCAAATTGTATTGTATGTTGAATGACATATTCATGTCTTTATGTCATTTTTAAAATGGTCCTTACGTGTGCGTATCCTGGGTGTTTAAATCTTTTTAAACCTAAATGTTTTTTTCGAGCGTGACCTTTCAACGTGATGACGTAGTTCCCGGCGCATTGCAGATGAGCTCAATCCGAACAATTTTAGTTAAAAAGTATATATATATATAATTTTTTTATTTTTTTATTAAGCTAGATTTATCTTATCTTTCGCTAGATAAGACCCTCTTCCTCAGCTGCGATCGTGCACAGCCCGTTGAAGCACCTTTGAAACTGCATTGATTTGGACTTCAAAACGTTGGTTGCCATTGAAGTCCATTATTCGAAGAAAAATCTGCAAATGTTTTCCTAAAAAAACTTATTTTCTCTTCACTGGGGAAAGAAAGACATGGATATCTTGGATGGCATTGGGGTGAGTAAATTATTAGGAAATTTTCATTTTGAGGTGAACTAATCCTTTAAAGGCTCAGGGAAGGAGGAGGTGGGAACCTACGATAAACATAAACTTTAATCTGAAAATAAACTTCACGTAAAAGCATTGCTGATTTGACATGAAGAGGAGCTTAAAGAATGTAAAGCACGGCTGTTCAGAGCCATATGTTCCTAAAAATAGTATTGCGCTACAAATCGACATGATGCCTCATCAAGTTAGACATCATTTCTAGCATGCATCTGGTAAGGTTTACCGTTGAACATTTCTTTGCATCTCAAATGAGCCTAGTATAAAGCAGGCATAACCAAGACAACAGCCATAACCTGTATCCCAAGACTGGTTGCCCACTGAAGCTAAGCAGGGTTGAGCCTGATCAGTGGGAAAACTAGGTTGCTGCTGGAAGAGGTGTTAGTGAGGCCAGCAGGGGGCGGTCACCCTGTGATCTGAGTGGGTCCTAACGCCTCAGTATAGAGATGGGGACAATATACTGTCAAAGAGCACTGTCCTTCGGATGAGACGTTAAACTGAGGTCCTGACTCTCTGTGGTCATTAAAAATCCTTCGGATTTTTTTTCCGAAAGATGTCCTTCGGAAAAAGAGTAGGGGTTTAACCCCGGAATCCTGGCTAAATTTGCCCATTGGCCTCTGTCCATCATGGCCTCCTAATCATCCCCATATATACTTATTGGCTTTATCACCTCTTCAACAATAAATTGGTGTGGTGGGCGTTCTGGCACACTATGGCTGCCGTCGCATCATCCAGGTGCTGTTGCACATTGGTGGTGGTTAAGGTGATTCCACTCTTCTATATGTAAAGCGCTTTGAGTACCCAGAAAATATATATGAATGCTATATGAATGTAACAAATTATTATTATAACAAAGGTGTTTTTTCAAAATTTGGTTTTGATGTAACTTCTTGATGTAAAGTCAGTATATCTAACCAAAATGTGAAATGACTGACTTACACTAAGATTTTCACTATCCTGATGGGTGCAAAAGGCATGTGCTCATTTAGAAGAGGAGAAGTGCTGCTAATTGAGTCTTCCTCAACGTTAGAAGCTACACATGGCAGAGCTCTTTGATTACACTGAAGGGGCCGTTTTGCTGTTTGCACATTTAAGAGGACGAATGTGGATTGGAAAGCTGTACTGGTGACTCTCCTAGGGGAGATAAGAACAGATGCATCATTCCATCAGTCTGTGCTGATATTTATTGAATTCTGCTGCTTTAAATAAGACAGGCACAGAACAAAAGGGACAGCGGGCTTGTTGGATAATGAACACTTCGCAGGCTCAGGAGGATAAAGAGTTAGGATTAAACAATCAAAATCTGGAAAGCTTGTACTTGTACTTCGTTCAATCTGATGAAAACATGTCCTGCTCACTCAAAATATAAAAAAATATATTTTGCATCGAGTTTAAGGCCACCAAGCCAATAATAATGTTCCAATCTTTGCATTGTGAAATTGTGACAATTAGACATATATTCACCTCCCAAGTTCTCAGTATTGTTTTTCTCATTATTTCTCATCATAAAGGCAGTACAACAAATAATACCATGATGCATACAAATTTGTAATATAAATCATATATCACTTTTTTTTGTCCACATTATAGTACGTAAATTGATTCTCCTGAGTGTCTTGTGTTATTCTCTGTGTTCATTAAAGACTTTGTTTGTTTTTTGTTGCATCCCTCGTTTGGTTTATTACCACACTCCATTACAATATTTTACAATATAATTTGGACTAAAATCAAAGCCATCACTAGCCAAGTTGTGTTCCATATATAAAAGGTTTTAAAAAACTGTTTCCATGGTAATGCAATATCCAATTTCAAAACGGTTTAAGTTTTTTGAAAGATCCCTATTTTAAGATGATTCCTAAAATATGTCATAAGAAAAAGGGCAAAAATAAGCATGCAAAATATATTTTCTGATTTTGATTTTTTTTATTTTGAATGTGAAATATAATTGAGACATAGTCTTAACATATTTCATCAGATTCAGCCAGCTACCTTATGTTTTATGAAGAGCATCAGTGAAATTCTGATGTCTTCTTCACATAATTACAGCCACAATACATGAAGAAGTAAATGCAAAAAAAAAAAAAAAAGCACCCGGTGATTCATGAATTTCATTACTCCCTTTTTTTATCTTGTTTCATCAGGTTATGATACATTATTTTAATCCAAGTGTTATCCGGTGTATTCTCTTGAGATGGGCCCGTTTGCTCGGCTTTGCCATCGTTTATGGAACAGTGATTCTCAAGTTGTACAGGTAAAAATAATGCTGCCGACTTCACTATAAGAAACTGAATGATCAGATATAATAGTTTCAAAGTAAAATTATATAGAAAATTTTTATTTTTTAATTGAATATAAATGTAATAAAGTTAACTTTATGTAACAGTTAACAGAATTTCAATTTAGTTAAAATTAGGGAAAGGATTAGTAGACAATGAAGCTCCTGCTGCATTTCACAAAAAAATCTTAATATTTTTCTGTAAACGTAGAAATCCACGTTTAGATTATGAAATCTACATGTGTTGCTTTAATTTATCTTATGTTTGTGTCTTGTCCTTCCTTTTCATACCAAGGGTTTTAAAAGTGTTCCTGTCACGCACTGCCCAGCGGATCCCGTATATGACCAGCTGGAGGGTTCTGCGTCTGCTTGCTGTGATTTTGCTGGTGGTTGTGTGGTTCCTAGTGGCCTGGACCTCAGCCGTATGCCAGAACCACGACACCCATCACACCCTCATTGACATCGGTGTAACCCCAGAGGGCCTGCAGTTCAGCTTGTGTCTATTAGACAGCTGGGACTACATGATGGCTGCTGGTCAGTTCTTATTCTTATATTAATTCTACTCTAACCAGTATCAGAGAGCAAAAATCATACAGCAGCCCAAACATTTAAACAGATTTCCATTGTGATCAACGAAATCTACCAAGAGCAGTGCAAATTTAAAATAATGTGGCTTGGCAAACAATATGTTAGGGTAACAGATAACTGTGTCCACTACTTTTCATTGTTAATTTTTCACTGCATGCCATTGTTAAATCAAGACAGTAGTGTTTGTTTTATGCCAAAAGAGGGTTTGTGCTGGCGCAAACATTTAGAAGCTCTGACCCTCAAACCATGAAAAAAAATATAACTATATTAAATATGTTCTTCAGTTGTGCTACCAACAGCCTCAGACAAGGGAAAATGAGGCAAGAATGGCAAACTCTCAGGGTTACGGATGTAGTTTTGACAGAAGAGATGTGAGATGTATAATCTGATCATTTGAGTGTGGCCAGGTAGCATTTAAGGCATGAGGGTGTGAGACGTGGCCAGTGATGCAGAGACAGTTCTCTTTGACAGCTTGAGTACCTTCTGCTTACAGCATGAAGCACAGGAGGAACTGGAAACTACCCTCAAAACTCATTACATATTTTCATGTACACGCACAAAGACATCCTTGCTTGTATCATTAATGTACAAGATTTTAATGGAGAAAATAAAAAGATACAGGCTATATTTATTGTACTTTTTTGTCTTTTTTGAAGATACAAAATTAGTCTAATTTCTCTCATTCCTTATTCATCTCCTTTTGTTAGGCCTTTTGTTCAATGGACTATTATTTTAGCACAGTGTTATAATATTTAACTAAAACTAAAAGCATAAAAACATTTTCGTTACTTGAAATAAAATTAAAGTTAAATTAAATATAATAAGGCTGGGTAGCATACGTGGGTAGAAGTACTGAAGTTCCGGCTGAGTCAGGAGGCCCTTCTGTGTGGAGTTTGCATGTTCTTCCTGTGTTGCTGTGGGCTTCCTTTGAGGGCTCCGTTTTCCCCCAGATGCTGCGTCTGGTATTGACGCTATGGGGAATGCCATCAGCATGACCGGTGTCTGAGGCACGTGTAAACAAAAGCCAAAATCCATTGGCGGATGGTAGTCCATGACGTCACACGCAGAGCGCATATAAGTATTAGAGGACACCCGAGTTACACGTCATCAACTCTTTTGTCTGAGGGCAATGCGCAGGCAGGCCCAATGTGTGGCAATGAGACACAGCATCTCATTCCCCTTCTCAGGGAACCAGGTTGCATACACAACCAAAGCGTTCCCTTTCAAAATGGAACTTTGATGCTGCATTTGGCATTTACGCTATTGGGAACCAATACCTACTACGCCATGCTGAGTGAAGACCTACCTCATTAGGCTTTGAATAGGCACAACCATAGTGGGCATAGCATAAATTGACTAATTGTGTCTGACTCAATAAATTGGCATAATTTGAGTCAGAAGCGTGATAACCCCATGGGCACAACCCATGTGACAATCATCACAGTTGCTTATCATTTATTTCATTATCTCTGTCTATTTAAGTTCCTCTGTTTGTATCACTCATGGTCCAGTATTGTTTGTGCGCAAATGGATTATGCAGGGAAATTTGCTGCCCTAGCCCGAGAAGAACTTTCTCCAATGAACTTTGCCCTTCAATTCAGTCAGCTTACTTTAAAGACAGCCCTCGATGATGAGACTTTAAAGCTTCTGGATCAGGGCTAACTACTACCATCCAGTAGACTTCCCAGACACCACAGAACTTGATTGAAAGGAGGCCATCATCCGGTGTCTGGAGAGCATCTACCCTTGATCAAGACCGCAGCCAGACCCAGAGCCCAGCCCACCACCACCCGTAACCACAGAGACGACAACGCCGGAGCCCCCTGCAGATGGAGAGCTTCCGCCTGCCGCAAACTCTGTGACGACAACACCTAATACCGCCTGAAGTCCAACGGAAATCTGACCGGGTGTGAGCCGGCAAACATTGTCCCAGTAGGAGTCCTGATGGAGCTCGACACCTAGGACTGGCTGATCGATTGGGACTCTGAAGGGGTGCTTCCCACCCTGAACTTTCATCATCAGAGTCATCATTAGAACTATCATCACCACTGGTTCTGTCAGGTCCATTAAGTCAAGAGCACACATGAAAAATTAGGAAATTTGTATTGATAAATGCAATTCAAGTTGATAATTAAAATTTGGCAGTATGGCTCTGTTCAGGGAGTCCTCTGATCTTTCATGAGCACCATGAAATAGCAGAGAGTCAGAGGACAGCAGCAGCATTAGGGAACGCTCACAGTTTAGTACTGGGAGAGCAGAACTATTCCCCCATATGAACAGAGCAGCAACGATGACAGAATAGCACATGCCACGTTATACACAACAAGGGGGAGCTGGGGAGGTGGTGGGTTGCAGAGAGCGAGCAGCAAGCAGCAAGCAGTTAGGAGCGAACTGAATCTGCTCAAATAGGGTGCCCTTATTTGAGCGTATTCATTAGCAGCGAGGGGACAGGAACAGCTGATGCGCTGATGCAGCTCAGCTGAGCAGATCGCTGATGAGACCGTGTTGTTGGCCAATAGCGTTAGCAGCATCTTGACTACCTGGCCTGCCAGAACTGACGCTGACGCTCAATTTCTGGCCAACAGAGAAACGGTATCATCGCTCAACAAGAACACCGAACTACTACTACTGATCCCGTCAAACTTACCTCTGTCACCATCACTGCAAAGCTCAGCCAGTCCTCTGCTGGATGCCTGCAGCCCTTCACCTTCCCCTTGCAGCGATGTGAAGCCTCAGGTCCTTCTACCACCAACTTCGCTTGAGTGAGGGGATCCTTTGGGTTCCTTCGCTCCACCTCTGCCTGTCGGCCTGTCAGTTCTGCCTTGCCTCCTCTCACCCTCGGCTCCACCAGAGACCCTCAGCCTTGTGGCTCGACCAGGCTCCCTCGTGCCTCCGGCTCCTCCTCGGTCAGTCATCATCCTGTCTGCGCCGTGGACTTACAAGCCATCCAACACTTTGTTCCTGCGGGCTCCACCCTCTCCCCGGATCCACCTTGGTCCTCGAGCACACCGGCACCGCCTAAGTCCTCGGGCACTCGGGCTCCACCTCGAGCGCTCGTCTCCGCACCCTGCCTTGGTCTCCAGAGCCTGTAGTGTCAGTCAAGCCCATCAGCATATCTCTGTCTGCGCCCTGGGATCCCCTCCTCTCCGGCTCCTCGTCCACCCCCCAAGCCCCCAACTTTCCTCCCTGACCCAGCTGTTACGGCGCAAGGTCACACCTACCGGGAGGCGGGTGTAATGTCACGGATCTGTTCAGTTAGTTTAATTTTCATGGACTTTTTTGTTTGTTTTTTCAGTCACATGTTCTCCTTTGTCTTAGTTTCCCGCCAGTCATTAGTTCTCTTACGAGACGTTCTCTCGTATTGCGTAAGCTAGCTTACGCTACGGGAAAGATTCCTCTTTTCTGAGAAATTGAAGCCAAAAAATTATCCTATAATTTGTATCTATTGTCAACGCAGTTCAGCTGCAGCAGACCATGAGCGGGCTATCTAGCAGCTCATTGGTTCGCTCACAGAGAACTGCTTAAGCCTATGAGGAGACGCGAGTAAACTCTCGACCAATGAGAGTCTGACTTGCTCTCATTGCGTCAGAGCCCGCCGAAACGGGCGTGGTCAGAGAGAATAAAACTGGCGCGAATAGGCTGTTACTCTGATTTTTCATTCCTTCAGCGAGGCTACCGCATCTGCTGATCCTGAGAGAAGCCGCCGTCGTTGAAAAGGCAACTCTAGCGAGCATCTGGGAGACCGAGGAAGCCGGCCGTCTTCGCCACCTTCAGCCGTCCTGCGAGCTTTTTCAAGATGTCTCATTAATTTTCTTGCGGCTCTAGCCGCGCTCCCCTCGAGGGTGGGGACCGCCACCTCATCTGCGCTCTCTGCCTCGGATTGGAGCACGCCGAGCTCGCCCCCGCTGTGGCGGCTGCGAGCTCTGCGAAACTATGCCATTGTTGACCCCGCGGGCTCGACTTCGGCCACTAAGATGCTTCCGTGCCGCCTCTGACTTCGCCGCGGAAGAAGAAACGCCGCTCTCAGAGGCCGCCGGATCCCCAGCCGGAAGCGTTCATCCTGCCGGAGCCTCTCGCCTCCCGCTCTCCATCTCTCCATCTCCGCCGCTTCCGGACATACAGCTGCCGCCGAGTGGCCGCTCTGTTGCCTCCGTTGACACCGCGGACATCAAGGATACATGTTCGCTTCTCGCTTCAGACGGTGAGGATTGGTCCGGTTCTCACGCCTCCTCGGCCCGAGAATCAACCGGGACCCGTGCTGGAATCGAGGAGGAATTAATGCACCTCCTCTCACAGCCCGTGGAACGCCTCGGGCTCGATTGGTCTCCTCCCCCCGAGCAGACCATCAACCGCATGGACGGCAGCTACTTCAGCCAGGGCTCGACTCCCGCCGCTAAACGGGCTGCGCCCTTTTCTGCCTGAACTGCACGCAGAACTCACGAAGTCCTGGAATGCCCCGCTCTCTGCTAGAACTCGCTCCGACTCTCCACCCCGCTTCACGTTGTGGACGGAGCCGCAGAGAAGAGCTATCTCTCCATTTCCCCTGTAGAGGACCTGGTCGCTGCACATCGATGCCGCCCTCCGCGAGATGGCGCTCATCACCTGTGCTTCCCTCTAAAGCCTGCAGTGCTACTTCAAGCTTTCACGGCCGCGCATACTCAGCCGCCGGCCAAGCAGCTTCTACACTCCACTCCATGTCCGTCCTTTGGATACTACAGGGTGATTACTTCGTGAACGGGATGAGAGCGGGGGAAAAAATCTCCCTTCAGTCGCGGATTGAGGATTTGCCGCGAATTTTGTTCTGCCTCGTCGCGCTAGCTCCTCTGCAGGCCGCTCACGTGACCAGCCTCCTGCACGAGCCCCACCCTAGCGCCTAGCTCAACACAGTCAGACTTCTCACCTCCCCGGGGGCCTCGGCAGAGGATCGCGCTGAAAACTGATCACTCGAAGTCTGCCTAGCAGTTGAGAAAAAGACGGCGCTCTCCCGCAGCGGCCGGACCGCCGTCAAAGTTTCGCCCTCTGTTAGTCCCCGCTTACGCGGCTACTACAGCAGTGTACCCCGCCATTACCAAGCCGGTATCCCCTTCCCGCTTGCATGAGCACAAATGCCGTGTTTACGGCGACCCAGAGAAGTCTCAAAAAGAGCGTAAAAGCCTCTTGTGTAGAAAAGGTGCCCACAACACTGTGTTCACTCGTACACAAAGCCACTCATGTTCCTGTGTCTCACACAGAGTCCACTCTCATAAAGCGGTCCCAACCCGCTCGAGTTTCAGAGTACAAAAGCGCGCCCGCGAGCCCGTGCGCGCGCCCCACCTCTGCTTACTCTGTCACACGGCCCATAAACTTGTGTAGAAAATGTGCCCACAACACTTGTGTTCACTCTTACACAAAGACACTCCAGTTCCCGTGTCTCACACAGAGTCCACTCTCACAAAGCGGTCCCAACCCGCTCGAGTTTCAGAGTACAAAAGCGCGCCCGCGAGCCCGTGCGCGCGCCCCACCTCTGCTTACTCTGTTACACGGCCCATAAACTTGTGTTGAAAATGTGCCCACAACACTGTGTTCACTCATACACAAAGACACTCCAGTTCCCGTGTCTCACAAAGAGCCCACTCTCATAAAGCGGTCCCAACCCGCTCGAGTTTCAGAGTACATAAGCGCGCCCACGATCCCGTGTGCGCGTCCCACCTCTGCTCTCTCTGTTACACGGCCCATAAACTCCTCTCTGAGTGTAAGTGCCGCTGTCATAAACACTATGAGCGCGCTCACGCAGCCCGCGAGGTGCAGTGACGGGGACCAGGTAGCCCCCCTAGCGTTACGCTTCAAAGCGTGGAAAGCTATTCCGGGAATTTCCCAGTGGGTGCAAAACACAATAAGGCTAGACTATCGCTTACAGTTTCGCCGCCCTCCATGCTTCCGAGCGCGGCTAGAAACTACTGTGAACCCAGAAGCAGTGACGCTGCTCCGTTCAGAGATAGCAAAGCTATTGTGTAAAAGGGGCTATAGAGAGAGTTCCTCTATCTATGAGCGAGTCAGGGTTTTACGGCTGTTATTTTCTTGTTCCCAAGAAAGACGGCGGCCTCAGACCAATCTTAGACCTCTGATCTCTGAACAATGTTCTCATGAAGAGACCGTTCAAAATGCTCACTATGAGAAAACTCCTCGCGCATGTGCACCAGAGGGACTGGTTCATTTCACTAGATCTGAAAGATGCTTATTTTCAGATCCAGAAAAATCCCCTTCACAGGCCATTCTTACGTTTCGCCTTCGAAGGCCAGGTTTATCAATATACCGTCCTACCGTTCAGCCGATCCTTAGCACCCCATACGTTCACGAAGTGCATGGATGCGGTGCTCGCCCCCTGCAGAGTCAAGGGCTGCGAATACTGAACTATTGGACGACTGGCTGATTTTGGCACAATCACAGAGAGAGCTACTGTCTCATCGTACAGTTCTCCTCGACCATCTGAAAGCTTTGGGCAAAGAGCACACTACAACCCAGTCAGACTATCTCCTTCTTGGGTATAGAGCTAGACTCGGTCACGATGACGGCTCGTCTGTCTACACAGCGCGCGCGCCGTGCTCAGCGTCTTGCCGCATCTTTTCAGATGAACAGACTCGCACCTCTGAAAACTTTTCAGAGGGCGCTGGGTTACATGGCCTCAGCCTCCGCGGTGCTCCAGTTGGGGTTACTGCGCATGCGCCCGCTTCAGCTCTGGTCGAAGAGCCGTGTATCTCACCGGGCGTGGACCACGGGCAGCCAGATGATAAGGGTAACGCAGACCTGTATCACAGCTCTGCAGCCATGGTCTGTGGCATAATCTGTTTGGAGAGGTTGGCGGTCGAGAACGCGCTCACGCGCTTTCTCCCGGGCATTCACGGTCACCACGTGCTGACCCGTTCGGACAATATAGCCGTGATCTCCTATCTAAACCATCAGGGCGGAGTCAGATCCAGGAATCTCTTCCAGCTGACAGAACGCATCTTAGTTTGGTCTCAGTGTCACCTGCTCTCGCTCAGAGCGACGCATGTGCCGGGCCAGACAGTCTGTCCAGGAACCCCATCCCCCCCGGGGAATGGTCCTTGCATACTCTTACAGTCCAAAAACCGTGGCGAATATTCGGCAGAGCAGAGGTGGACCTCCTCGCCTCAGTGGATAACACCCACTGCCCAATATTTTTTCGAAGAGCGAGGACGCGCTAGCCCAGACCTGGCCCAGCCGCCCACTTTATGCCTTCCCTCCGTTCTCTCTGCTACCACATGTGCTTCAGAGAATCAGAGAAACACGCCACTCGGTGCTCCTCATAGCCCCGCACTGGGAGGATCATACTTGGTTTCCGGAGCTCACTCAGCTGTCACAGACAGCCCCGTGGCCCATTCCAGTCAGAGCAGATCTCCTCTCCCAAGCTCGCGGCACGATCTGCTATCCCCACCCAGAGCGCTGGGTGCTACACGCGTGGGTGATCAACAACTACCCGTTGCTTTGCCAGAGGGAGTGTTAAACATGATCATGCAGGCTAGAGCGGCTTCTACAAGAAGGCTCTATGCGTCTAAATGGTCTGTTTTCTCAGAATGGTGCACCGACAAAAATGTGGACCCCACGGTCATGCGAGGTTCCCTCCTTGCTAGATTTTCTCCAAGAGAGGTTGGACAAGGCCAGGTCCCCGTCCACTCTTGATGTATGAGGTGTATGTGGCAGCCGTCGCAGCGTTCGATGAACACCGGCGCGGCCAGTCACTGGGCAAAGATGGTTTGGTCGTCCGCTTCCTCAGGGGAGCTAGAAGGATGAACCCCCCACGCCCCCTTCGGTGCCGATTTGGGTCTTTTCCATAGTTCTCGAATCTATGAAAGCCCCCAGTCGAACCGTTAAACACCGTGGACCTTAAGTACCTGTCGCTCAAAACCGTTTTCTACTCGCGCTCGCGTCAGTAAAACGTGTGGGAGACCTGCACGCGCTGCCCACTAGCGCGTCCTGTCTCGAGTTTGGACCTAATGACTCCTTAGTCGTTCTCAAACCTAGACATGGTTATGTCCCAAAGCGATCGGTACCCCGTTCAGGGCACAAGTTATCTCCCTATCGGCTCTGCCTGCATCCGATAGCGAATCTGACTCTAATCTCCTGTGTCCGGTCAGGACCCTGAGATTATACTGTACTCGCACTGCTCCGGTCAGACGATCCGAGCAGCTTTTTGTTTCGTTCGGTGGGCGCACCAAGGGGTTGGCCGCCTCGAAACAGACCCTATCCAGATGGATAGTTGATGCCATTGCAGCCGCATATGCTTCAAAAGACCTGCCATGCCCTCTGGGCATCAGGGCTCATTCCACTAGAGGCATGGCCTCATCGTGGGCATGGTCCAGCGGAATTTCCATTCATGACATTTGTGTGGCAGCGGGATGGGCTTCCCCCTCCACCTTTGTCAGATTTTACAATCTGGAAGTTCCCGCCTTGCAGGCTAAACCTCTAGCAGTCTAGTATGTTACAGCTCTTCTGGTTGAGCTGCACTTTAGGGAGTTATTCACACAGACCGATTTCGCTCTGTCCCTCTCTATCATGTGCTTATGTACTACACATTCACCGGCCTGCTCTGCTGGCCTTTTGTCTCATGTACATGCATTCATTCCCACTCATAGGGTTCCCCGGGGTTTCCCCTGGGACTCATAGTGGATGCTTAGCACGCACGGCGTTGACCAGGTGTTCCCGTAGCGTAAGCTAGCTTACGCAATACGAGAGAACCTCTCGTAAGAGAACGAATCGGTTACCTAACGTAACCTCGGTTCTCTCTAGATGAGGGAACGAGTATTGCGTTCCTGGCCATGCTTGTGCTACTAGCGTTCTCGCTTCATTCCATGAAAAACCAGAGTAACAGCCTATTCGCGCCAGTATTATTCTCTCTGACCACGCCCGTTTCGGCGGGCTCTGACGCAATGAGAGCAAGTCAGATTCTCATGGTCTGCTGCAGCTGAACTGCGTTGACAATAGATAGAAATTATAGGATAATTTTTTGGCTTCAATTTCTCAGAAAAGAGGAATCTTTCCCGTAGCGTAAGCTAGCTTACGCAATACTCGTTCCCTCATCTAGAGAGAACCGAGGTTACGTTAGGTAACCGATTCGTTTCTATGGACACTGATTAATCATTACAACTTCTTATATCATTTAGTTCATTATCTCTGTCTGTTTAAGTTCCTCTATTTGTATCACTCATGGTCCATTATTGTTTTTGCATAGCACACTGTTTCATGTTGTTTGCCTGCGTTGAATAAATCTTGCTGTTACTTGGAAATACTTATTCTGCCGCCTACATCTTTGAACTGGGATTGTTACACACACTAATATTTTCACTGTTTTTTACCTACTTACCGTAGTAAAAAGGTATTTGAATGCAGCCGATTTGAGAGTTTTCTTTTGACAATCCATTAAAATTAAGGTTTGGATATCCATGTTAGCATGCAGTAAATTCCACAAATCAGCTAAAACCAAATATTATGCTGTAGATTCAGCAGTGATGCTGGAAACTTTGTCATAGTATTCTTGTATGGTCTTCAGTCAGGTGGAAGAATGCAAATATTTAAGAATGGAGATAAATGTTATAAAAAAAATAGTTTGTTTTTTATGTAACTGATTCTGAATAAGAAAGGGTTCTGGATTCCTAAACCTTCTGCATACTTAAAATGGGAAAAAAATTATATCAACTACATTCAAATAGTAAAACATATTTTGTTTTAGGTTGTTGTTGTTGTCTCAAACGTCATTTTGAAGATGTTCATGCACCATTGACTTGTTACTTTGAGTGATGTGGCAAAAGAGGGAGGGAGGGGAAACAGCCTTTCAGGCTGTGTGAAATCACATCTTTTCAGCTGGCATTCCCAGAATTGACACACTAAATAATTAGTGACGGCATTGTGCTGTGTCTTCTTGTGTTCCTGTTCTAGCGGAGTTCCTGTTCCTGCTGTGGGGCATCTATTTGTGCTATGCTGTAAGGAACGTCCCCTCCGCTTTCCACGAGCCTCGTTACTTGGCAGTCGCCATTTATAATGAACTCCTTATCTCTGCAATATTTCACATCATTAGGTGAGCAATGTGCATTAGTTATGAGTAGCAACAGCAGAAGCATGATTAAGATGACATTCTTTCCATGTTTATTTATGAGACAGGCTGCTTTATGAGCGGAATGCAACACCATACTTGAGGAATAACATGAGAGCTGAAATACAAATGAAATACAAACTGATTTTTTAAAAGGTTTTTCATGTGCAAAGAGTTCTATTATGCATCAGTAGCACAGAAGGCCCAAAATGCAAAACATTTTTAATGAGCCCCAAACAAGTGCAATGAATAAGTGTTCATGCAGTGTATCAAAACAATTTCATACCAAACACATTGCTTCACAAAGGACATTTATCTCTCATTGTTTTCATGTGAGTAGCCCGATAAATTCATAATCTCGTTAAAGTAACAGGCCATCCAGATCCAACAAGAATATCAATAATAGTTAAAAATTGTCTATAACTAAATTTGAAGCGTATACATTTAATAAACAATTGAGCGGTGCATAAAACGCAATTTTGAGTGGTATACCTCTACCCAAAAACCTTTAACAACCAGAACGGAACTAACATAAGTAAGGGATAATCCACATGGAGGCAAAGAACCACCCGACTCAAAGCGGAGACTGGAATGGTAAAAAAAAACAATTTTTTAAATAAAAAAAACAGTTATTTTTGTAAGTTATTTTGTCTACAGGTCGTTAAATGATTATGGCCACTATAAATCAGACACAGAGATAAAGCAGTTTGGTAAATATAGATCTAGAGTCTATATTTAGACTAATATCTATCTAAATATAGATATTAGAGTCTCTCTAATAGTGAATTACAAAAAACAGTGAAGCTTCCACATCGTTGCTACTCATTTCAGTAGTGAAGCTATTTTAGTAATAAAAGTCACGGGCAGCGTTGACAACAGGTTGATGTGCTACTGAAAGCTTGCATATTATGTTTAACAACTTAATGCTGGAATACACTACATAACTTTTAAAATCTGAACAGAACTTTACTCTTGCTGACTTTGTAACTGATTACAGAGAAAAACTGGGCATCACACTAAACGACTGAGGATCAATGATTTTTCAAGTCATTTTCAAGTCATTCCGAACACAACAAATGCACGCGTAAACGTGCTTCGTTTCTAAGAGACGCATGCAAAATTAAAAAATGTGTTCTAAATATGTGCTCAAAATATCGAACATTGCAGATTTTGGGTGATCAAAGTTGACAGATTTGACAGAAAATCCTTTTAGCAACTAGCGTCAACACATCCAGACTGAAAATCAGGGCAGAAGTTGTGTAGTGTATTCTAGTCGTTATCCTACTATAGCGTTAACTAGTTAAGAACAGCACTTTTATCTGTTTCGAACAAGACATTTGGATAACACTCTTGTTTTTGATCAGGCAGTGAGGAAGCAGGATAGGATTCTGCAAGAGGATAGGATACACGACAATACAACAATCTAAGAGCAGAGGCTAACTGCTAAACCTAATCAGCCTTGAAATTCAACAAAACACTTTTAAACATATCACCAACTAAAATATATGTTGTTTAATTTAACAAGTTAATTTAACAAGTATCACTTTATCCTTTCCTTAGTTGTTTCAGTAAGGCGTTAAAGCAAATTCTCTAATATGTGTGTACAGCATGCCATTTCATTCCCTCAAGAGTGTCTAAATGTCAGTTACAACGCCCACAAGAAAAAGATCACCTGTTTTCTTTTTTAGAGAATGACAGTATAATACCCACATCTTATGAAACTCCAACCCACATCCACTTATATTTACCACAGCAGTCTTAAGAAAGCTTCTTAAAGGAATGTTCAGTGTATTCAAAACACTAAACACAAGGTCTATTGATGTTATTTGTGACAGAATGTAATGTAATTTAATGTCTTCTACATTTTTAGTAGTGCACTTAGAAGTAAAGCAGGCCAACCAGAGGGTTTAAAAGCAGAAATGTGAAGCTTGTATTTTTGTCTAAGCACTGATATTAATTATTCAGTAAAAACCTGTTCATTATTTGAGCTGTGAAGTTATCTAAAGCTGTCCTTTTAGGTTGAAATACTTTGAGTAGGCTATGTAATGCCTAATATAGTTTACTCCATGTAAACAGTTTTGTATGGATAGTTTCAGAGTCAGAGTCTTTCAGGCTTTTTTGTGATCTGTTTGATTTCTGTTCTAGTGTTTGCTGTTAGCTTGTTAATTGGTTCTTTTGTTTACCCTGTGTATTTAACCCCTCAGTTTCAGTTACTTCCTTGTCCTGTATTATTTAAAATGTGTATGTTTATGTGTATTTTTTTTAAATCTTAAAAGTATATTTTTTAGAAACTTGCATATAATATTTTATTGGGGAAAAAAGTCTACTTAAGTGTACTTAAACAGAAGACTTTCATGACTTTCTTAACACAATTAAGTACACTTCAAGTGCCTTTTGTATAATGTCAAGTTAAAAATGTTGCTTTAAAGTACACTTATTTTGATGTGTGGACTATCATAGTAAAGTGTATGTGAAGTATTTGTTATTTGGAATTACATTTAAAGTAATATATTTTGTATGTACTAAATTGCGACTTCATCATACTAAATTTGTAAATAAGTACAAATATATTTAAATACATGACATACAATTTTCAGTTTTAGTTTACCTTAAATGCTCATAAATAAAAAATAATTATGAAATTACATATAAAAATGTACTTTGTCCTATTTAAGTGATCAAAAAAGCACTCAAGTTCAGCTAATTGCATTTAAAATATTTATATAAACAATTTTATGTAATTGCAGTTAACATGCAATTAAGTGTCCTAAAAGCATTACAGTATATTTAAGTATAGGTATATTAAGTATATAAGTATATAAGTATATTAAAGTATATTTCTGTAATAAGTACTCGCCTCTTAAAAGTATGCTAAAGTGTACTATTTTCACAAGGGACATCACATCAGTTTTGGCCGTTAGCATGCTAAAGTTACTGGGTTTATTAGTGGCTCTGCTGACACACATGTACAGTTTTTCTGCAACCGTCATTCAGTGTGACACTAAATTGCAGATTGGAAGGGATTTGTTTAACATGAATTGTAGGAGTTTTGTGTAACCACTCCCCCTAAAAATGACAAAGTTGTCTGGGCCTCAATTAGAATGTAAAACTTGAGTCACATCAGCAGAACTTTGCACTAAACTTGTAAAAAGAAGGTGAAGACAGCTGGCCTCAGCTAAACGACAAGCATCGTGAATGCAGCACTGATAAGCCACTTGAGAGAAGATTCATAAAATATGTCTGCTGCAGAAAGCTTGCGCATATAACTACTAAGGCTTAAAATAAACCCATTCACCCTGTTCCTGTCTTCTCTGCCATCTTTCAGAATGCTCTCTTGCTCCTTAATTTCACTCTCTTTGACCACACTTTCCTCGAGCTGTGGTTCTCAACTAGTAGGTCACAACCCAAAAATAGTACCATAAAGTTTTAACTCTGAGTATTTGAAATAAATAATTATTTGACTAAATCAATTTGGTATTCTTTATAATAAAATGTAAAGGCCATTGCACACTGAGTCCGAAATTTTTGTATGTGTTTTTTCGTATTCGTGATTCGGTGGCTCTGAATTGTCAAAACATTATTCAAACACCATTCAAACTGCTTGCTACGGATGCGAAAAACGCAGAAAATCGAACCGATCTGATTTTTTATGACGGACGAAAGTTTCGGAGGCAGTGTGCAAGCATGATTGACATAACGTGAGGTTGTATTTATTTTTAACATGCGAAAATTTCGGATGTGAATTTCGGACTCTCAGTGTGCAATGGCCTTAATTGTGAATGTTGATGCTATAATTCAGTTTGCAATCTTTTTATATACTAAGTAAGACCATTGAAGCTTTCCAGTAAATTCTGCTCATTGAACTGATTTATGAGGAAAAAGAATTTTACGACCAACTGCATTTCCCTTTTTTCTCTGTGGCAGCATTATAAATACACAGATAAAGCATCAATTACCCACCTATTGTGCATTCTTTGCTTTCGATTTGTTTTGTTAGATTACAGATAAAATGCTTCTTGCTTTGATAAGAAGTTAAAAAGAAAGAAGGGAATGTATGTGTAATTTAAAAGCACAGCAGTGGTAAATGATCATTTCTTCATAAGTATGAAGTTTCCAGGACAACTTGAATGCAGCATTAGGTCTGCTCTGATAGGCAAATACAAATCTAAAAATACAATGCTAAAATATTGCATATTTTTGGGTCTATGAAGCTAATACTAATACTTTTTTTTAATATTTGATTTTAAGGATATTATTTGTTTACATTTGTACAATAAACAATTTTGGTTGAGCGTTTGGTTGCCTCTTGAAGCATGTGAAATCTGGGTAAGCAAAACGAGTCAAAACCTTTGCACTAGACTGCAGAGTTTAGTACCAACCTGCTTCAGCACACCTGCCTTCATATTTTCAAGCGATCCTGAAGAGCTTGATGAGCTCATTTAGGTTTGTTTGAATAGGGTTGGAACTAAACTGTGCAGGACAGTGGCCCTTCAGCAGGATTAAAGACCTCTGCACTAGAGTATACTTGCGGAGTAAAAATACACTGCCATTATTTATGATAGAGGTATGCTTAGCCATTTTAATAGAATATGTTTCTCCTCACTCTCATTCTTTGCCGATGTCTGCAACCCCTGCTGGTTCTAGCAGATAAGCTCTTTTTGTCTGAAAAGTGGTGATGCATGTTTTGATACTTTGCCAAAGCAGACCTTGAAAGGCGGTGTGATTAATGAGCCTTATTTCATTACTCTTTGGAGCAGTAACCTCCATTACCCCTACAACATCACCAGGATACTTAACCCTATTGACTGAACAGTGTTTAAATAAACAGAACAAACCCTTAGATGTCACGCCACATTCAATTACATTTGCCCTCATTATGCAGTTTGAAGCTCTATTTTGTGATATTTGCTCCAGATCCTAAAATGTTTCTCCATCATTTAGCTTTGATCTGCCATAAAAATGTAAATAAAAAGTCAGGAGACCAGCCTAGGGATGGTTGGAGTTGAAGTGAATGTCAAGAAATTTCAAAAATCATTTTTGGCACCTTTAACAAGCATTTGTCTGTCTACAGGTTCTCTCTTGGCACTGGGCTGCATCCAGACTGGATGCTAATATTATTTTTTGTCCATACGCACCTGACAGTGACAGTTACTCTGGGATTACTTCTCATTCCAAAGGTGATTATTATCCTTGTCCTTATATCTTTAGAATATAGAATATAAATCTATTGAACAGCTTATGGTTATGTTTTTAATGAAATATTCATAGTTTGTTTCATCCTTCACTGCAGTTCTTGTTCACTGGAACTCATACCCGGGAGGACATAGCCACAGAGGCTTATGAAGAAGAGCTGGATATGGGTCACTCAGGGTCCTGCCTGAACAGCAGCATAACATCAGCCTGGAGTGAGCACAGTCTGGACCCTGAAGACATTAGGGTAAGACCTCTTTACTGGCCCTTGATCATTTACACACACATGTTGGGTTTCCATGTTTTATGGGAATTTTCAAGTGTGATTGGAGCCGATAGTTTCATGATCAGTGCCCTGACGTACAGCGTAGTTACGCTTTGGGTGACTGGAGTTCGAATCCCAGCTCTTGCCCCTTTCCAATCCTGTTTTCCTCTTCACTTCCTGTCGACTTTCTACTACACTTGGCTAGCAGCCATATCACGCTGTAGCTCAAGACTGGTTGCCCACTGAAGCTAAGCAGGGCTGAGCCTGGTTAGTACCTGGATGGGAGACCTCCTGGGAAAACTAGGTTGCTGCTGGAAGAGGTGTTAGTGAGGCCAGCAGGGGGTGCTCACCCTGTGGTCCGAGTGGGTCCTAACGCCCTAGTATGGTGACGGGGACACTATACTGTCAAAAAGAGATACTGTAACCGTCCTTCGGATGAGACGTTAAACCGAGGTCCTGACTCTCTGTGGTCATTAAAAATCCCAGGATGTCCTTCGATAAAGAGTAGGTGTGTAACCCCGGCATCCTGGGCAAATTTGCCCTTTGGCCTCTGTCCATCATGGCCTCCTAATCATCCCCATATACTGATTGGCTTCATCACTGTCTCCTCTCCACCAGTAAGCTGGTGTGTGGTGGGCGTTTTGGCGCAATATGGCTGCCGTCGCATCATCCAAGTGGATGCTGCACAATGGTGGTGGTTGAGGAGATTCCACCATCCATGTAAAGCTCTTTGAGGTCCTAGAAAAAGCGTATATAAATGTAACAAATTATTACTATACTATCTAATAAAGGCAAAAACACCACATCTGTCTTCTTTCAGACTAACACAGTCTGAGTTATATTTAATGATAAAAATATCATTGCTCTTCCAAGCTTTATAATGGTAGTGAATGGCAGTCCTGATTTTGAAGTCCAATAAAGTGCCATGCATGGAAAGTGCATCCGTCCATCATAAAGTAACCCATACAACTCCAGGAGGTTAATAAAGGCCTTCTGAAGCAAAAGTATCCATATTTAAAACTTTATAGATTAAAATAATAGCTTCGGCAGACGGCCTACGCAAGTTGACTTGCGCCAAAAGAGTAACCCCTGACTCGATGTATGGAGTAGGAGTATCGTAAGTTTTGACGCCTCTAGTGGTTTAAAGAAATGGGACTGGCCAAAAAACTCAAGATCCTCTTCTCTTATATCAAAATCCTCTAGTGCTGTAGCGACGCGTCGATGACGTCAACGCTTCGACGTCAAAATTACGTCGACGCCATATTTTTGCGTCGACGCTTCTTCATTTATTTATTTTTTGCACCGTTTCCGGCAGTACAGCTCGCCAACACACGTGGGAGACCGAAACATTGCAGAATGGAGGACGAAGACCACTAGAAGTGAATGTGCTTCCATTAAATGAATCACACACAGTAAACAAATCCTTAACAAAAAAAAACCTTTGCAATTTAGACGCGCAAACTGGGTGCGGGTGCGGTGAGACGTACGGCTCGGGCAGATCCGGCTTGCAGTCGTTCATCCGCGGACGCGGCGCCGCGGCGCTGTTACAAAAGAAGCCGTGCACGCGATATGGGGTTTTGCCGGTCTTGCGCACCCAACGCGTCATATTTGCCGCACGCTTGTGCGGACGCGTCAAGTATAAACAAGGCTTTGCTCCGTGTCAGCGCGCGCTCTGATCGGTAAGGGGAAAAAAGACTCTCCTGAATCATCTCCAGCAGGAGCAGAAGCACCACTAACTTCCCCCTCCGTTTCCCTCGTAAGCTGATATTAGTATTTAAACATTCTCTATGATAAAAAATGTTTGTACAAAATATTTTAATAACACGGTTTTGGCGGTTATAGAGTTCTAATGACGGTGTTCAAATACATAACAGACTAACGTTAGCCAGCTACAGTATCATGAGTACGCTAGTTCGTATTTATTTGAGATACATTGTTTTTTTTATTAATCGAGGAGCAGAAAAATAATCTTTATATTAATCGCCCAATTAGTCGTTAGATTAGTCGACTAATCGATAAAATAATCGCCCAACTAATCGTTTAGTTAATAATCGTTTACCCCAGCCCTAAAATCCTCAGACAAAAATTCTTGTTTTAGACTTGTTTAGACTAATTCATAACCATGTTTTATTTTGCACTATCCTTCCGTCAATACGTCATGCGTCAGGTCAGGGGTTACTCTTTCATCGTAAATCGATGCGTATGGCTGTCTGTCAGAAGCTAGTTACTTTAGGTTTTAAAATGTTTTATCACTTTGCTTCAAATGGCCTTTATTAACCCCCCGGAGCCGTGTGGAGTACTTTTATGATGGATGGATGCACTTTTTTGGTGCATCTAAATCTTGTCCCCCCATTCACTGCCATTATAAAGCTTGGAAGAGTCAGGTTATTTTTTTAATATATCTCCGATTGTAATCGTCTGGAGGAAGAAAATCATACAACTAGGGTGAGTAAATCATGGGTTATTTTTTCAATTTTGGGTGAACTCTCCCTTTAACACATATTTTATTAAGTTGTTCTTCTACAAGTGACACAAGTATGAAAATCTTGATTATGTAGTTTTTTTTGTGTGTTTGTGTGTGTGTGTGTGTGTGTTCTTTGCCTTTGTCAGGAGGAGCTCAAGAAACTCTATTCCCAACTGGAGATCTATAAAAGAAAGAAGATGCTGGCTAATAACCCTCACTTACAGAAAAAACGCAGTTCCAAGAGGGGACTTGGACGGACACTTATGCGCCGTATCACAGAAATACCTGAGACGGTGAGTCGCCAGTACAGCCGAGAAGATCGAGATGGAAGTGACCATGGGAGTAACAGAAGCACCCTGAGGAGAAACCCCTTTGACCCATCTCACTCTGGGAAGTCAAGGGAAGAATCGCTGAAGAGCAAGATGTTCTCACTGAAGAGATCTCATAGCTATGACCATACACATGACCAAGGTGGGGAAACCAATGGGGTGCCTGAAGAAAAAATGGAGAACTCTACTACTGAGGCTTCTCTGCTTGACACCTTGATGGGCCGGAGGTCCAACAAGAAGAACAACGAGGTGCCAAAGGTTGAGTTAGCTGAATCTACTGAGTCAGTGCCCTTAGTGTGCAAGTCCGCCAGTGCACATAATTTAGCACCAGAAAAAAAGTCTGCACATCTTCGGACCTCTATGTTACAGAAGTCACTGTCTGTCATTACTAGCGCCAAAGAAAGGACACTTGGCATTGCGGGGAAGACTCACAGTGTGGAAGATGCCAGTAAAAAGGGTCTTAAAGCAAGGGATAGCACAGCGCTTTCAGAAGTCAATGAATCCCCTGAGTGTTTTTCAAAAATGATCATCAGCCAGTCGGTTGAGTACACCAAAACGCCTAGTAAGATGGGCATCATGAAGCAGCAGGTGAGTGGCAGTCAGCCCTCCATTTGTTCTGAACCAGGGAAGAACAAGGATCTGTACGACCTCTCTGAGGTGTGCCCTTGGGAAGTGGAGGAGTTACCCACTCCATCGGAGGGGAGGGCCAAAAGCATGTTTCCATTGCCCCCTCTGAAACCACCACGATCCATGGGACCAGTGCAAAAACTGGACACAAGTCTCAACACAAACAAAAAGGTTTGGGCCAATCTCCGTCAAATCGTCGTCGCTCCAGAGATAAGACTGGGGACAGGGATGAAGTGAGGAAACCTAAATCACCTCTCAACCTCACTGCCCACAAAGACGCTAGTCCATGGAACTTCGAAGATCCATCTGTCCAACAAATGGAGCCTATAGGACTGTCCCCTGAGAGAGCAAGACGCAAGAAAAGTGTCACACCCACAGATGGAAAGCCCAGGATGGTCCTCTCAGATATCTCAAAGTCCACAGGA
Organism: Chrosomus eos; assembly: GCA_036326025.1. Classification (NCBI taxonomy): domain Eukaryota; kingdom Metazoa; phylum Chordata; class Actinopteri; order Cypriniformes; family Leuciscidae; genus Chrosomus; species Chrosomus eos. The sequence goes on along the minus strand of CM070823.1, from coordinate 29,060,129 downwards.
AGCCTTTTGCAGCCTCCAGCTCTCATGGTGGATATCTGCCCTTGGGATTATGATCCCCCTGTGTCCCCTAACAAGGACAAGACTTCCAGCCCCACACACCATTCAAAGAGAAGAGATTCTTGCTCAAAAAGAAAAGGATCCTGCTCTTCCAAAGAGAAAGCTAAGGATAAAGAGGATGATAAACGAATGTCCAAGAGCAAGGAGCGGAGAAGCTCCTCAAGCAAACCTTCTGAGAAACGACGCACAAGCCAGTCATCAGAGGGAGACCAAGCTGCCATGGTGGCATCTGGCAGGAGAAGGAGCTCTACTAGAGACACCGCCATCAGCAGCAGTAAACGTCCTGATGTTTGCCCTTGGGAGACAGAGCCATTGCCAAGTGTTACCTCAAATGATAAACACACTCCAACAACCGAGAACCACACAACACAAACACCGTCCTCTTACCTCAACATGGCTGAAGTTTGTCCATGGGACTTTGATGAGAAGTTGTCAGGGAAGAGTGCCTGACACAATACTCACAAAACTTGACCACTCCAGTAGGATTTCTAAGATGGCAGATTCCATTTTTGAAAGGCCTGTTCACACCAAGAAAAAAACGTAACAATAATTGGCTTCCACACCGAATGATATCATTCTGTATACTATAAGCGAGTGCTGCAATTAACAGCACTCAAGCTCCTTAAAGTCGTGTGAATTCTGACTTTTTTTTTATCGTTCATCAGCCAGGATTTTTTTTTCCTTAAAATGATTCCAATGATATCATTCCTCTGTCGTTAATGTTATAGCTGTGGTGTGGTCTTTGATATTCTTATAGAATTTGAACAATGATTCAAACTTTATAGTTATTGTTGTAGTTATTGTTCTTGGTGTGCACAGGCCTTTAGCCTTATGTTTGCTCTTATTTACTTAAAGTTTTCAATGCTTGTTAATGTCAAATTTCATCTACAAATTTTTTTATTTGCAAATGGTTTTCAATTGAAATTAAACTACAGTGCCTTGCAAAAGTGTTCAAACCCCTTTCATTTTCAGTTTCAAGCTTTTGGAATCAATATTTTTATGTATTCATTTATATCAATATTTTTTTATGTGACATTTATTTCATTCTATTTTAGTGTTTCCAGAATTCTTTTTTTCCCGGAAGGACAATTTAAAAAAGAAAAGGTGTGTTTTTTAATAATACAATGGATGTATACAATGGATACACTTTTTGTTCAGTTATCAGGAAGTGGAAACTACACTTCCAGACTACTGAGACACTGCGTAGAAAAGTTCAGCCCCTAAAAAATGCTATCAATCTCTTTGAAATATGTTTTTTCAGTAAGGAATTAAATGTGTCATATGAAATCAGACTAAATTATGAATAGTGGTCATATATATATATATATATATATATATATATATATATATATATATATATATATATATATATATATATATATATATATATATATATATATATGTGTATGTATGTGTGTATATATATATATATGTGTGAAAAACTATTTAATGGTTCTCTTTATTCTTTCTAATAATATTAAATAAATAAAATACTGAATGAGCTTTGTAATTCAGCAAATGACAGAATTCATTTTTAGGGTTTGAATACCTTCACAAGGCACAGTCGGAAAGAGTGGGGTAAGATGAGACACCATGAGAAACTGCACAAATTTTATAGTATATTTTAAGGTATAATATTTGGCTTTTCATGATGAAATTGAGCACATGATCATAACCCTAGCTGTCACCCTTTTTACTCCGGTAAATAATTTCAGGGCAATGTGTAGTCATAATTATTGTATATACTTCATTGTATGCTTCATGGTATCTCCACTGTAATTGCCCAGGAAAAAGATGGTTCAAATAATTTAATACAGTTTTGAACTATAGGTATTTGAAACCAACATTTTACCAGAAAACAAGCATTTGTGTTACTCATTTTGCCCTTGCAATGTTCCCATGTGGCGACTAGCCCCAGTCTCTGCTGCCTATCATACATGTTGTGGACTTGTTTGATTTATATCAGTAAATTGGCTAAATATTAACATTGAAATACTTACTACTTTGTGGGGAAAAATTGCTTTAAGGCAAGTTGAGCATGAAAACTGGCTCGTCTTATCCCATTCTTGCCTATGTTTTAAAATGAATTGTAAATTACTAAAATATAAAAAAAAAACATTTATTTACAACTTTTATGAATAATAATATTCACCTAGTGCCCACTTAAAGTGAGAGTGATGGGCATTTATAAGATCTGTCTTTTAAAAATGACCTACAATCTTTTAAACAATCTTTTATTTTATCAAATATACCCAAATAAATGGTAAAGACCAGACAACTGTACACCAGCAGTTTGTGATTTAAATCAGTTGTTTCATCATTCTCTGTAAAGCATTTTCTTCAGTAAACTGCATGAATGCAAGTAAAACAAAGCTACTTTTTAAATCTATGTTGAATATTGACAGTGAACTACAGTTCAAAGCATTTGTTTGATCATTGCATGGGCACACCTATCTGTTGCATTGTTGTCGGTAGAATTGTTTTTCCATTTTACAGAAACCTTCTTCTGTTCTGTTGTGATTTGTATCAGTATCACCTATTAAGTGATGTCACCCTGTGATTGTTGCATCAGTGTTTACAAAGTCACATTGGCTCTTGCATGACAGATCTGTCTTTTTACTGCACATGAAATTCCTAATCAGCAGGAGTGTTGTGACTCTATTGAATATCTCAAAGCAAAGATATATTCATAACTTCAGTATTATGCAGTTGTTATAATCAATAGTGATCCACCCTGGACATTTGAATATTTCTACTGTAAATATATATATTGTGTGCTTCTTTGTGATAGCATGTACATACAATACTTCCTGCAATAAACATATTGTGTTCTGATTTTACTGGTTGGCCTCATGATCCTCATCATATGCTTATATGATGATGCTTTTAATCGTTATTTCTCTGCAACATGAACCACCCCTGAATGAAACTCTCACCACTTGAAAGAGCGGGGCTAGAGTTCATAGAGTTTCAAAGAACAGCCTAATGTTGCCATTTTGAAATATATTCGTTTGACGTTGGGTCCATCTTTTTGAAACACCCTGATGGCGGTGCCAGACTGTACAAATGAAATGTACGAGGGGGGGTTGTGACGTAGGCTATGTCATATGTCAAACTTTTACAGAACCCCGTGGGGAGGAGGGCCACAACATCATGGCCACCAACAAAACTAAGCAAAGATTGTTCTTGGTCCGGCTTTAACTTCTTGATATTCGACAGCATTTGCCACAACGGGCGAAGCCAGGCTAGACCCAACCCTCAGAATATCACAAACGGTACAAAAGAAAATGAATAAGAGTACTGGGACAGCATCCTCAAGTTCAGAATCTTATTATAAACACACACAACACATTACATATATCAGCTGTTTTCTAATTGATCAACATTAGCCAGTTCATACATAAAACCCTAAAACACAAATTCATGCATGGAAACGTGCAGCAGAGACATGATGGGCAAACGCATGAAATCCTTCTTTGATAAACTGAGGGTGTGAACAACATTTCGAGTTAAAACAAAAAGTAACGCTGCCTCCTTGTGGCCGATCTTCTTCTAGTCTCAGCCTCAAACGTCACGCCCACGGAACGTTGGCTAAACGTCTGATGCATATGGTACACTTAACTGGAAACACTTCAGCAATGTCGAAGTCGTCATCTGATTGGATGAATTTTATCGGATTTCCGGGGGGCGTGAGTGTCGCGTTTATTATCGGTCCGCCGGGAAACAACGCGCAGACGTGTGATTGCGGAAGAAAAACGGTTGTGTTTACATGAGTGACAATGAGCATTTATCAAGTTCAGCTAAACTTAGTAAACGTAGTAATCAGTAAACGTAATCAGCAATGACTTACTGCTTGTTTTCTTCTCCTCTTTGATTGTCTATGCTGACTTTCTTGTTGCACGCTGGTCTGTTGTTGTGGTGACATTTCCACGCCCCGAAACGTGACGCTGAACGAAACGAACTGTAATTGGTTGTTTGACATGTCGGTCAAACGGCCTTATGGGCGGGCCTTGGCCAAAGAAAGCTGCTATGAATTCCAGACCTTCAGCCGTCAGTCTGAAGGTCTGGCTACGCGAGACTAATCTTCTTCAGCTCTTCAACAGTTCACAGTGTGGCATGACTGAGAAAGAAGTGCAATGGTGGTAATGGCTGCTATGTTATATATAAATGCTAGCAAACAAGATCAAGTAACTTCATTACCTTTAATCAAACATCCTATTAAATTTCTCAAATTATCAGTTCATAAAATGTGAGGATATGTTTTGCCATTATATTTACATTAGTCATTCAGCACAGTTGTGATGAAGAACATCACTTGGAATTGGTGTGTGTGTGTGTGTGTGTGTGTGTGTGTGTGTGTGTGTGTGTGTGTGTGTGTGTGTGTGTGTGTGTGTGTGTGTGTGTGTGTGTGTGTGTGTGTGTGTGTGTGTGTGTGTGTGTGTGTGTTTATGATAGGAGAGTAAGAGCTGGAAGTTTCCACATTCGGTTTATCTACCATATATATATATATTCAGTTTATAATAAAGATAATGATAACACATTGATAAAGCCACATTATGGTCAAGATTTATTTGATAAGAGATTTACCTTGTCGATGTTACACTGGAGACACACTTTGTAAATGATTTTCTGAAAATATAACTAAATTGCAATGCTTTTTGTTGTAGCATTTAAAACATTTAATTCAAACAACACAACCATGCTATAAGTTACATAATAATATATAGCATTGTTAAATATTTAAAGGGGACCTATAATGCAAAAATCACTTTTACATGGTGTTTGAACATAAATAGCCTACGTGTCGGCAGTGTGTGTACACGTCCACAATGATAAAAATCCACCCACTCTTTTTTTTCATCCCCATAAATCAAGCAGTGTCTCAGAAGAACAAGCCGTTTGCAATTCGAGCTTAAATGCTTAGGCCCCGCCCACGACTGCTGACCGACTCTGCCATATTAAAGGTGCTCTGCGATGTTGGGTGACGTCAAGTCACTTCTTGTTGACCGAAGTATTGTCAAAAAAAAGGGAAGGCTAAGTAGACCCTCATATGACCGAAATCCATAAACGCGTAATACCTCTTCTCCAAGCTATGGAGGACACATGTGGAGATATAGCAGCTGATGTTTTTCATGGCTGGAATCGCCATGCTAGGCGATATTTCCCCGCTGCTTGGCCAGGGAAAGCATTGCTTGTGATGTGGATGAGGTGCTGTGGCCAGACCGCAACAGAAGAGAGGATGCAGATAGTTTTTTTTTTTTTGTTTGTTTGTTTTTTACTGTAACTGTGTACAGTAAATTCTTCTGTTGTTTTGTATGTAGTAGTGTATGTGCAACTTTGTGTTGGTTGGGAATGGGATGTGTACATTGTACTGTGTACATTGTTTTTGTGGGAAAAATAAAATATATTTGTTACCATGTATTTGTGTGTTCTGAGTATAAAAACAATATTCTCAAATATTTTACAACACACTTATGTGTGTAGTAAAGCCGCCTTTCCACTGCACACGACATTCGCATACGATTGTCGCATTTCGCCCCCTAGTGTCAGTCGCACGGAACTTTGTAATTGGTCGTGAAGCAACCGTTACCCTCGGATATTCACAATGGTAAAATGAATGATTTGAATGAATGTAATGCATGCATGAATATATCCAAACAAAACAAATGACCCCCCTCAATAGATCTAAAATAAAACAGATAGATTTTATAGAGCTAATCAATATAAATAATGATTTAATAATTATAAACAGTTTTTTTCTGCCATAATTATTAATAACCGAGATTTTACAGGAATAGCGTTTAGAGAATAACATTAAAGAGTTAAAATATTGGTAATTCTAGCCTCGCGCTCATAGTTTTGATTAGAAAACATCACATCCGGTCGGCCGGTCGGATACGGTCTAGCCGCAGAAGTTCAGATATTTCAACGGATCCAAAGCTCAAATCGGATCCGAATTTTCCGCATACGCATATGATCGGAAATCCCCGCAGCTCCTGTACGACTCTCCATTGGAAATGAATGACTTCCGGTTTGACGGCTGTCGTTTGTCGTGTGCAGTGGAAAGGCGGCTTAAGTGCACTGAACAAAAAAAAAAGGCCCAAGTCGTTATGATGAATGGAGAAGAAGTGTTTTCCATTCATAGTGTTTTACATTGAGCACAGCAGTGTTCTTCTGGTTCTTATAAATGTCTATTCATGATGATGGTTTGTGTGTGTAATTTGAAACCAAATTACCATTTTGAGAAGAAATAACTGTTTTGAATGTAAAGTTTCATTTTGCAGGAGAATTTAGTGATTTTGCCCATATGTGTGTGTTTTTTGATTTGTGTGTAGAGTTCTGAGAATATGAGGCATTCTTTCAGAAAATGTGTGTAAACAATCGAGAAAAACTAATTGTAAACATGCGCAAACATCTTTGCTGAATTTAATAATTGCTGTAGTAGGCTAGTGACAACGAAATCGCATCTGAGAAGACGCTTATGGTGAGGGGAAGCCGCTGACATAATGACATCAATAGTCATTGAGTCTGTCTGTCAGTCACACCAGATGTGAGCGTTTACCCTCGTGAGGGAACTCAGGGAAGAGAGACAAAGGGAGCGAACAGGAAGCGCACTTTGATATTATTTTGCAGCTGGACAATTAGAAAAGTCAAAGACAAAAAAAACAACAACTGTGGACTTATGTGACGTTGTCGTGATCTTGTAAGGAGTTGTTTTTTTTTTTGTTTTTTTTTTTTTTAGCTTTTGGAGAAACATGGCTGATGGTGACAACGAAGTGGCATCCCTGCCTCTTAAACAAAGATTCAGGGATTTATTACTTCGAGAGCAGACACGGCAAAACGATGCCAAGTAAGTGAAGAAAATGTCCTTGTGTTTTAAGACAATTTGAACCAACAAACAAGCATTAGTGTAGGCTAATTTAGTTTGGACCTAGCCTATATTGCCTAGTGACAGTTATGTAGCCTAATCCTAAACTGTGACAATTACTCTAACTTATATTTAAATTAGTTATTGATGGTGTGCAAAAACAGTATACTAACAATTAGTAATAACTCTATTGTGATAGAGTGCAAGGTTGAAATTGATAAAATTAATTGGGGGAACTCAAGTTGGGGTCTTGCAATTTTAAAGCAAAGATGCCGAAAATCCCATACATGAGATTTGCATAGCATTTGGACTGGATTTCCTCCTGGACTCATTTATAAAATAATTGTATAGATGGAAAACATCAATTTCTTTTGTTTAATCAGTCATTCTCATCCACGTGTTTTGCCGCAGGATGCAGGTTGACGTATCCAGTAAGGATAGTTTCAAAGAACGCCTCCAGTTTTACTTCATCAAAAACCAACGATCGAGTATGTCTGTTTCTTCGTTTTCCTGTTACAATTACAAATGCTAAAATTAATTATTTATTGTTCACATGCTCACATAAATTCAACACATTATGAAAAAAATAGATAGTGTGAAAATGAATATATTTTTAAGAACATTAGTCCAGAAAAATGCTTTTCGAATTTCATACTGGTTTATGTGTGATATGTTACATGTTTATGTGACAAAACTTTGTCTCACTTGAGTGTATTAAACTTATGTTGTCTAAAATGTTTTATAAACACAATTTTATTCCTCAGGTCTCAGGATGCGAGTGTTTTATCTTTCACTAAAGGTGTTAAGCTGCATTTTGTATATATTCAGAGTGCTGTCTGACACAAAAGAACAACAACACAAATGGTACTGTAAATATTTTTCATTGTTTGGTGGACAGAAACTTTGGCAGGAAGGCTCATCCTTAGCCAAATGAGATGGTTCCCTTAAAGGGATACTCCACTTTTTTTGGAAATAGGCTCATTTTACAACTCCCCCAGAGTTAAACTGTAACCGTTTGTGAATCCATTCAGCCGATTTTCTGATATTTAGAAGAATATCAGTAAGCAGACAGTTTCTGGTCTCATTGACTTCCATAGTAGGAAAAAAATATACTATGGGAGTCAATGAGACCAGAAACTGTCTGCTTACTGATATTCTTCTAAATATCAGAAAATCGGCTGAATGGATTCACAAACGGTAAAACTCAACTGTTTAACTCTGGGGGGGTTGTAAAATGAGCCTATTTCCAAAAAAAAAGTGGAGTATCCCTTTAAGATGGATTACTATATTTATAATTGACTGTGTCCTTGTTACATGTTACATGTACTTAACATAGTAGTAACAGTAAATTATGCATAATTACATGCAACTAAACCTCAACCAAACCCTAATCTTACCCTAACCTTATAGTGCATGTAGTTAATATTACTCAGTTCTTAAACACATAATTACACTGTAACAATGACACCTTAAAATAAAGTGTAACCCAAAATAATGTAATTCTACTCACAGCTTGGGCTGCGAATACAAAAATTATACCCTGTTTGAAATCAACTGGTATGTATTTCCAAGCAAACCAAAAACAAGACAGAAATTATATATAAATTTGCTCTTATTTATTAATTTGCACCATGTTAATATTCCTTTATTGTTACCAGGGCCTCAATTATTTGGGTTGAACGAAACCAAACGCTTTGGGCTGTACAGGTAGTTCTGCAGATAAATCTCATAACATCCACAATTTTTAGAATTAATTTTATTTATTTTGTGAAAGGTTTGTGTTATGGAACCAATATAAAGTTATTGATGTATTTTAACAAATAACTATTTTCTTTAGGTGTCTGTTGCAGTCATATGTTTATTCATAAGAATCCTGCTGACATATCTACGATACAAGGTATACATTTTTAGTATTTTCCATATCAGTTTACAAGAACATCGAGCATCAACATCAAAACAATGGCCCTAAAGAAACAATCTACCAATATATTTTTCATGCAACTATTGATACCATCCGTGTTCTGTTTGTTTATCTCTCTAACAATAGGGGAACATATGGCAGCAGGTACTTCAAATAGCGTTTATCTTGGAAATGATTGACACAGTGCCCTTTGTGATTGGAGTAAGTATATAATTGAAAAACTGTTGACATACAACTGAAAATAATAGTCCTGTGATGTTGGTGCTGACACACCTGAACACAATTGTTTTCCTATCTAAAGATGTAGGCCTATTCAATTTAATGCACAATCCTTTTGATATGTTTATCTGGTCTTTTATTATTAGTGTTGTTTACAAGCATCTCTTGTACTTTATTTTTTTTAAGTATTAATATTTGGTTCATAACTCATAACCTGCCACACTACACAACCACCCTCTACACCATAGCAGAACACCGTAGAAACCAAAAACCATTTTAGAGCACATAAGCAACATGCAACATACAACTTTTTTTTTTAAACACAGTGAAATTTCATTTAAGATATTTATGTTGTAGAAACAATTGCATAAAACATTCAATTTGAAAGATTAGACCTTCTGTGTTCCCTTTTGGCTGATATGTGCTGATACTTTGGCATTTTAAAAACCAGTTGAGCATTCTTATAAGATTATTTATTATTACGTATTAAATTTCTGTTTTGGTGAAAAGTTCGGTTTTCTGTGAAAGTTTAATAGGTGGACTTTTTTGTAACAGATTTTTTATCGTCCTCTACGGAACCTCTTCATCCCTGTGTTTCTGAACTGCTGGCTGGCAAAACGTGCCTTGGAAAACATGGTTGTGAGTATATGTTTTAAAGAAAGTATAGACATGCATTTGTTATACTGTAGGCATACTGTAGGAAATTGATCAGACTATTTATCTGCCTACTGTAGACGGCATTAAAAGGACAGTTCAACCAAAAATTAAAATATACAATAAACTCAATGTAATTCCATCATCGTTTTCTCTCTGGCTCTCAGAATGATCTTCATCGTGCTGTTCACTGGTCACAGTCAGCCATGTCCAATCAGGTCCTCATCCTCATCTCCACCATTGTCTGCTTCCTTTTCACTTTGTGAGTCAACTCATGTACACACTCACATACAAGGCACACGCACATAAACAGTCTATATTTAGTCTAATTCGACCACCAACTGCTTGTCAAACAGGATTTCTCAACAACCCTGCTGAAAAATCCAGCATTGCTGTTCACCAGCATAAGGTATGTTTTACACGCTGGGAACAGCATGGGATGCTGGTTGCTGGTTTGCTGGATCCCAGCATGAGATGCTGGTGGGCTGGTGGTATCTTGTCTTTTGGGTACTGGAATGATCCCAGCAATATCACAACAAAATGTGTTACATATCACTTTTCTTAGTGTGTTTGTAGTTAGAACATGACCAAGACAATATTCCAAATGAATTTGAATGAATAATTTGTTAAGGAAAGGATATGGTCCCAATCTATAGTGAGTAAAAGTAACACTGAAGCAATGTAACAGTTAGTCAAATAACGTAGATTTACTCTACAAGTCATGATTGAGCATTAGTGATGAACACCTGCTGTTAACAAGCAGAACCACTGAAGATAAGAGGAACAACAAGAACATAAAAAAGAGAAGAGATGAGCAGAAACACAACAACTACAACTGATTCTAACTTTTTTTGTTTTGCATTGTACACAAGCTTTTTTTTTAACTGATTTATGTACAGATATTTTGAAACAGGAGACATCACTATACTGGGCCAGCACTATATAACACTAACCAGCATAAACCAGCCTGGGGTGCGTTTCCCGTGCAATGACGTAACTCGCTGGTTCACTGCCATAGTATGATGCATCGCTGAAAAAATCAACTAGGCAGTCACGACTGTTTCTCGAAACCATACTTCGCAAATTGGTCATTCAACCAAGTTGGTTAATGATTTCACGCAGGTGGTGCAGTAATAACTTTCTTTAATGAATCTGTTTGAGATCGAATTAATGCTGGATCTTTTGCTATAAATTATGAACATGGCATATGAGGACTATTTCTCATTTCTGTCAGTTATTTATAGCTTTATTTCCAGATTCAATCATAGGCTCGTTCTTACGTACTAGAGCACGTTCGTACATGCGCAAAAACGGTGCTTTAAACCTAAATTACATTTGTATATATTCTAAATAAAAGATACAGATTGCACTTAATGTCAGCTTGCTTTTTTAGCTAAAGACAAGGATTAATTAAGTCCACATGTCATGCAAATAAGAAACACTGCTTTTAACCACAGATCAAGAGCTGTCGTTCCAACCACACAACTTTGCGATGCTGTTTTCAAATGTTCGTTAGAGCGATGGTTTCGGCAAACACTGACTCGTTGAACTATGCTGATAACGACAGAACTTGCGACCATAGTTGGCTAACGATGCTTTTGGGAAACGCACCCCTGGTTTATGCTGGATTTTTCAGCAGGGAACTGTGTCTCCTGGTCGTAATCAATGTTTGCTTGTTTGCTCTCATTTGACTGAGACTGAAGCATTAGATGTGCAGCTCCGTTCAGGGTAAGAAACAGATTGAATTGCAGCTCATTTTTGCATTTTCTGCTTTTAGAGGCAGGAGCACTTACTCACCACAAATGTGCTTGTCCATCTGTGTTCACATCCTTATTAATCCCTGGTGTGTTTGCCAGACTAATTGTAAAATACCCTTGTACACAGAGGGGCCTAAAATGTGGTTGGAAAGGCATTATAAGTTAAAACATAAGTCATGTGAGTTACATAATCAGATTACTTTAAGTAACGGATTTCAATTTACAACAGTTATATTTTCAATCAAGTAATGCATGTTACTTTGTTTTCCCATTTATTTACTGATACCTCTCCTGTCCCCATGTTGAGAGAAATTGTGTGGAAGTGCAGAGTTGTTGTGTTGTGTGCACTGTGTAAAATGATGGTTATTGTACTACTAGACTTGTCAGAAAGCATTTACTCATCTCACTTGCACAAAAACAGATTAAGTATTCTTCAAAATGAATAGAAACAGTTAAATAAATACATTTTATGTATTTAATCTCACTTTGTTATTGACCAATTGTCACAAACTGCTCGGAGACACAAAGATTGAGGATCCAAATGCAGTTTAATAGAGTAATCCAGAATCTTAATCAAACACAGACTAAGGGTCGAGCACATGAAGGCAGTCCAAACAAACAAGCAGGGGTCAGAGATAAAAAGGGAATCCAAGAAGAAATGCAGTATAAACACTAAACAAGACTTCGCAGGGAATGACAGAAAGAACCACGCTTGTATCCACCTTTTTCCTGGTTAGCGAATTTACCCATGATTCATAGCGGGTTTGAACCGGAAGCCGGTTGTCCTTTCCGGTTCTAAGCTTTATGAAGATTGCGGCGCTTGCTCAGAACGCCGCAGTGATGTGCTGGTTAGACAATATGTGAAATAAGTAGGGCTGCCCCTGCCCGTGCACGACTGAAGTTGGGTTGGAAGTTATGTATACTATATGGGAGAGAATACTAAACCATAATGAGCGTTTTCGTAATATTGCCTATTCTGCATTACAACGCACGCATAAGCTTGCCACAAAAAAAACAGCAAAATTAATGATTATGCATTAAACATTTGAATTGTTTATTAATAACTAGTGTTTTCTGTAAGTATCGACTGCAAAGATAAATTTGATGATGCTGACTCGCCATCTTCGCAGTGAACGCGCCTAGAGAGAAATGCACACTTCATACGAATTAACTTACATAAGCAGAGAGCAGCCCATTTCTGCTCGTTTTTAATTATTTTGTTTAATAAGTACACATTTCAAGCTTTCTATAGATATATTTCTTGTGAGGCAAGTAGCCTAACTTATACGCTGAGTTTCGTTTATTAATAAGACGCACTATATTTGTCATATAGGCTATATGCGTCTACTTATTTATTATTCCAGGCAATTTGTTGATAAAACATTGATACAAATGAAGATACAATTTTTACTAAACGAAATTCACTTTACAGAAAGGCTTTCTACAAAACAAAACTTAATAAGTGGTCAAAATCATGTCTGAGCCATTCCAAATGTTTTATATTGGGCATTATGATCATATCTGACTCATGCTGCTCCCTTTTCATATAATCAACATAGATGAAATAAATAAATAAAAAACATTATATTGTGAAACTTAAATATAAAAAGTATGTATATTTTTTTTAAATCAATAGGCCTATTTAAGCGTCACACTGCTCCGCTTTGCTCATGCTATGTATGTGTGCGTGATGTGATGGAGGGGTGCGATTTTCGAATAATAATTGAATAATACCCAGCGATCTTCGAATATTATTTTTGCTTGAAATGCCCATCCATACTGGTAACGTATTACACCTTTTTCGTTGGATGCTTCAGTTTTAGCGCAGCTAACCAAAAACGTCTACTCTCTGGCACTGAAGCTGATACGAACCGGACATAGGCATTCTCTCCTTTTTATCTTATGCTCAAAGCACCCAGTTTCTAAAAAGTTTTTTTTTTCTTTGAATTGTTAAAACAACCAACAACAACAGCACATAGAGCCTGAACTCATTCTCTCACTGCTAATACAGTGCAAACCGGAAGTAGGCAACCGGAGTCGTCGTCATGGCGGCGCGCATTGTTTAGAGCAGAATAAGGTGGATAGATGAGCAAACAAGATGAGACACAGGTGAAAACAATGAGTGCTAATTCGGGCAGACCGATGCTTCAGGGGGCCAGGGCGGATACGACACTTCAGGGGCAGAGGCGGCCATCTTGTCTGAAGACACTGGCGTAGACACAGGTGTAGAAACGGCCATCTTGTCTGAAGACACAGACGTGGAGGCTGCCATCTGCCATCTTGTCTGAAGACACAGGCGTGGCGTCCCATGGCGGGACGAGACTCTGGAAGGGCGGCACTGGCGGGACGAGACTCTGGAAGGGCGGCGGCCATCTTGGCCAAGGATTCACGGGATGGAGCCGATGTGGGCACTGCCCACACACTCAAAAATCGCCGTGGCGACTATGATGAGTGCTGTCTTTTCCAGAACTGACTCAGGCTCGGCAGGCATGATGTGAAGAAGCTCAGGCTCGGCAGGCATGACGTGAATCTCAGGCTCGGCAGGCATGACGTGAAGAAGCTCAGGCTCTGGTGTGGAAACAGGGACAGGGAGTTACATAAAACACAGGACTAGCAATCATCAGACCTGGGCATGCTGGTGACTGACCATTGGATCTTGAAGTGTGATGCCCCTCCCCAAAAAATGTTTAGGGGACATGTCTTCCTCAAACTCCTCAACAGTGAAGGAGGAACCACACAAAAGCAGGGCATAATCCAAAAAAGTCACTGAACAACCCTTGAGGAGCATCATGGGATAGTTAAGCCGTAACAAAAAAAAAGTCGATGAGAGCACAATCTGGCAGTTCAGAAACATTTGCAATCTCCTGGAAAATATTAATGTGCTCTTCGAGGGTGCGGTTACCTTAGCACATGCCGACTAACTCAACTGCTGGATCCATATTGGCGAAGTCTTCTGTTACGAACTGCTCTGAGACAAAGGTTGAGGATCCAAATGCAGTTTATTAGAGTAATCCAGAATAGTAATCAAACACAGGCAAAGGGTCAAGCACAGGAAGGCAGTCCAAACAAACAAACAAACAAACAAACAGGCAGGGAATCCAAGAAACAACCAAAGAACCAAGAGACAATGAAACCAGGGAGACTGCTCAGAAATGCAGTATAAACACTAAACAAGACTTTGTAGGGAATGACAGAAAGAACAAGGCAAACAAGAAGATGAGACACAGGTGAAAACAATGAGTGCTAATGAGTCCAGGCAGAGAATTATGGGAGATGTAGTTTGTGAGGAAATGACAGTAGTCTGTTGTGGAGTGCCGTTACACCAATGTCTTTTCTGTGAAATCTGTCAACTCCGACTGCCCAAAATCTCCAGTTTGATCTACAAATCAAGACTAAAAATTGGGGCAAATATCAGGGTAAAAGTCATGTAGTGTATTTATTTCAGAGAAGCTCTAGCATCCTTTGTTTTTCAGATGATGTAGCTGCAGATTATCTGCTGTAGACCTCAACAACATTAAGTGTTTTCTTTTATCTCAAAACTAAATCAATATACTAATTGCTCTGTGGTCATGTGTTCATCATTAGAAAAACCACAGACAGCACTACATGCTCATCATTACACTGCCAGTAAGTGCATCACAACGCTTTTAGAGGAGATTTTCACAAGCTGTTTGCACATAGACTTGGTGTCATTTGGAGAGCTAATGCAGACAAGAGTCAGAGCAAAATATGAGTTCTCTGTCATTTCCTGATCCCATCACTTCATGACCATTTGCCACATTAGTCAATGTGTGGTGGTTTTACTCAAAAATTGAGCTTGCATATCTCACATCCTTCTATGAGGCATTTGCTCAAAAATATGTTTTCTGCGTATCATGCATGTAAAATGCAACATGCTGTTCAAAAAAGAATCATCTTTTGCTGATTTTGTCTCTTTGTAATGCTCATAAATAACCGTGAAACATCAAATTGTGTGATTCATTCACACAAAAGCAAAACCGTGAATGCAATGCAAAAAATTGCATTATTCATTTTGAACTTCAGCAGATTGTCTTGACCATGGGTGTGTCTGCAATCGCCCACTATACCCTTAAATAAGGCACTATTTGAGGGAGCAGCCATTTTTAGTGGTGTCTGAAACCATAGTGGGCATTATCGAGTTCACTAATTCAATATCACAATGCACCTCAACAACGTGTGTAGTTCATGTCAATGGCTAGATAATACCCACTGTGTGGGTCGCACCAACTAAATTCCCATGTCTCGCCAGAAAATGATGCCTGCAGGTGAATTATCCATACATCGTAATATCATACATGCATAAACTCCTTTTTAATTGATTATTAAATAGTTTAATTAAGGTTTATACATAGTTTCCATGACAGGGTTCAAGATAAATCTTATTTTTTATTACTGCTGGAACTGCTAGTTTGCTAAGTTTCAGATGATTATTAAACGGCAAGCACAAACTATGCAAAAGCGGCAGCCCTTCCGGGGCACTCTCATTAACTCTTAATTTTCATTTACTCCTTCAAGTGGATTATATAAGTGGAGAAAGTTATGGAATAGTGAATGAGAGTATAAGGGGCGATTTCGAACACAGCTAACACATGTCTACATGCAAAAATGCATTGATTTGCTGCTATGTGATTGGTTGATTAGATTTTTATGTTAACGAGCAGTTGAACAGGTGTACCTAATGTGGCTAGTGAGTATATATTAATAGTTTGACAATAATATATTAATTCATGTATTACTGTAGTATCTAGTCACCCATTTTCTCCAAACTTAACAGACTTGTTTCAAAACTTTTCCACCTCCAGCATTTGGGGAGTTGAGCATTTGCAGCGTGCTGGAGCCAATCTCTCAGTTTTTGACTCATTCTACTTCTGCATCGTGACCTTCTCTACAGTGGGGTTTGGAGATGTTGTTCCTGATATCTGGCCCACCAAGTTGCTGGTGGTTATTATGATAATTGTCGCTTTAATGGTCCTGCCTATACAGGTAAGCTTGCCTTTGATACTACTTTAAGATCTTTATTATCAAAGTTCTGGAGTAACATTTTCAAACGGAGCCCTCCCCTCGGACAGCACGCAAAATATGCATAGGCTACTCTTTTACTGATTATTTGTAAGTGTAAACAAACATTTGATGCCAGTATGATGATCCCCTTGCTTTGCATGGTTATACAAATATAACTATAAAATATAATGGCAGAAACTGTATATACTTTTACTGGATAAAAACAAATTTATTTGTCTTATTTTGAACATAAAAGCTGGTGCGTCCATTTATAAAAGTTATTTTATTTTGTACAAAAACAGCAGATTTTTGTTGCAATCTTATATTATCATACTTATTTTAATTTATTACTGTTATTACAAACACACTGGTTTGTTGCTCAAAAAACAAAGTGGATACTGGTGATATTTTAAAAGTGTGATTTTATAAAAACTAGACAATTATTTTAAAAAGGTTACTGTTTCCATTCTTTAATAATTGAGATGTATCTTTTCATTGTACTAAAGCAAGTTGTTAATAAATATATATATATAAATATATATATATATATATATATATATATATATATATATATATATATATATATATATATATATATATATATATATATATATATATATATATATATATATATATATATATATATATAAACTGTGTGCACATTTTCTTACTGTTAAAATCTAGTGCTCCTAATATAAAATAATCACAATGAATCTCATGATTTCTTTGAAACTGGGATGAAAAAGGGCAGTCCTCACAAAAGGCTTCACAATATTAATGCACTCAACAATTCCCAGATCTCATGAGGGATATATTAGAGCAATAATCTACAGGCAATGTCATTAAAAATTTTGAGATAATGCTATGGTTTTCTTTGTGGTGTGATGGCACTAGATTGAGGATCTAGCTTACTTGTGGATGGAGCGGCAGAAATCAGGAGGAGATTACAGCAGACAGAGAGCAGAAACCGAGAGACATGTGGTGCTGTGCGTCAGTTCAATCAAAATCGACCTGCTGATGGATTTCCTAAATGAATTTTATGCCCACCCCAGACTTCAGGTACAACAAAAACAAATTATAAAACAGAATTATCATTACAGTTCGAAGGTTACAGTAACACTCAGTTGCAATGGATGGTCTTTTTGGCAGCTATTCAAATACTTAAAGGCCCCCTGAAATCAAAAAGTTTTTTAGCTTTTTTTAAAAGTATTCAATTTAGAGACTTACTTTAGCTTTGCAATATGGTCGTTTACTTTATAAATTAAAGCATGTGTATGTTTTTATGTTGAAATACATTATTCTAAGTCCTAACCCAGTTTATTGTTCATTGACTACTATTTGTATGACATTAATGGGGTTATCTCCCCAAAAAGTGTAACTTCATTATAACATCATCAGGGCCGCATTAAGACAATTAGAGGCCCTTGGCCCTTAGATCTTCTTAATCACAAAGCACAAGTTATCAGCCTTTTATTTTGCAGGAATAAATGCCATTAAGAAAACATCCAAACTTATGTCTGTCATATAAAAAATACACAAATATCACTGCATAAACTGAAGTACATATTGAACATGCATACTTTTGTTGTTCAGGGACTGAAGATTGTATCCTATGCTTTGTAGGGAGCTATAATAATAAATAATAATTTGATGTCTTCCAGGAGTACTATGTCATCATCCTTTGCCCAACAGAGCTGGATGCGTCAGTGAGACAGGTACTGCGGATCCCAATGTGGTCACATAGAGTCATATATCTGCAGGGCTCTGCGCTCAAAGAACAAGATTTGGACAGAGCAAAGTGAGTTCAAAGATACTTATATTTATCTGTTGCAAAATCTTGGGCCTGTTTCACACATCCTACATCTACATTGGGTTTCAGCTGGAAAAATGCTGCCATAATATATAGAAAAAATATCATGATATCTGGCTTATCACACTGAGTATTTCTATTAAAAAGGGTCATACATTATATCTTAAAAGATTTTGTTGAGTTAGCAAACTGCAAGCTATTTCAAACCTGATCGTTGTGAAATCAAATTTTCACTGGAAATCACATATACATGGAACAGAATCTAAATGCCACAGTTTTGCTATAAAGTGCTTTATCGTCATAAAAAATGCATTTGCTTGAGAAGCAATTTGTGTAAGATATTAAGACATAAATTGGTAACACTTTTCAATAAGGTTTCATTTGTTAATGAACTAACAATCCTTCTAAAGCATGTAATAATCTCAGTTAATGTCAACATTACTTAATATGCTGTTAACTAACATGAGATATGAACAATAGCATTTTTATTAGATAATATGAACAAAGATGAATAAATGCTGTAAAACACATAATATTATTGCACGTTAGCTAATGAAATAACTCATGTTTTAGTCACCATGAAATTAAAATTGACCATTCTTAGTTTTTTACAGGTCATTTTTCATTTCACTAGAGAGTGGTCATCATGTTTTGTATAACAATAATACAAAACAATAATACGTCAATGTAATGTATAATTGTATTACATATTACATCAGTGTATTAACAATAATATAAATAATGTTATACCATATTGTCCCAATTTATATTAAAGTAACACCAAGTAACTTTTCCTCTTCGGTCGCCCTACTGGTTGGAAACGAAATTGTCCATTGCCGCTGTCGTAAATAATCTAGCCTAGCGTCGCACGCACGCTCGCTGTTTATCCAGCACCGGCTTCAGAATGAACGATGTCCACAGACAAGGTAGAGTATGTTACATGATTTCATGAAAGGATGATGTATTGTGACATCAGAAACGAAGAAAAACGAAATAATGACTATTGTAGCGCTTGACGTAAAGCAGTCGAATTGTGTAGTTCTTTTTGTGCAGGGTTCCTACCCGAAACCCGAAGTTACATAGTGCCAGTAAAAGCGATACAGACCCCGTCAGGCGATGGTAGACGAGTCATTTAACTTATTTTAAGTCGATGTACCATCACAAGGGTCTTGGAAATATATTATGAAGGTTGAAAAACTACTTAGTGTTACTTTAACTACTATGCATAACTTTTAAATGAAACCCCTTACCCCTTAACCCACCCTTAAACCTAACCATACCACCAGACCTGTCCCTAACCAGTACAACATGAACACGATAAGTACATTGTACCTAACATTTTTTAAAAATGTAAGTACGTAGTTATAGTTAATGAATAGTTATACTAATACTACTACGAATTCTGATACTAATAACAATATAAACCGCACTAAGGATTGATGAGCTGCTGGGTTCATGAATATTATCACGTCTGCCTTTGCACATTAGTTTCTGCTTGCTCATAAAAGCTGAATAATTCCACTTGCGGCTGGAATTCCAGAAACCCCCAGTAATAATAGTAAAAATTCTAGTAATAATTCTTAACACTATATTATTGAATAATAAATAGTGGGCTTTACGGATCACTTGACGGAGAGTGAAACTCTCAAGCGCTCAGTCAGTGTTCGGCGAGACGGGCGGGTGAAAATCTATCTGTGTGTACCAGTTCCAGATTGTAGAGCTAGTTACTCGTTTAGCGATAAACTTCACCTCAGCTTCACGTCCGCCTTCCGCCATGCACGCGCGTGAGCTGCGAATGGGTCCCGTCATAGGCTTTATCGTTATTATCGTTTATCGTTATTATCGCGGGAAGACTAATTCTTATCGTGTGGAAAAAATGTACCGGTATATCTCACAATAATATATCGCCCATCCCTAGTTTCCTTTCTGTTTTTTTAGTTCCTGTATGCTTGATTTCCTTGGTTTCTGATTATCTCCTTTGTAACTATGGTCACTCATTGGTTAATTGATTATATTCACCTGTGTCTTGTTTGGTTCCTTCATTAGCCTGTGTATTTAACTCAGTTAAGTCCTCAATTTCAGTTATTTGTCTGTGTTGTTTGCTTAGTTACATTTAAAATACCGTGTTTGTTTAGTTTGTGGAATTGAAGTTTAAAAGTCCTGCAATTGGATCCACCTCTCTCTTGTTTATCTTCCTCTGCCTGCACGTGACAGTATAAAAGCACTTAATATAAAGCTTAAATATAACTACATTTAGAAAGGATTACACCTAAAACAATTTTTTTTAAATGGCCATGGTGTAAGAAAAAAAAAACAAGAATTCAAGATACATTCTCTTTCTATACAGGCTGGATCATGCTGAGGCTTGTTTCATTCTGACATGTCGCTGTAAAGCCGATCGCAATGCAGCAGTATGTATTCTTGAGCTTCAAAAAGTGAAGAATTAGTGTAAAAAATGTTAAAACTTTTATCTGTGAAGGAATTAGACATATATAATATATTTTGCAGAGCTTTATTTATGTCATTACTATGAATATTCCAGCTTTAATATATATATATATATATATATATTATTTATATATATATATATATATATATATATATATATATATATATATATATATATATATATATATAATATATATATATATAAAATGGAATATTCATAGTAATATATATAGTATATTCATAGTATATATTCATATTCTTTTTTTTCAGGATCACCAGACCATCCTGAGGGCTTGGGCAGTAAAAGACTTTGCTCCAAGCTGTCCTCTTTTTGTTCAGATTCTCAAGCCAGAAAATAAATTTCATGTAAAATTTGCAGGTATTGTTAAATCTGTCTCAATTTATTCCAGAACATTTCAATTCAAACAATGACTAAATGCAGAGAAATAGCCAGGAGACTTAATCATAACTTTCCAACACAATTGTGCTGTGATGTTCCCTTTCAGATCATATTGTTTGTGAGGAAGAGTTTAAATGTGCCATGCTGGCCCTGAACTGCATCTGTCCTGCCACGTCCACCTTCATCACCCTGCTGGTGCACACCTCACAAGGCCTGTGGGTACACCAGCCTGATGTCATATCAAAAACCCTTAAAGTCAGCATCAAACAGAAGTTTCAATATTCTTTCCTTCGATATTGTGAAGTATCCTAGTTAAAGGGAATTTGGGTTTGCTATTGTCATGTGAGTGCCAGGTTGTCCCACCCTTGCACCAGTAATAACCGCAATATTCCATTAAAAACAACAACAACAAGAGAAGTCTATTTTGATTTCATGGTGACTTTAAAGGGATAATTAATCCAAAAATAGATTTTGTTATTTACTCACCCCCATGTTTTTAATCACAAAATCATAATTATATATGATATGATTGATATGATATATGTTATGTATGTAACTCTGCAGAGAAGGTCAACACTCTCCTCAGGACTGGCACAGAGTTTATGGGAAATGCTCAGGAAATGAAGTGTACAGCATTGTTCTGAAAGAAAGCGTCTTCTTTTCGGAGTATGATGGAAAGAGCTTCCCTTATGCTCCTTAAATGCATATCATAAGTGAGTATGTGAAAAAAGCATACAGTATTTGAGAAATGCAATAAATGTCAATACAGAGAAAACGACACTTGATTCCAAAATTTCTCACCTCTGGACCTTCAATTCATGTCATTTATTTTTATCGCTCTCATGTCTAGGTATGGCATCTGTCTTATTGGAGTGTGCCCTGAGTACACTAAGAGTATCCTGCTGAACCCTGGTCCTCAGCACACCATGAAACCCTTGGACGTGTGCTTCTACATCAGTCTCACCAAAGAGGAGGAATCCTGCTTTAAGACCCAGGAAGCGTCCAACAAACCCCCAACAAGCAGTGCCATTACTAGTGTTGCAAGTGGGTCAGACAAATGCATCTGATAATAATTCAAACAAAAGATACTGTACATATCACAGCAGTGCCATACACTACTGTTTAACAGTTTGGGGTCTGTAAGATAGTTTTATGTTTATGAAAGAAGTCTCTCATGCTCATCAAGACTGCCAAGACTGTCAAATATTATTATTTTAATGAATATTATTTATTTTTTTGATGATAGAAAGTTTACATTTATTTGAAACAGATTTTTTTTAACAATATAAAAGTTTTTACTGTTACTTTTAATCAATTTAAAGGGTTAGTTCATCCAAAAATTCTGTCAGTAATTACTCACCCTCATGTCGTTCCAAACCCGTACGACTTGGAATAAAATCTTTTGATTAATTCTGAGAGCTTTCTGTCCCTCCATTGACAGCCTATGCAACTATTACTTTCGAGCCACAGAAAGGTACATCATTAAGACATCATTAAAGTAATCCATGTGACCCAAGAGGTTAAACCTTAATTTTATGAAGCGACGTGAGTGCCTTGTTTGAGCAAAAAAAAAAAAAAACAATTAACCAATTTATTGACAAAATATCTCCAACACACGAGAGCACCATGACGCATGCGTTTTGTGTTGACGCGAGAGCAGATGTTGCGTGATCACTCATTGGAGATTAATATTTTGTCAGTAAAGTGGTAAATTAAGTTGTTGTTTTTTTTGCGCAAACAAAGCACTCGCATCGTTTCATTAAATTGATGTTTAGCCACTTGGGTCACATTATTTTAATGTCTTTAGTAAATTTCTGGGGCTTGAAAATGGTAGTTGCGTAGCTGTTAATGGAGGGACAGAAAACTTTTAGAGAGGAGACTTCTTTAGTGTTCCGAAGATGAATGGAAATCTTACGGGTTTTGAGCGACATGAGGGTGAGTAATTAATCACAGAATTTTCACTTTTTGTGTGAACTAACCCTTTAATACATTGAATAAAAGAATCGTTTGATACCAAAAGAATTTTGGCAACACTTTACAATAAGGTTCCATTTGTTAACATTAGTTAGCATGAATTAACAATGAAAAATACTTTTAATGCATTTATTAATCTTAGTTGATGTTAATTTGAACATTTACTAGTACATTGCTACAAACAAAAGTTGTATCCGTTAATATTATTTAATAGACCTGAGCTAAATTGAACTAACAATGAATAGTTGTATTTTTATTAAATAAAGACTAATAAATAGTAATACTGTAACAAATATATTGCTCATTGTTATTTAATGTTAGTTAATGCATTAACCCAATGGAACCTTATTGTCAAGTTACCAGAATTCTACTATAACTATTGAACGCGGATGCGTATGTACTGTGTGTCAAGTTTTTAAAAACTTCACCATAAAATGACAGTTTTTCTATAAAAGATAATGTAATGTCATTCCCGATTTTTGTCTAAAGGTTTTTGTTTGTATTTCCTAAAGGTACCATGGCCATAGATGTGCAGGAAATAAGCATTCCATCCAGTTTAGGTCCATGTCTTTCAACTGAAACAAACATATCTGAGACCAGAGGAGCAAACATGGTTCCTGTTCTAGAAGTGCCTGATTCACCTTCCTTTCAGACTGGCAATCTGCGCAGAGATCAGTCAAAGAGTCCATGTCAGACCTTCAGTGGAGATGAGTGTAGCCATGGGTAATTTGTTCTTTTCCTGAGAGAGAAAATCCTGTTTAACACTTTATTTTAAGATGAGTGCATATCAGTTGTGCATACTTACAAGTAACTAACCCTGAACCAAAGCCTTAACCCTTACGTAACGTAAGTGCATGTGGATCAATCAATATTACTTTTTTTGAGTAAGTACAATGTAGCTACGTCACCTTAAAATAAAGTGTAACCGTTGGTTTTAGTTTGATTAAATGTCATGACAGAAACATTGAATAATGTCAAGATAGCTGCTATGGGAACGAGATTTCCTGAACTTTTTTATCTTTAGTTACATTAAGGGATATCCCCCAAATTTACCCTACATCGGAAGCTCACTGATACTTTGCCATTTACGGAAAGAGAAAGCGCCCAAATGCTGTATGCGGCTGGAAAAGGTAATAAATGTCTTTATTACATTTTGGTGGACAATAATATGAACAACATTTATATTATATGCATTAACATTATGTATGTGTTCCCTCAGATATTTGAGTTTGAAGTGGATTTAGCCTATCTATCTTTGATAATTAATTTGCACAATAAATGTTGCAAATCAAAAGAATTGTCTAAAATTATGTTGCAGAAATACACTACGGTATACGATTTTTGTTGTTGTTGTTGAGAGAATTGAATACTTTTGTTCAGCAAGGATTCATTAAATTGATCAACAGTTACAGTAAATACTTTTATAATGTTACAAAAGAATTCTATTTCAAATAAATGCTGTTCTTTTGAACTTTCTTTTCATCAAAAAATCAAGAAAAAGCGTTACAGCATTTTTTTTGTTGATGATAATAATTAGAAATGTTTCTTGAGCAGAAAAACATAATAGAATGATTTCTGAAAGATCATGTGACACTAACGACTAATGATGCAGAAAATTCAGCTTTGCATCATAGGAATAAATTACATTTTAAATATATTCAAATAGAAAACAATTATAAAGAGTTATGTTTTTACTGTATTTTTGATTAAATAAATGCATCCTTGGTGAGCATACGAGACTTCCTTCAATAACATTAAAAAAAAAAATTATCGGTAATGTATGTTTTATGAATATGCATTGAGTATTCAGTGTATGCACCTAGGGATCATTTGTTTAATGTTGAATTGTAATTTTAACTTTGCCTAATTATCTTACTGTGATGTCAGTTTTTGTCTAAGACCTGCAACCACAAAGACGATGATGATGTCAGAGCGTACGGTTTAAAGAATGAGCTCATCATTGTGTCCGCTGAGACGGCAGGAAACAGTCTGTACAACTTCATCCTCCCGTTACGAGCCTCATACAGACCACAGAATGAACTGTGGCCCATCGTGCTGCTCTTGGAAAAAGAGTAAAAGTCCTTATTTTACTCATCACTCTCTTTTACCTTGTTCACTAACTCTTTAGTTGCCAATGTCTTATAGTTATAATGACTACAGATGTTTGCATTATGTTGTTTCTGTGTGGACTGTCTGTCTTTTAGGCCAGATGCAGAATTTCTTGAGACTATCTGTTGGTTCCCAATGATCTATTACTTGCTTGGATCAATCGACAGGCAAGAGACATTATTATGAAACATTATAATGTTTGTTTGTAACCTGCCCTCGAATAATATATTTTTTTTAGGACAGGAAGGAGATAAGCCCGCTGCTATACATTGAGAGTCAACATCTTGAGAAAACATAAAAACATTGAATTAGCTCAAGACTTTTTAAGAATAGATTGAGAATATGTGCTGTCTAAAAACCTGGAAACAAATTAATATTTTGAGCTAATGATTCCATCTTACTGAAGTCAATGTTTTTTTGAATGGGTTTTTGGTTAAATGCCTGAAGTAAGGTCTGTGGTGCACACAAACTGAAGATTTTTCATGTTTTATTCTACGACACAGAATACATCAGTACACTGTAAAAAAATATTTTCATGATTTGTTATCACAACTTTTTATATTTTGTCAATTCAACTTAGATAATTAATGTAGTTCAGGTAACATAATATTTTGAGTTTCTATTTATTAAACCAATCTCATTTGTTGTATTAACTCAAAGTTTTAATTTCAATTAACTAAAAATTTTAAGGCAACCAGGTAACTTACTTTTTTAAGTTAATCCAACTTTTTTTTTACAGTGTAATAGCCCCCTTGTAATTTTAAAGCTTTTACTTAACTTGTTGCTAAATGCGACTACAGAGGTTGTTGGGGACCGTCATTATGCCCACCGGATATATTTTTCTACTTTCTAGTCTGCTTTTACAGCCTTGTTTTGTTTAAATACTCACGCTTTTGCAAATCATCCTAACTCAATTTTAAATAAAGAGTGGAAGAGTTTGACGGAAGTTATATTAGCTAAATACAAAACTCAAACAAGTCTATGACAGCATGATTATTTGAAGTTGCATCAAACATTGCTAAATATCTTACTGTCCTTCTGTGTGTGTATCTCCTTACAGCCTGGATGACCTGTTGCGTTGTGGTGTCTCATTTGCGGCCAATATGGTGGTTGTTGACAGGGAGAGCACCATGAGCGCTAAGGAAGACTATATGGCTGATGCAAAAACTATTGTTAATGTCCAGACCCTGTTCAGGTCAGATACTGTTTTGCTTTCTCAAGAGATTAATCACTTACGTGCATTTAAAATTAAAAAAACATCAAACATATTGAATATCAACTAGAATACAGCCATGTGCAGTAATAAATGCATGTTTGTTGAACAAACCCTTGTGATGACGTTCAATTTAGCATACTTTTAAAAAGAGCTCTTGTAAAAATAAGTCCAAACTGAATGCAGTGTTTTCCGTATGGAATTTGCAATATAATTTGCAATTAAATAAAAATGTATTATTGTTTAAATTTATATTAAATGCAATTAGTTGAACTTAAGAGTGCTTTTTGACATACTTTCATAAGTAGGACTTAAGTACATCTTTATGTCAGCTTCGGTTTAAAAATGCCGAGGTAATCGATCTAAATGCAGCAGTTAGATTTAACAAAAAACTCGGAAACTATAAGGAAAGAACAAGCGATTATAACGTGACAAGAACAGACCATGAACTGAAAGAAACGCAGACAAACTAATCAGTAAAATAAATGACAGGTGTAACTGATAATCCAACAATGGAAACAAACTGGAACCTGAACTAAAACAAGTGCAAACCCCACCCAAACAGACATAAGACACAGATAAGCCTACATACTCCTCCATCCAGAATGCGTGCTTATGCGTCTTATGACAACAATAAAATAGTCCAACAGAGGAGGAGGACGTGGCTTGGGTCCCAGGCACAACACATGACCCCAGAAAACTAGGACCAAGCTGACAACAGGAAAAGCCAGGGAGGAGACGACGGCGGAGAAGCCCGGAGGAGTTGGCAGTAGAAGGAGCCATGGTAGAATCCCCTGATGAATGCCCACGGTGGAGTCGAGGGAGGGAGGGAGGAGCCATGGGCAGACGGAACCAGGGGGACGACCAACTGAGGCAAAGCTGAAGATCCAACGAGACTGGGCGACACTGAAGGTCCTGGAGACCAAGGCGGAGCTGTGGGGATGAGTGGCCGAGGTGAAGCCAGGGTGCCGGAGGACTGAGGCGAAGCGGTATGCCTGAGGATTGAGGTGGAGCTGGATGGAGCCAAATGGGTGCAGGGACGAGTCATAAACGAAGGCCCACAAGTCCATGGTGATGTCCTGACCAAGGCAGAACTGGAAGGACGAGAAAACCCAGGTGACGCCAAGATGCTGAGGTGGAGGACGGGCACGGAGGTCCTAAGGTGAGCAAACGGGTCGACAGTCCAGGGCTAAGCTGGTGAACTATCAGCCCGAGGCAGATCCATGAAGCACAGAGGAGGTAATGTAGGAGGAGACGAAGAGCTGATGAGAGGTAGTGCAGGCAGGGGTTTAAGAAACAACCTTCTAGGTACAGGACAGACAGACGGCTCTTTTGGCCGACATAGAATAGACCGACATCTCAGGGATGGCCTTCTTGGTCCGATGTGGAACAGGCATAATGCTCAGGGTGCTGGGTGAGAAACTTGCTTTGTGCTATTATCCTCCATATCCTCAAACAAAAGCAAGGGTGCTAGTTCAGCGCATTCATCGCCAGTCGGCGTAACAGGCTCCACCTCATCCCCTGATCGAGCTCAGCAAATCGTCTTTTTATCAAAGACTTTGGATCGGATTCAGAACAATGATCAAAACATGGATGGAGTAGATCGCTTCCATCAACACCCCAAAGCTTCACATTCGTATACCTCTCCATGGGGTTCAACATTTCATTCAGTATCATTAGGCAGTTTTTATTTCTATGCTGTGAAATGTTTGATTATGTTAGCTTACATGTGTGTCATAGATTATACACTAGACGTCGCCATGGCTACGGCAGTTCATTGGAACGAATGCGTCAATTGAGCCGCCTCATGGAACAGGGGAGCCCCTCTTTAATGCATCAGCGTCAATGTAGGAAAAGGTCTAACGGAAGTAAAATCTCCATAAATGTCATGAATGCGATTTTTAGTTTCTTGGTTCGTTCCAATGGTCAGACATAATTTATCATTGAGTCCAGAGAAATTAAAAAAAAATTACTTTCTTGTGAAATGTAATCCCTTGCTGTCTGTTTTTTAATTTTCGTTCATGTGAACATCCATACGCAGCACAAAAGTCCGGCATCTTCCATGAATGGCGGAGAAAGCAGCGTAACCTAGCTTCTTCCTATGACAAGACCCCTGTTCCAAGATGGCGGCGGTTTTGACGCATGCTTAGAACCCCAAGGCGACATCTAGTGTATATATCTATGACGTGTGGATGCATAATAGCGCCCCCTAGTACCGTATCATATGAAAACATTGATCGAAAATTCTGTCAATGGCAGGGAAAAAGTTAATATGATTTATATTGAAACTTGTATGTCATGGCATGCATTTAAATATATTTGTAATTACTCAATATTTTAAATGTACTAAATTGCCACTTCATCATTATACTAATTAACTCAAATAACAGTTCAAATTCTAATCTAGGATTTGTGCTTTAAAGATGTATTTTGATGTGTTGACTAACCATACTAAAAAAATGACAAAATATTATTGAACATGATTTAAAACTTTAAATTTGACTATTAGAAAAGTATTTTTTTAAAGTGTACTTAAGTGTGTTAAGCAACATAGACAATGTATTCTCTTTAAGTACACTTGTGACCTTTTACATCACTAATATTATTAGCTTTTTTAAATACTTTTAAGATTTAACTACACTATAGTTCAATTACATTTAAGCACACTTCTTTTTCACAAGGACACTGAAGATCTTGTAAAGTCATTGAAATAGTGTCCTGTAAATGACTGGTTTGTAGGCTGTTCTCTGGTCTCAACATCATTACGGAGTTAACTCATCCCGCTAACATGAGATTCATGCAGTTCTGCGCAAAGGACTGTCACTCACTGGAATTCTCCAAACTGGAGAAGGTGAGCAGAAATTCATAACATGCTTGTGTCACTCTTATTACATTAAATCATAAAAATATTGATTCTGGCTTGATTAATCTGTTTGGTCCTAACCCTTCTTTTCCATATGTATCTGCATGGATTTATGGAGCAGAAAGAAAAAGAGAAAGGCTCAAACTTATCCTTCATATTTCGCCTGCCTTTTGCAGCTGGTAAGGTGTTCAGCATTAGCATGCTGGACACACTCCTCTACCAGGTAACTAACACCCCTCTGCTAAAAGAAATGTGCTTCCTGTTGGCCTGAAATCATGCTTGCTAATGCCCACTAGATGGCAACCTGGCGATAAAGGAAATCTTCATTAGCTGAACACCAATATGTATATCTATACTATACTACTGTTCAAAATTGTGGGGTCAGACTTTCCCTTATCATGATTTCCACAAAAAATTTAAAGGAGTAGTTCACTTCAAAATAAAATTCTGTCATTATTTAGGCTACTCACCCTCAAGTTGTTCCAAACCTGTATGAATGTCGGTAACCAAACAGTTGATGGACCCTATAGTCTTCCACAGTATTTCATTTCCCTTTAAGCAGCAAAACTGTTTTCAACATTGATGATCATTGAAGTTTCTTGAGAAGCAAATTGCCATATCAGAATGATTTCTGAAGGATCATGTGACACGGAAGGCTGGAGTACCCCAGACTTTTGAACAGTACTGTGTGCTCTTGCTGCTGGAAATTGTAAATGTTCAGACCTTCAAATTTTCCATAATTGTGTTATAAGTGCTTCTGTTGTTTCAGAGTTTTGTTAAGGATTATATTATAACCATCACCAGACTACTGCTTGGACTGGAAACTACACCTAAATCTGGTTTCCTGTGCGCTGTAAGTGTGACTTATACCACATTAGCCAGTCCACATATCCTAATTCTTTTCAATGCTTTTATTTGATGTTGTTTCAGCAGTGTTAAAATGTGGTATATTACATTTCAGTTGAGTATCAAAGAGGAGGACTTGTGCATCCAGACGTACGGCACACTGTACCAAGTGCTGTCCTCCACTGTAGGAGACATTCCCATCGGCATCTACAGGACAGAATCTCAGAAAGTTCAACCTCCCGAGGTTTAATAATGTTCAGTGCAAAACACACTACACACTTTTAGGTCAGGAGAAACAGTTCAATTATAGAACAGAATGGAAGGAACCAGCTTTACTTGTTACTTAACTATCAGTTCAATCAGGGCCACTTTCGTCAGATGTATATTTTATTATAATGATAATGCATACAGTTAGTGTTGGCTGTATGGTTCGGTTCTGGGAAAACTCGACGCCGCCATGCCTGGACAGAGACAAACCCCCTGGGGGTAACAGAACAGATCCAGTAATCATGCATACATAATTACAATGCACAAATTTAACATAAACAAACCAAAATACACGTGGAAGGATGATTACAGCGACATTCGCTGTATACCGAAGACAATCGCAAAATAGATATCACATTAGATTACAGACTGTTGCACTGTATCATTTAAAAGTTTGGGGTGGGTAAGGTTTTTAAAAATGTTTTTGAAAGAAATTAATAGGCTACTTCTATTCAGCAATGATGTCTTAAATTAATCGTGATAGTTAAGGCATCTGAATATTTATATTTCAAAGAAAGGCAAATTTCTAATTCTTTTGACCTTTCTATGCATCAAAGAAAAATAATGTATTACGGTTTCCACAAAAATATTAAGCAGAATGGAAACTTAAAGGATTAGTTCACTTTTTTAAAAAACTTTTGCTGAAAATTTACTCACCCCCATGTAATCCAAGATGTCCATGTCTTTCTTTCTTCAGTCGAAAAGAAATTAAGGTTTTTGATGAAAACATTCTAGGATTTTTCTCCATATAATGGACTTCAATGGACCCCAAACGGATCAAGGTCCAAATGACAGTTTCAGTGCAGCTTCAAATGGCTTTAAACGACAACAGACGATGAATAAGGGTCTTATCTAGCGAAACGATCGGTCATTTCTAAAATAAATAAAAAACTTTAAGTTTTATGCCTTGCTCTGTTTTGTGATGCACGGTCGTGACTCTCCTGTTCGAACTCGTTCATCAAAATGAACGAGTCTTTTTTCGAGTCATTTCATTCATTTTGTTTGTTGAATAAACGAAATGACTCGAAAAAAAGATTTGTTCATTTTGATGAACGAGTTCGAACAGGAGAGTCACGACCGTGCATCACAGAACAGAGCAAGGCATAAAACTTACTTTTTTATTTATTTTAGAAATGACCGATCGTTTCGCTAGATAAGACCCTTATTCATCGTCTGTTGTCGTTTAAAGCCATTTGAAGCTGCACTGAAACTGTCATTTGGACCTTGAACCGTTTGGCTACCAGTAAAGAACATTTATATGGAGAAAATCCTAGAATGTTTTCATCAAAAACCTTAATTTCTTTTCGACTGAAGAAAGAAAGACATGGACATCTTGGATGACATGGGGGTGAGTAAATTATCAGCAAAAGTTTTTTAAAAAGTGAACTAATCCTTTAACATTCAGAAAATTAGGGGATGGCTTGGAACCAAATGTTGGTATTTTCTAAACTTTTTTTCTCATAATTAAAAATTGTAAATTGTGATTTGAAAACCATTTGTGTAAAATTTTGTTAAGACAAAATGTATAATTTTTTTTGAATATTCCTTTTGAAAAGCGAAAAACATGCAATAACAGGCCTTTTTTTTACTTCCAATTTTAAAGCAATCAGTCTGTCTTTCTTCTAGTCTCCTCAATCCCAAGCGTCAGACAAAGTGTCAGTCTTTGAAGAGGAGGAGCAACCTCAGGTTATTCAGTGTGAATTCCCAGACAGCCATGCACACACTCATTCTCTGCACCGAAGGAGCCTGCAGTGGGCTTCGAACCTTCTGGGGCCGTGGCACGCGGAGCGTGATGCCGACAGATTGAGCCAGCAGCGGGACGTCCTGCCCTCATGCACAGAGAGACAGGAGCTTACTGAGCTGGTCAAGATGCGCATGAAAAACCTGGGGCTCTCCACGAGGGGATTCAGTGAGACACCAGACACCAACTTCGGTGAGACACCATCTTATGAGTCGAATTTTACAATGAAATCATGTGCAGAATGAATTGGTAAGTTCCTATTTGATTTGATTTGATTTTGAGAACTGTGTAATCAGGGTGTACAATTAACATTTGTCCACACGCTTATAATAATTGTGCCAATGGCAGCAGTATGAAAAAACTAATCTCAAACTTGACAAATTGTATTATGCAAAATTTAATTTCAAAATATAAAACTAAGCTTTTTAAAAACATTGATTTGATTTCTCATATTTTCAGTTGAGTGGCTCATTACTACTAGCATGGTTCTGGAAAATAACACATTTTTATGACT
Source organism: Chrosomus eos (assembly GCA_036326025.1). NCBI lineage: Eukaryota > Metazoa > Chordata > Actinopteri > Cypriniformes > Leuciscidae > Chrosomus > Chrosomus eos. Next base: position 29,027,446 of record CM070823.1, on the reverse strand, counting down.
GAAATGACACTTTATTCTGTTAACATTTGTGTCTCAATCCAGATGAGCTGAATATTAACCAGAATAGCCAGTCTTATGCCTTAATCAACCCGTCACCAGATACACAGCTGGAGCTAAATGACATTGTGTAAGTGAAGCGAAATCTTTTGCACTTCATAGGGAAGAAAAATGTAAGAACTTATGATTTGCTAAAAGAAACGGTTTTATTTTTTATGGACTTATGTATATTTTAAGAGTTGTTTTGGATTGTAACAGACAAACTTTTTTTTATATGTATATTTATATAATTATTTAAAATCATACTAAAATTAAATCCAGTACAGCCAATACTACATGCACTGCCTGGCCAAAAAAAGGTGACCACCTGGATTTATGTAAGAGTCTTCATTGGATAATTGCTGCAATTATTAATGTGTTACAGCTGGCAACGAGTAATTTAACCCTGATGTAGCTTCTCATTTTTTAAACAACTATCCTGTGGTCATGGAAAAGATGTTACTCTGTTTGAAAAGGGTCAAATTATCATCTTTCATCAAGCAAAGAAAACAACTATTGCTGAAAATACTAAAACTGGTTTAAGAACTGTCCAACGCATTAGTAAAACCTGGAAGGATAGTGGTGAAACGTCATCTCTGAGAAAGAAATGTGGTCAAAAAGAAAAATCTGAGATCATTTAAACGTTTGGTGAAATCAAATCAACAGTTGGACTCACGGCTATGTTTAATAGTGAAAGAAAGAGCACTTCCATAGCACAATGTGAAGATAACACAGGGGATTGGGAATAAAAAGCTGTGTAGCCTTAAGAACACCCCTATCCAAGACAGCAACAGTGTCGATTCTATGCGTGCCGGATCTAGGTTTACATGATGTTGCTGTCTGGGGTCAGTGGGCTATTTGGGAAAAAATGCTTGGGAGCATAAAGATTGGACTTTGGTAAGCTAATGGAAAAAGGTCACATGGTTTGATGAGTCCAGATTTACCCTGTTTCAGAGTGAGGGGCGGATGAAGTGATGCAGCCAAGGACTTGACAGAATAGCCATTAGGTGTCATTTTGTGAGGAATTTTTTGGTCCAATAATTAGAATCTGGTTTTTTTTTTTTCAGAATTAAATAGTAGGAAGTTAATAGTCATCCAGTTTTTTTTATATCAGCTATGCATCCCGTTAATTTTGTGAATTGGTAAGCTCTATATTTCCTTACGCCCTGACGAAAGTGAAAACGAATTGTTGCAAAAGCTTATCAAAACGATAGCATGGCAAATGCATCAAAGCTTAAGCGATCCGATACAATATTAGACTGAATTTTTTTTTTTTTTGGTCAGGCATTGTAAATACTATGCATACATTATTCAAAATATATCTTTTTGCATTACAGTAGTCTGACAATTGTTTACTCTAAGAATTTGACTGGGGGAATTTGCCTAATTGTCATGAAAACAAGATCTCCGAGTTGCATTGTAGTAGTTAATTTTTCTTTTATGTATAAATAAGTTTATTTTCTATATTTTCCTTCTGTTGGTTTTAGGTTGCTATATGAGCATTATTTATCTTTAATTCTGCATCTTTTTCTTGAGATTTACCCTAATTGTAGAACCTTTTACATGAATCTGTAGTTTTATGGGGGTTTGTTTTTTTTTTCAGGTACATAATCCGTAAAGGTCCCATCTCACTAGAGCTCCACGCTACTGACAACCGTAAAAACGGCATGAGGAGCGGTACACAAATAATAGAGAGGAATCAGCTCTGAATAAAGATCACACTTTTACAACAGCCGTTTATTTACACTGTGGATCTGAAAGCCATTTCTGACTAGCTGAAAACTTAATGTATTCTCTATACATGGCTCAGAATAATGCATGTCTCATTAATGTTTTTGCATTATCATATTTATTCCTGCCAGCATGTTCCCACCTCATGTTCAGATTGACACATGGAGGTCAAACATTAAAGAAAGTGATCTTTCCATGTCTGGCTGGATGTCACATTAGGCATCTACTGGTTTCCTTCCAGACTCGTGTTAACACTTGGCAGTGATCCTTCTCCTGAAGACTGCAGTAATGCATGATCTGCATTTTCACTCATTTAAAAGACAGAACATAACAACAATGTAATCAGTGCATAAAGACTGCAAAAATGATCTACCAACAAAAACTAGCTGTAACAATCATATCATTAAATGAATATTTCACCCAAAAATGCTAATTCTTGCTGTCATTATTTGCTTGCTCATATGCTGTTGATCTGTCGAACAAAACAAAACAGAAAAAAAAACACTATAAAAAAATCACTATAACACAATGTTTTTCAAGCCTATCTTTGTGCATTTTGGGATATCGCTTAAAGAAATGCTGGATGGAAAAGCCAAGACGTGCATCGATTCTAAAAATGTGCATTAAAAAAAGTTAACTAACAAGAAGATATGCAGATAAACTACTACGGAAACATTTACTGAGTAAATGCCTCGATGCGCAGCAGTGATTGTGATAAGCTAACTGGACTAAGCAGTGGATTAGTTTCATTGCACAGCATCTCACATGTTGGTTTGATCATTCTGTAATGCCCGAGTCAAAGTGTGATTGGTTTAATTCCCTCCTAGAAGAATTTTACATGATTATGTTCCCAAACACCAGGCAAGATAACATGACAGCTTCTGCACGCTCTGAAACGAAAGTCATTTTTTACTTACATGACAACGACACATTAAGGCGCAGGGCTTTTAAATGAGCATGTCTGATCAAGGTTAGGACATTAGGTTTGTTGTGACTGTGCGGATCAGTCTTTCATTTTGCTCTTTGAAGCTACACTAACTAAATAAAAGACTAGTGAGGATGCAACATGAGGCTGATTCTTTAAAATGCACAGACAGTAGGGAAGATTTGGGTTCTGCCACACTGCCCATGCACCTTTAACAAATATCAGGGTTAAATATCAACTCTGGGGGTACACCCGAAATCGCATACAGTCTTGAGAGGTACTTTTTTGAACAAGTAATTACTTCACAACCACTAAAAAAGTATGTTAATCTATAGGATGAATGTAATCTGGATGAACTACATTCGTCATGTTGTCATTATCAAGCGCCCTACCATCGTCAGTTACGTCACTTCACTGCCATTCACAATTCCTCTCCTGTGGCCTCATGGGATAGTAAAGTGTCCATCATGTAGTAATCAAACCTTTGGAACACAGCGAAATGTGCTTTCATTTTCTGTCTCCTGCATTTGCGTATGAATGGAATTCAAAGGGGAAAAAATGAAGCGTGACCGGGCCATTACAATAAGGCTATGTTCATTAGCATATTATTTCTGGAATGTGAATGATGAAATACTGTGGAAACACATTTCTGCCATATAAGAATTTTGTTTTTTAGATACCAATTCAAATAATAATCGAAACTTCGACTTAAAGTTCTATAATTTCCATAAGTTGAAATTGAGATAATTATGTCAATTTCAACATGTCAAAAATGTTGACCAAGTGACATCTAAATTGATCTCATAATTGTGATAAGTCATGACCAGGTCATTTGTCAATCATGACTGAAATAATTTCAACTTTATCTCGTAATGACTTGGTATCAACTTTCTTGTCATTATGTTTTGCCAAAGCACCACGTTTGCAATGCTTGATCCATGCGAATAGCATCATAATTAGACTTCTGTTGTGCAAACACCATTCTAGTCACAGATGATTAGATGCAAAAAGCTATATTAAAATGAGAAACTACAAAAATATCAATTAAATGTGTTTCTCAATATTTTAGTGACGTATGGCACCATGGGGCAGTTTGAGATGTAGGTATGGAAGCTTGTTTCCGCCATGGAATGAAAAGGCTCATTTTTATATCATGATTAGATTTTTTTTTCTTGCAATTGAAATTTTATATCTCGCAATTCTGACTTTATTTCTTGCAATTGTGAGTTTAAAACCCAGTTCTGACTTTACTGCTTATAATTTTCATAATCAACATTAATTTTCATAATCAACATTAACTGTGATCTCACATTGAGAACAAACTACCTTTTGTACTTCTAAAACGAAAATCATTTGTATGACTATTAATAAAGTATTGTTTGTAAGTATATTGTAACACCACATCTACATCTGGCATGACCGTTGTCGAGCTGGAGGCCGTTTACACGTCAACGCAAAATTTCCAAATCCATTTCTACTGTTGTCAGAAGTAGCAGAATATGGCAGAAATTGTTACTGTTGGTGATGTGTCACATCCAGTGTAAGCCTTGCAGTTTCAAACTTATTACAGGCTCTAATGAAACAAAGAGGAAAGACATGCATCACCACTTGTTTATACTTTTTAATATTATTTAATAATAATCCACATTCAACAGAAATGTTTAAAAACAAACATTACTTTTAAATGCATTTATACAAAACCAACCAACCATAAAAAAAAGAAAAAAAAAAGAAAAAAAAAAAAGAAGTGTACCCTTGTAGATAACTGACTTTGCCTTATGGAAGCAACTGCATTTTCCATTTCAAAAATAGCAATTAGATGCAAGCAAGACTTGGGTTTCAGGGTAAAACTTTCCCAAAAAAACTGCAGAATTAAAGAGCATATTGACCATGAACAATCTGAAGTACAGATTTTATATAACCGTAGCATCCTAGATATTTATTTTTTGATTATTATTTGTGGTCTTGAACAAGGGTATCTCAACCTAAACCACAAGGCCTTCTAATCGGACTTAAATTTACCATTTGTATTTGTGCAGTGAACGTCAATGCACTACTCTACGCTTCATAGAACAGAAGGCAGAAAAAGGACAAAAAAAGAAAGAAAGGAACAAAGTGAATCGATTATTACAAGAGCTTTTAGACATAGCAGTCATTTTATTCAGATCAGCGAGTCACCATTTTTAATGGTTCTCCATTATCCAGCTCATGTTTTTACAAAAAAAAAAAGAGGAAAAGAAAGCATCAATATCTCCTTTTGAATCTGCCTTGAATACCAACTGCTTTACAATTGAAAAATACAAATCTACTGAGAAAACATGACAAGGACCAACCCAAAGATCCAAATTTCCTCGTGCTCACCCTGACCTGTTCATCTCCAGGTGGAGGAAGAGACTACAAATCATACTGGTGTCAGCAGAAGGGGAAGCAGATGGACATCCAAAGTGCTCACAGGGGGGCTGAGAGGAACGGGGGGGTCTAGTAGTCCATCTTGAAGACCTCGATGAGCTGACCGCAGTCTCAGAACCGCAGATGGGCCTTGTGTTTCACCATGTATCTGGAGACAAAATATAGGGATAATTAATTCTACTGAAATTATTATTTGAGCTGGACAATATGAAGTTTCATTTCTCAAAATGGTTGAACTGAAATCAAACAATTCTCATTTTCACAACAAGACACTTCAAAAACACCATGCAACATGTTTACATACATTCCACATCAAATAATTGAGTTTCTGGTGCAAGTCAAGAGAAACAGAAATCTGATCAATAAGATGGAAATAAAAACAACTTGAACAGTCCTGTAAATCATTGCATTACTTTAGAAGTTAAGACTTATTCTGCAAGGACACTAAAAGACATTTATAATGTTACAAAAGATTTCTACTTTAAATGAATGCTGCTCTTTTGAACTTTCGATAAAAAAAAATCTTGGAAGAAAAGCATCACGGTTTTCAAAAATATAGTAAGCAGCACAACCGATTCAATATAAATTTTAAAAAAAAAGGATCATGTGACACTGAAGACTGAGTAATGACTTGTTGCAGGAATAAATTACATTTTTAAAGAGGTTATAAATTCCATTTGAATTTCCCGACCAGAGTTTTGGGATTAAAATGGTCAAGACCATTAAAAGACGACCATTTTTGTCTTGGACCATTTCTTTGCCCAGGAGCGCATGTAACAAAAATATTGCCACGTTGGTAGTGAATGTGTGACAACAGTACACTGTCAGAAGCCATTCCTCTCCAGTGTGTGCTATGCTAAGTAGGGATGTCACTTTTGTGAAAAAATGCTGTTCGATTTTTGAGACACAAGTGTTCATTGAATCGATTGTAAAATCGATTTTCCGTGTCTAAAGACGTTTCCATTTTCAACACCAAATATAGGCAAATACACTGACAACTAACAGGCGTTAGGACGAACGTGAAGAGGGCGCTTGAGACGCGCAGCGCCCACAAGTCAGTAATATTCCTGATGATTTATTGGCGTGAAGTTTCGTGCACAATGACAAACAGGAGTGCAGCATTCAGGGATTGAAATTAACACCCTCAACTCGCCAAATGCGGGTAAAAATGAACTTTGGCGGCTAACGCTGTCAAATCAAGAGGCGTGCGTCTATGTTTACTCACTTTCTTTGCTGTGGAAGTTCGTGTAAGCCAAATCTGTGTGGATTCAGCGCAAATACGCAACTCGTGAGTCCTCGTCATAGAGATATACACATCTATGAGTCCTCGTGATATATTAAATACAGCGTATTGCGCAGAATCTGCACATTTCTGGCTTACTTGAACACACACGTCACTAAGCAACGGCTCTGGCAACAAATAACGGCGCGCTTGTTCACTTGCCTTGAAGTAATAGCGAATATTAAAAAGCATTTGGTTAACAGAAAAGACATTATTATTTTCCAAAATCCTACATGTTCTATTGATCTGTCCACCTAAAACACATTTTTGGTAAAAGAAAAAAAATACATCAAAAAAGGCCGTTAAAATCGATTCCCTATTTTCGTTTCGATACTTGTTGTTGGTTGGTCCGATCGATTGTGCAATCGATTTTCGAACGTAAAGTGACAGCCCTAATGCTAAGTGTAGGTGAAAGGACATCAATTGATGGACACAGAGTTGCAATCCTGACCTGTCCAGTGTTTCCCAAAAGCGGAGGAAGACGGGCCGGTCCAAGTGTCGCTTGTGGTGGCTCAGCTCCAGCACGGTCACGTCCCACTTCTGTACGTTCGGGTCCGTCCGTGCCTCATCGTACTTCAGGTGAAAGGCTCGGACTAAAACAACAGCATCACATAAAACACTCTTTCTAGGTACATAACCAATGTGGTGTATTGTACAGGGTTTGCTCTGTCATGAACACCAGTTTCAAGGACTTCTAAAGCACCTTTTATTTTATATCAAGTTACTGTTAATCTGGACAGTGTCAATATTACTGCAGTAATGGACACAGCTACAGTAGCTGAAATTAAATTTAAGGGTCATAATATGAGCTTTTTAAAAACCAATGAGGATAGAGTGAGGATATATATAAATGAGAGAGTGAGAATTTTACAGTCTTATGCAAGTCGGTACTTACACCTCCCCAAAAACTGGTTAAGCCAGTTATTTATATCTGTGTCAATTGGAAATATCATGGCAATGTCATTCTGGCTATGGCTGCGCATAAAAGCCCATGCTACTCTAACCAAATTTAGCTCTTGTTTAATTCAAGTACTTTCAAGGACCTATGTTTGTCTTCAGATACTACCTATGGCACAGGTACAGTAGCTCTTTAAGTCACACACTGTCTACTAAAATTAAATTTAAGGGTCATACAGTGCTATGCATAAGTTTAGACACCCATGCTAAAGTTGACTAAAAAGAGGAATAAAAAATCATCTTTTGGAAATTGACCTTAATGCCTTAATTTAAAAAATTAGGAAAAATCCAACCTTTAAGGACACCAATTTTCTTTGTGAATGAATAATGTATCGTAAATAAATAAATGTTCTTCCTTAAAATACAGGGTGCATAAGTTTGGACACCCCTATGTTAAATTCCCATAGAGGCAGGCAGATTTTAATTTTTAAAGGCCCGTTACTTCATGGATCCAGGATACTATACATCCTGATAAAGTTCCCTTGGCCTTTGGAATTAAAATAGCCCCACATCATCACATAGCCTTCACCATACCTAGAGATTGGCATGGCGTACTTTCCATAAGATCATCTCTCAATGCATTTGGCTATAGCAATTAGGCTAACTGAAATAAAACCATGCCAATCTCTAGGTATGGCGAAGGCTATGTGATGATGTGGGGCTATTTTAATTCCAAAGGCCAAGGGAACTTTATCAGGATGCATAGAATCCTGGATCCATGAAGTAACTGGCCTTTAAAAATAAAAATCTGCCTGCCTCTATGGGAATTTAACATAGGGGTGTCCAAACTTATGCACCCCGTATTTTAAGGAAGAACATTTATTTATTTACGATACATTATTCATTCACAAAGAAAATTGGTGTCCTTAAAGGTTGGATTTTTCCTAATTTTTTAAATTAAGGCATTAAGGTCAATTTCCAAAAGATGATTTTTTATTCCTCTTTTTAGTCAACTTTAGTATGGGTGTCTAAACTTATGCATAGCACTGTATGAGCTTTTTAAAAACGACAGAGATCAAGGACCCATGTTTGTCTTCAAACTTCCCAATCCTTGCATCCATGTGTGTGAAATTCAAGTAACCCTCATTGTAAATAATGTGTTTCGTTTCCCCAGACCAATCTCACTTTTGGCAAATATATCCACAGGAGATCCATCAGGCAGCAGCCATGGCCAGCCCTTAAACTGCCAGGCAGGACCCTGTACGAAGACGGCCACTACACGATCCCTGTGAACAAACAACAACAACAGTCTCAAATCAATTCTTAAATCAAGATCAATTCTTCAGTTGATGTATGAACAAAATTTGTAGCGTCCTTCCCAATTGCAATAAGCTCAATATTTTGATACTTTTTATAATAATAATTTTGATAATAATCAAGTTTACCATGGCTTCAAACGACATTTATTGTTTTGAATTTCGTTTACTGTGCCGTGAAAATAAGGTATTTTGAAAGAAACGTTACAACTTACTAGGGCTGGTCCGAATACCATTTCTTGAGCTTCGAAGCTTCGGTAGGAATGAACATCGAATATTCGAAGCTTCGGAATCTCTATCCGTCTCAGACATCCCAAGTCTCCCGCATATTGATAGCGGCTCCCTGATGCCCGCAAATGAGTTAAAATCTCCCGGAATCTAGCTGCTCGCGAGCTCCAAACCGTGTAGCGCACGCAGGACAAAGAGAGGGAGAGACGTCGCGTGTGTCGTGTGTGCAAATGTGCGTGTGTGTGTGCGCAAGTCAAGTGTGCGTGTGGTGTGTGTCTCTTGAAGCGCATGTAAAATGTGCATGATCATCAGCGCATGATTATTATTTCGAGAACCGTTCATCCAAACGACTTCACAAGGCAGTGCAGTGTATTTGGTGCAATATAGATAGACAGGTGACACGCGACACGTTCAGAATTAATAAACTTTTAATAAACTACAGAGCAGCACGAACGGGAAGCGGCCCGCCTCACGCGGGCAGAGCTTATATCCTCCGAGAAGGAACACTGCTCTGCACTAGTGATATAAAACACACAGGTCTGTCACTTAAGCAATATTTCTAATAAGGTAGGCTAGTCTAATAGTCTCTAACAAATTACTGACAAAGTAGGGTAGATGTAAATAAAGAAGCGGCGCGCCTGCGAGCAGAGAATGGACTCCGATATGCTATCTTATATGCTCCGAGAATGGACACTGCACGTGATATAAAAAACACTAATACATACATTTTAATACTACATACATTTTAATATATTTTGTTTCTATTATTCTATTTTCCACAATGTCAAAGCAATGCAGCTTAACCCAAAATACAGGCATTCAACAAACTCCACTGTTCTGCGCTCTAGCCAGAGAATACTCCCGTTGCAGGAACACCTTTAGTAGCAAATAGCTATTTATTAAGTAGCTATAATAAATTTATATGTTAAGTATTGTATTTCACCAGATTTTATAGTGTAAAACATATACAAGCGCAAATGAGAACCGTTTCGAGGGGGATGCCAGGTTTGCAAAAAAAAACTAACAAAAAAACGAATAGTCGAATGTCACATTTTCAAATCGAATACCAACCCACCGAACGACTATTTGAATATTCTGGTCCAGCCCTACAACTTACTGAAATGTATCATGTCTCATCTCTCAAAGTGTCTCAACACAACAGCTTGTAAAACAGTGTCATGTAATGACACACATAAACCTCAGGAAAGCCATTCAATGACCATAGCTTAATAGTTAGATAAAAATAACTAGATCTGAGTATTTTGCTAAATATATGCACTATTAAGAGTTATTTTTTACTTAACCTGTTAGTGACATCTGATTTAATTTGTTTGAATTAATCGTTTTAATGTTTAGATATACATAATTGTTTCTACTCTAATTTATTTAAATGTATGTATGCATGTATGTATGTATGTATGCATGTATGTATGTATGTATGTATGTATGTATGCATGTTAGTGTTTTCACGATACCAAAATTATTGTTTCCATACCGATACCAAGTCAAGAATTGCGATTGACACTTTTTCGATACTTTTCCTGAAAAGGGAGAAACACTCAAATATCATTGCTGTGCTTTATTTTAAAACTGGGACAACATTCTAATCATAACACACTAATAAATGAACATATGAACAGCAAATAGGCTATATTAACCATTTGAACAAAATATTAAATATGAAAAATATAAATACTCAGTTATCATAAGAAACATAAGATTTTATCAATATCAATTCCACTGACGATTCTGCTTATCGATCCGATTCTTTAACGATTCTCTTATGATTACTTTTTTCCACACAGTGCTATCAGGAATCGATATGCTTTTTCGGGGGGGAAAAAAAGTTTTTTTTTTGTTTTAAAACTTACACTTGAGTAAGCAAACTGTAGCCTACTTTTTATGTAATAAATGAAACCTTATTACAAAGTGTAACCGATTAGTTATACACCGATTCAGACAGATCAGTTGTTTTAACCATTCATTAAAACGAATCGGTTCAAATGAGTCATTAGTTCGCGAATTGGACGTGTCATTATCGGACGTGCGCGTTGTGTGATTATCCCGGCGGTTAGGAATGTGCGGAACGCTTTTCGGAGAAGATAAGGCAACGCATTTTACCACAATTTACACCGAGCGGTAATTCAGAAAAAAAAAAAAAACTCAGAATGCTCCACATGAAACTATAGTCTCCCGACCTTTTTTTGATTTTATTTTGATTAATGAGAGAGAGAGCTTAGTTTTGAGATGGTGAAGCCTTGTTTATACTTTCGCCTGGTTAATTCTTTCAAATAAATACTTAGTAATTAGTTACACCCAACACTGGTAGGAAGGGCTCTATTATCAACAATGCACAAAAATGAAGTTAACCCAGGTAAATCATGTTGTTGTAACACATGGAGCTCCTAAACTTTTAGGCTCTGCTTCTAGATAGTGAGAAAGGCCGCCTCACCAGTCCTGTGGGGCCAGTTTGAGCGGCTGGTCGATCACTCTGTAGGGTACAGTGACGCTGAGCGTGGCACCGCCTGGCTAAACTGATCTTTACGTCTCTGCAGTAAAACCTCGTTGTCCCTTGGATGCTGCTACTTTTCCTTGATGTGAGAAATCTGTCAAGTAAAACAATTCCAACAGTGATCTAAAATACATTTGACCAATTTAAGTTGCAACTGGAGTTCTGTACAAACGTCATTGAACGAACATGTGCGGACATTGTCTAGAGACACATTGCATCAGGACTCAATACTAACATAGAGAGCATGTAGCGCCAGTGCCACTGTTCACAGATGGTCGGAGGAATTTAAAACATAAAATTTAAAATCATAAAATAACTATTGTTTTGCATTTTAGTGCAGTACTAATAATTTGATGCTTATTTATTGTAAAGCACTGAGCTTAAGTTTAGATACACATAAATTAACTTAACAACAATAACAATTACATGAATGTAAAACATTCAATGTCACAATAGCATGGTTCAGCTAAAGGGTTACTCTACTGGATTTTTCATATTAAACATGTTATTCCCTTAACTAAGACGAGTGTATGCATACCTCTCTTGTCTCAGTGCGTGCACTAAATCGCTGTCTTGCGGCGAAACTTTGTTAGATCTTATCTCAGCCCTGTTCATTCAATACGTGGCAAGAAGAGAAGCGACCAAACACCTCCACGTTTTCCTATTTAAATACAATTACTAGAGTAGTGTAACTGGACCAAGAGCGGTGACAAAATAAAACGTTGTGCTTTTCTAAGCGTGTAAAATGGATAACTATATTGTATGGCAGAATACCATAGCAAGTGCTGGAGCACTTCGACTCGGCGCAGTAATATCATCTCTCATGAAAAGTCTGTTGAAATGAGAGGGAGGAGGAGAGGGAGCAGGGGAACGGACTTTTCAAAAGCGCAACGTTTTATTTTGTGTCACTGTCCTTGGTCGAGTTACACTACTCTAGTAACTGTATTTAAATAGGGAAAACGTGAAGGTGTTTGGTCGCTTCTCTTCTTGGCCCGTATTGAATGAACAGGGCTGAGATAAAATCCAACAAAGTTTCGCCGCAAGACAGCGATTTATTGCACGCACTGAGACAAGAGAGGTATGCATCAACTCGTCTTAGTTAAGGGAATAACAGTTTAATATGAAAAACTAGTAGAGTAACCCTTTAAGGTCGGGACACAACAAGCCGATGGTCAGCGATGTCAGTCGGACTAGGCTTTGCAGTGTGTTCCACACGTCGCTTCTTATGACGGCAGTTTGCCCTGATTCAGTTGAATCGGCGTCTGGGCCGTCTGTGAGTAAGAAACTCTGATTTGATGTTCAGTTTAGCAAACAGTACTTAGTGCATGAGAATTAAAGTGATGAAAAAAGCAAGTCAGTCAAGACGGCACAGACAGAAGGCTGATCGTTATCCTACCCGAGCATTCTAAAACATGAATATTTCCATAACATGAGCCGCTTAAAATTAAGATTCAGATTATTTTATTTCATGCCATCTCAGCATTCAAAGCTATTTTCATGGCGAAAATTCACTTACAAAAATATAAATATCATATAAATTATGACATTTGTAATTCTAAACTAATATAGACTATTGGTACCTGATATGGAGTTAATTCCTTGCACGCAGTTTGCAGTCGGCTATAGCCTGTGCTGTGTTCAAGAGCAGCTTTTTGGTGCAGACGCTTATGCTTATAACCGTAAAAAAAAAATTAACCGTAATTAAGAGATTGCAACCCGTGACATTCTTCCCGTAGCTGTTCACGTCCTCAGACTCAGATTTATGCATGTTTTATATCAACATGATGAATCAGTCCTTCCAGAAAAACGCGGAGTTTTTTTGTGATTGTTGCGGGCAAAAATCCTTGATTACGCGGCCCGTTTTCTTTAAAAATGCGATGGAATATGCGGGATATTTATGCATTTTTGCGATGAAATTGTGGGAACTTGCAAAAATTGCGGGAACATGCAAAAACTGTGGTTTGATAAAAAAGACAAAACAAAAAGTGATTCCCCAGACACCCTGTTCTCACTAGGCTACTACCTTAATGTGAAGAGTCATTTCTTATTACTTCCTATGATAAGCAAGCATACTACATCACAGAAAGTGCTGGAAATATTTAATTTCTCATCTTGTTTTATTCCAGCCTGTAATGAGTGGAAATAAGGTGTGGCCCCTTTAAGAGCTGTGCGCTCCCTGTTGAACTGTCTGCCGCCATGCGCCTCGAACAGTGTTCAGTAGACACCCCATGTTCGATGTTTGATGCTACTTCTTTTATCTTATTTTGTTTATTAAGTAACGATGTGGACGGAAGAACGTGTGACAGACAGTTATACTAGTTCGATTTGGGAATAAAGTGCGAGTTGTGAGATGCCAATCGCCTCCGTGAGTCTGTCTATCAATAACTTCAGCTGTTAGCTATCCCTGTTTTTCTTCTTAAATATTTAAAAATAAAGTGTGCTCCTGTTTTACAGCTTTTCGATGATGTTCACGTCACGTAATTACGTCACTTCATAACGTTCCCATGGCAACAGGGGGAAATGGCTGCTCTTGTGTGAAGCAAACGCAACATTTTTCAACTTTCTGCCAAGATATATATGTGACTTTTTGCGACGAAAATGCGGGGATTATAAAATCATGCAAGCCCCGCATATTTTGCGTGGAAATCAGCAATTTATGCGGCAAAATTGCGGAGTATTTGAAAAAATGCGACCCCCGCATAAATATGCGGACTTTGGCTGATTTTGCATTGAAGTCAGCGATCGCATAATCACGTTTTTCTGGAGGGACTGATCAATGCTGAAATGAATCTGCAGCAGACAGGTGGTACAAGAGCGAGCTCTGCATGTTGTTTATGTTCACTATTTTTGTAAGGTTATGTGCTTTGAGACATGTCGTAATTTAACAGTCTCTTGTGATGCTTTGCAAACTCTAATGTTCATGTTTTGAAGGAGGCGTGGCTTTGGAGACACTCTGAAGGGAGGGTGGGATCTCATGCTTTCAAAGCAAGCTTGCTACTGTTAGCCGCTCTGAAAATTGCCTACCTTAACTTTCCTATGAATCAAGCATCTAATCAGCACTTACTTGAGGTCCTGCAAGAGATCCTTGGCGTTGAGCATTGTGATTAAAGATGTTGTAGCAGCAGGGATGATGATAATGGGAGTTCTAGAACCTGAAAAAAAAAGGATCCACCAACTGATTTTTTTGTAAAACAAACAAGCTCTCTGCAAAGATCCTATGAGAAATCAATTAAATATTTTAGAGCAAAGTTAGAAAGAAAGATGTATATTAACTATAAAAATAATTTGAGACATGGAAATTTAGTCTATTTCCTTTCCTCATCCACATTGTGAACGACGTACCTTTCTTTTGGTTGGGAGGGGGTCTTGCTTGAGAGACTAGAGAAGAAAAAAAAAACCATATGGACAATTTTTTATTCTAGCAAGAAAATCATTCATGCACATGCTACAACTACGCACATTTGTAACATAAGATAAACCGTAACAGGTTCAACATTTCAATTGTGCTTCTAAAATGATGTGTGAGAAAATTGTGAAATTGTGCCGTGTGTTGCAATCTCAAGTTCAAAAGAGTGAATCGATCCTTTAATCTTTATCCTTGTGCAACAAAACACAAGCCTGGTCCCACCAGACTCTCGTACATTTCATTTCATTTCATTTGTACATAGAGTCTGGCACCGCTCCATTGACAAGCGTTAACTTCCTTGTAGACGGGAACTCTATTGAAGTCTAAAACTATTGGATTTGCCCAGAGTCACTCTATCTGCCATAACCAATCGCTTTACGTTTAGTCGTGACATATGTATTTTCCCGAACCCCGTGGGAGGATGGCCATAAACAAAACTAAGCAAAGATTGTTCCTGCTCCGGCTTTAACTTCTTGATATTCGGCAGCGTTGCCACAACGGACTGAATGGCTTCGCTCGCATCTTTCTCCGCTGCCATTACTGAACTACAACTCAAAATAACGCAAGACATCAACGTCATCGTTCTCAGCCACTCCCTCTGTTCGCTGATTGGCCCGGTAAAAAAATTGACCAGAGAAAACCAAAGTCTACAGCAGAATCCCAGACGTAGTACTGAAGGAAAATGAAAGTTGAGCGCAAGTAGGTAGGAGGGCGGAGTCAGGCTAACAAAACACTCCTCACATATCAGATCATGAGTAAATCTCTGACATCTTTCAGCAAATTAGTACTTTAGTTGGGTGATTAGATAGATGTTCTGTTGTTTTAAAGGAATAGTTCACCGAGAAATGAAAATTCTGTTGCGGGAAGCCATTGATAATGGTTTATAAAGATTTAAATATAGATATTTTTCTAACAAAAACCCATAACTTCAGTGCATTTATTAAACCACTCACTGGACTGGAGTCAAATGGATTATTTTTATGGTAATCCAAAAATTCAGGCACTCTTCAATGGCATTACAAAGCTGGGAAGAGCCAGGATATTATTTAATACAACTCCAATTGACCCTTCGCGTGAAGCTTGATTGACAGGTAATCTGACCAATCATACTTCGCCATCTGCCATTTTGTCCGACAAAGCAGTCAGGAAAGATATTAGATTAACATGGGAGGATTTGAACTTGAAAAACGGAGTGTACTGACGCCTTTCAGCGGTTAAAACAACATTCCTTATATTCATTCATGTTTATTTGATGTAATAAATGAACTAGAAGGAAGAGATGATCGGATCACGAGCAGCTTTAACTGAGGCTCTACACCGATCTGTCACGACACATTAAAGAGCCACAAAACAGTATTTATTGTTTAAATTTCTTAAATTTAAATTTTTAAAAATGACCAAATTTGAAAGGTGAGACTTTGTTTAATATGTTTAATATCAAAAGTAACCGAAAAGTATCCTGGTCTGTCAGCGTGTCGTCAGTCTCCTCTCTGCTCCGCGATGTATTTTTCACTGTGTGAGAACATGAGAGCGGCGTAGCTTGACGGACATAGCGACAGTAACTAAGGAGGGCGGGTCTTTGCGAAGGGTCAATTGTGTTCGGTTGAAAGAAGAAAGTCATATTGATCTAGGATGGCTTGAGGGAGAGTTGGGTTTGGGTTTTAAAAAGTAAAAGACAAGTTGAAATTATTTTATATTAATTATTATTAGTATAGCTATAAAATTAGGCAAACTATTCCTTAAATCTTTAAGGAGTTCTTCCATACCTGGTCTGGGAACAGGCTGCATGGCTGGTGTTTGGGCCTTTCTAGCAGATGCTCCTTCCTACACACACATAGAAAGAGAAAGAAAATGCACATGAATGCAATGGTGAGTCAGGTTAATTTAAATTAGTCTAAAGGCCAATCAGTAACAACAAAAAAATCCTAGAGAATCCGTTTATCAGTTTGACTCAAAAGTTGCACACTTTATGTATCTCATCTCGTCATAGTGCAGAATACTTAATAGTATTCTGCACTATGTAGTATAATAAAAAATAAACTATATAAGCAAAGTCAAAGGGGGTAATTTGGGCTTTCTATCTTGTACTGAATATCAGTTCAGTCGGTCTTAATTTCATTCCCTGCCCCCATGTATCCCAGGACCGCTTGGGGCATCTACAAACTAGAACACAGACCATTAGAAGTGGAAATATTTTACAGGAGCATTTGACATGGAAATTTCATAATAGATTATAATACAATGCTAATAGCCTTTATAATTGTGCAGAATATTATAACATATATTTTGTGTCCTGATTTTTTTTTACACGAAGCCACATCAGATCACAAAAGGTTATTAAAAAAAACACTCGACCCAAGGTAAAAAGTAAGCTTGGAGAAAAAACAAGATTTTAATCTCATAAATTGTTGTGCTAAGCAATATGCTAGCTAGCATTTCAAAAATATAGTTTCAAACTTATCTTCAGATTTAAAATATAACATGCCATTTCTAGTTTAAAACAATGGCAACTTAAAGTTTATGTAATAAAAAATAATTCTAATAACTATAAAACTTTAAAGCCATTTATACATTTTAAAAAAAAGCTAATTTGCTTTCAAATGAGACCAGACTTTAAGTGCAAAGGGTTCATGAGTTTGCCATTTCTTGGAAGCAATGAAGGTTCAAACAAGACAAATGAATAAATGTTGCAATATAAACCAGTCATAAATACAATATAGCTGCAAACAGCCATTATCAGGGCCAAGCGGAAAGACGATAAGACATGCCAACATTATTACTGCGTAAAATTAGTTTGCGCGGTATTCGAGATTCTCGAGAATGGTTTGACAAATCAACATGAATTCCATAACTTTGTCATCATGGTCTGAAGATACGATTCAATTTTTATAATAATCAGAGCAACAGCCTAGGAGTTCAAAAAGTAGGTTTTAAGGAGAACTCATGACGGACAAATTGTCATGATGGAAAAATTATGTCATAGGGTGCAATCGAATTGGCTTGAGCTAAGGAACCAGAGGAAACAAGACTTTTGTTTCTATCCCTTATGGTTCCAAAGTTATTATCATATACATGAGTGAAACTTTGGACAGTTGGTGGCACTAGAGGGATTGAGTTAGACACTGTCTTTCGGACAGTCTTCTATCAGTGTGCCAAATTTCATTATTTACCCGCAAGCGGTTCTATGGGCTGCCATAGACTTCCAGAGCAGAAGAATGAGGAGTAGGAATAATAATAATAATAAGAAGGAGGAGAAGAAGAAGAACGCCAACTATTTCATCAGGGTGCCTCCGCACCTTCAGTACTTGGCTAGCCTCGTGAGACCATCCTGATCTCGCGAGCTTTCAAGGTTTCACTCGCAGATCAGTCTGGATACTTTCCGTTAAAGAAAATTTGGGAGCAGTTCACCAAACGAACGTCCAATCAGCGTTGGCTTTGAGGCGGGTTGAGGTGTGACGCAACGAGAAGCGCGACAGTTCAGTCTAAATAACATGGCGGCTTCAGTTATTTGTAAATTGTAGTTACATAAACGGCAAATATCCTTTGCCGACATGTTGCTTATTTGCTGAGCTAACGAGCCTTTACCTGCAGCAGCAAGAGTAGCCTGGCTTGTGGTTGTGTTTTCGTCGTAGCTCTGTTAGTACGTCATATGCTTCGTTGATCTGATTGGTTGATTTGGCCCGTCTATCACCAACATAGGCCAATCAGCTAACCAGTATTTTCGCCCCTTACCAAAACTACTTCAACGGAAGGTTTCCAGATGGATATGCGGAGCAAATCCATCTGGCGGAGTCAGGTTAGTACTTGGCCCCTATTAATCAGAAGGGAGGGTGCTCACGCATGTCGTGTGGAGAAAGAAAGCTGGGTGTGGGTGTGTGGTTGATGCCGGCAGAGCCATGCATTTGCACATTTTCACCTCCCTTCCCCCAGCTTTCTCCTAATGATCAGAATAGCAGAGCAGCACAGCACAAAAAAGAGCAGCACACAGCATCATCGCTGTACAGACAAGAGGTATCCAAGTCTGTGAGGAATAGGGGGGGTGATGCCTGAGCAACATGAGAAAATTCTAACGTAGCTTCATCCGCGCTGCATTCCATCATGTCTCAGTCAGCAATCGACAAGAGAGAGGCATAGGAAGAGAGAGAGGTCTTGGGAATTGAACTTATAAAATGGGAGAACACCTAAAGCCCCAGCCAATCGCTGACCTCCTAAAAATCGCACATCATCTGTGAAATCTAAGGGAAGACGAGCAGCAAATTGAAGAGATGAGAAGCAAAGGAGTGGCAAATAATAGGGGGTGGAAGAGACTGGAATGGCAGAAGCTATATAGGTACAGGACTGCTGGAGCATTGTCAAACCAGTTATCTTCTGACGCTGGCATATCAGACGCTGTGCTGATCTGATTCATTCTTTCAAGAAATCCTGGCTCAAGAGAAGTAAGTCAAACTAAGATTGACATCTGTGTGCGATTTTTATTTATCTGGATGTAAACAATTTACTGAATGCTTTTTCATGCTTAGCCAGAAAAGGGTCTCTTGACTCACAATTAGCCAGTGACAACAGAAAGGCTGTAGTGTACACTAGATCTAGAAGTAGAGAGAAGGGAAAAAGATGAAACACCTCAGCCAACTGCGGCCGCATTTACAGCTGGTATTAAACTGACAATTGCACTAAAAACACTTGTTTTGTACACTACCGTTCAAAAGTTTGGGGTCGGTAAGATTTTTAATGTTTTTAAAAGAAGTCTCTTCTGTTCACCAAGGCTGCATTTATTTGATTAATAATACAAAACAAACCCAGTAATATTGTGAAAATTATTTCAATGTAAATCAGCTGTTTTCTATGTGAATATATAGTAAAGTGTCATTTATTCCTGTGATCAAAGCTGAATTTTCAGCATCATTACTCAGTCTTCAGTGTCACATGATCCTTCAGAAATCACTATAATATGATGATTTGCTGCTCAAGAAACATGTTTGATTATTATCACAGTTGAAAACAGTTTTGCTGCTTCATATTTTTGTGCAAACCGTGATTCATTTTTTCAAGATTCTTTGAAAGTTCAAGAGAAAAGCATTTAATTAAAAAATAAATATTTTGCATTGTTATAAATGTCTTTACTGTCACTTTTGATCAATTTAATGCGTCCTTTCTGAAGAAAATTATAAATTTCTTTAAAAAAAAAAAAAAATCGTACTGACCCCAAACTTTTGACCGGTAGTGTATGTGAATGCTGTTTTATGTGAATATTGACACGAGTGAAGCACAAAGCTTTGTTAACAAAAAAAAAATAGGTTAGAATTAGAGATGTACTGATGTATCGGTCGTTGATATTTTTTGGGCGAATTTTGATCAATTTCCAGCAGTCTGCATATAGCATGAAAAATATGTTTATTAGTTAACTGCAAAAGCACTGAGCTGTATAAGGTCTGTTGCACAATCCAAGATTATAATTTAATATTCCTGCTGCGCGCGTTTTAATGTTTATAAAAAAGAAAAAAACTCATTCACTACTTTTGACGAAATAACTTCTGTAACATAAGGATTACTACGTATAGGGCCCCATGATTTCCGCAATGTGAAAAACGCAGACAGAATCCAGTAATAGAAATGGAATTTACTGTATGAATGCAGAATGTGTCAGTTTTGATGAAAAAAAAAAAAACACAAATAAACTCTTAAACTACCAAAACGCACCGTTTATTCATATGCAGGTGTTTAAAGCAACAAAATCTTTTGACTGAACTTCATTCCACAGCCTGTTACACACCCAGTTAAGAGTAGTTTTCTTTAGAATTAGGAGTATAGCGAGTA
Source organism: Chrosomus eos (assembly GCA_036326025.1). Lineage (NCBI taxonomy): Eukaryota > Metazoa > Chordata > Actinopteri > Cypriniformes > Leuciscidae > Chrosomus > Chrosomus eos. Next base: position 29,006,890 of record CM070823.1, on the reverse strand, counting down.
CATGCTTAACCTTCACAAAAGAACATTTGCATTTAAAGAGCGTGTAAATAATAGAAATGCAGTTCAAAATGGCCTCTATGAAATTTCAATGTTTTCAATCTAATGATTTTACAAGACTTGACTCTTTGTGATGTAGTCATACAAATAACTAACACTTTTTACATTATAAATAATATTTAAAGTTATTTTTTTATTTTATCTATCTTGATTATATCATCATGTTTTGTCTGGAGAGTTTGGATTCGGTGTACAAGTGGGTCAGTGGAAATAAATTAGTCTTAAATATTTCCAAACTAAAGTATGATCATTGGATCAAAACAAAAATTGATGCTTGATCGGAATTAAAGTTACGTATAGCGGGCAAAGAATACGACGAGCAGAAAAGGCCAAACTCTTAGGTTTGGTTATATGATAGTAGTCTTTCTTGGACAGAACACATAAAACTTATTGTTAACAGAATAGGATGCGGCATTGCATTAATTAAAAAAATGTTGTCATTATGTGAATCAGGAAACTTAAAAATAGTAGCAGAGTCTGCTTATCATAATATGTCACTTGTCATACTGTTCTGAGGTGTGGTATTCTGCAACTAAAAAGGACCTGTCAAAAATTCAGGTTGCGCAAAATAAAGCAGCAAGACTTGTTCTGGGCTGCTCAATTAAAACAAGTAGAGATCAGATGTATTCGAGGGGTGTGACGTTATTATATAACCGTGAGACCGACGGTTATTAGTTGAACACCATCATTAGAACTCTATAACCGTCAAACCTGTTATTAAAATATTTTTTACAAACATTTATCATAAGAATGTTTGAATACTAATACCAGCTTACGAGGGAAACGGAGGCGGAGTTAGTGGTGCTTCTGCTACTGCTGGAGATGATTCGGAGAGGTCTGTGCCCTTTACCAATCAGAGCGCGCGCTGACACGGAGTAAAGCCTTTTTATACTCGACACACATACATATAAAATTTAATTGGAATTTAATAGGAATATTTTTTATATAGCCATGAAGGTCCAAGCACCAATGGTTTGTGGACAAATACGTGATGCAACTGAAATGTAACTTTGCAAATAAAATTTTTTTTTTTTTTTTTTACAGCAATGTACCTTAAAGGGTTAGTTCACCCAAAAAGGTAAATATCCATATTTATAACTAGAGGAACTAGACTCACGTACAGCCGTTACCGGAAGTCAGTGATTATAGTTTATGGTAATAAATATGGATTTTTTCTTACAAAGAACATCGCTTAGGAAGGCCTTTAATATGATTGATGGATGCGCTTTTTGGGCTTTAAAATCTAAGTTACCATTCACTTCCATAATAAAGCTTTGGAAGAGCCGGAACATTTTCTAATGGAACTCGAATTGTGTTTGGCGGAAAGAAGAAAATCATATACACATAGGGTGGCTTGAAGACAAGTAAATTATCGGAAAATGTAAAGCCCTTTTTATTTTTATTAAGTCTACAGACCTAATTTTGATTTATCCAAATTTGATTAGTGAAATTCCATAACATTCCAGGGAATACAGCAAACTCCATTTTTATGACTGGAATATAGTGCACTGAGCTCAGTTTAAAAATTTCCATATTAAACCCATAATATACATGTAAAATATATTGCAAATTTTGTGTAGTAATTAAGCAAATAAAAATCACCCTCTTATTTGCAGGTTTCGCATATTTGACTCGTATGTTATTCGGAGAGGCTTGACAAATCCAAAGAACCCCAAGTGATCATGCGATTGAAGCAGAGGAAGAGATACTGCAGGGTTTCTCTTTTTCTCATTCTGCTCGTGTTTGTGGGAGGCCTCATTACTCTGGGCCCTTACAATATTAGTTACATTTGGCCCTGTCAAATCACCCAGGAGATGTTTGCTACTCAATGGCTCCAAACCATGAAAACCTTCTACAACTTCACCACGATGAATCCAAACGTGTTGAGAGAGCTAGAAGCGACCCCTACACCACTAATATCACATGAAAATGTAATCTCAGCTTTGGATGTTTTGAACATCAGTTCAAGTGAAGAGATGAGAGTGGCGAGGACACTTAAAATTGAACCTTACGAGTACATCCTTAATGAGCCGAACGCATGTCTCCTGAGAGCACCTTTCTTAGTGCTTTTGATTTCAGTTGAGCCAAAAAAACAGACGCCAGGGACGCCATCAGGAAAACATGGGGCAATGAAAGTATGGCAGGGAACTTGGGTTTCATCCGTCTGTTCTTCATTGGTGTAAATAGCGACACCCAAAGAAAGGGCAGCAAGCTACAGCAAACAATAGAGGAGGAAAGTCGACAGCATCATGACATCATCCAGCAAGATTACAGGGATACTTACAACAACCTTACAATCAAAACGCTGATGGGGATGTACTGGATCACAAAGTATTGTCCCGAGGTCACATATGTCATGAAGACAGATAGAGACATGTTTGTCAACACAGAATACCTCATACAGAAATTCCTAAAGCCAATGGGCAACTAACACAATTTTTCACAGGATATATCATGGCGGGCTACACCCCAAACCGAAACAAAGAGAGTAAATGGTATATGCCCCTAGAAATGTACCATGGTAGGCGATACCCCACCTTTTGTTCAGGAACTGGATACGTCTTCTCAGGTGACATGGCTCAGAGGATATATGTGGTGTCTCTGAGCATACCCAGGGTACATTTAGAAGATGTTTATGTGGGTATCTGTCTAGCTAAACTGAGGATAGAGCCAGTGCTACCACCAAACGATCAGCTGTTTCATCACTGGCGTGTGCCGTACTCCCTCTGCAAGTACAGCAACCTGATCACTTCCCATGATATTAACCCCAATGAGCTGATCCAGTACTGGCAGCACCTGCAGAGCAACAAACATAAGCCCTGCTAGACGACAGGGTTAAAGGACAGATTTCGCCATGCTTTTTTGGGGGGAGATATTATAAGATATAACATTAGATCATATCCTCTGTTTTTTTTTATTATCAGTTTTTTATTATGTAATATTAATGATGGTTTATCTTCACATATCTGACTGATTAAATGGGTATTAAAATTTGCAGTTGTGGGTTTTGACCATTCGTTTTTATGATCAATCTTATACGATTGTAAATAAGCAGAAAAAAAGTCCTGTAAGGTATTACAGCTATAATAAAGTAAATCAGGTCACCCTTTGGTCCACTTGTGGTCTGCAAGTGCTGCATTTATCCCTCAACAGACAGCAAAGTCTTGACATTCATGTTATAGTCAGTACAGTAAAGAGAGACCTCTTCCATCTCCTGAAACATCTACCTCTACACATACTTCCAGAGTCCTAAGGTCAAATTCAACAATAAGCTTCAATCAAATATAACATGCTCAAACTAAACTAAAATCTAACTTGGTAAATGCAAAGGAAGGGACAAAGGTTTAAAAAAAAAAAACTTGGTAAATATTTTGGTGCCATTTTGTGTCAAGTAAAATCAACATTTCAGTCTGAAAATGGGCGATTTCAAATCTACAATATACGCCAGCGAAATTGAGCAAACAAGTGACAATTTCAAACTAAAACTGACCGTAAAGAAGTTTGTATGGTGTTAGTTTCAGAGGTTTAAAACCGCTCAGCACAAACTTCCGCCGGCTGTTAAACGCCTTCAAACTGCCATCGGTCCATGATGATTACGTAAGATAGGTGTGCTCTGGGGCTTCACCTTCTTTGCTATGGAAATCCTTTTTAGATTTATATCTTCCCTCAGTCCGTTGAGGTCAGAACGTGAACACACTGCTGCTTTATAGTGGAAATTCTGATTTCTGAAATTGAAGAACTGACACTTGCTTTTTTTAGTGTCTAATACTTAAAGGTGCAGTTTGTAATATTGGCTACAAGCATTTAAAATGGGTATTGCAGGCAATATGAATAAAATTGGCAGGTCAGATCCACTTTCTTGTAGAATTTCCTGCGTTGCTCCAAGCGCACACGTTGCCAGATTGAAGAGGCGCAACATAAATGAGCACAAGTCTCCAAACGAATCTCATTTATTCTATGTTTTAGGTCAAGCAGAATCAGCAGGCTCTGATACAGTACGTTTGCTGGAGCACAACATTTTCCGCCAACTGGCAACATAGTATGCCAACTTAGAATGTTTCTTAAGGCGAGACACGGCAGGCAAAAACATTGTTTTTTTTTTTACCGGTCAATTTTGAGATTTTGGGATATTTGTCTTCAATAGCATGTCTTCTTTCAGACTTGTGCTGAAAAAAAGTCCAAAATACACATTTAGGTCTTTATTTTACTACACTTTGTCTGTTTGCGTGTGTAGATTTCGCCTAAATTCCTCAAAAGTTGGCATTCTAAATCAACATGCTGCTCAGCGATCGCTATCTGCACACTGTCATCACACACACCGTTAGAAAGCTCTCTCTCTCTCTCTCCTGCACAACACTGTTGGGTCCAAATATGGTCATTTCCTGTTTATCAGCAACCAATCATGAAAGTAAAACAGGCGATTTAACTCGAAATGCGCGATCTCATTGGCTGATGCCAATTTCTGACAGCGTGATTCGTTCAGAGTAGTCACGTGACGCGCTCTGACATACATCACATATATTATACTTTACACACTATATATACAAAACAATTACATTACACAGCACATTTCAGTTTTTGTATAATATAATTACAAATCTGTAATTGTGGGATCCTAAAGTGGTTGTGAGTCAGGCAGATCATATTCACCTGTGTGATGGACTGTTGATGTGTTGTTTTTAGGGGTGTAACGATTCATTCGTTTTCTCGATGCATCGATTACAAATCCTGACGATGCATATGCATCGATCTTGAAACGTGTATTTTGAATCGTGAATCGTTTATTTCGGTCAAAATTCGATTTAAAGTGCTAAGAATCGAATAATTTGCGATTCTATAGCGATTCAGTGCTTTAAAACATAAACATTAAATGACTACATGAGCGAATTAATGAGGCGTTGTTGCGCCGTCATTTCGCGTCCTCACAGCTCTCCTTCACATACTCGCTCTTACCGTCTTTCACTGGATTTCGCTCGCGCTCGGTCCCATATAGCTCTCATCTACAGATGTTTGAGCAGTTTGAGCTCTCCTCAGGACAGCCACTGATGTTCACATGAGCAGATGACCGCTATGAAACAACACGTTCGTTGCGTGGAAACGTCGCCGTTATTTTCTTTAAGATAAGATACTGAAGTTTTACGGAAATGGGTCATACCCGTCCTGAGCAGTTAAAGTAAAACCCCACTTATTCAAGGGTGTGCATGTATTACATGGAAAGAGAAAACGTATAGGTGTCTAAAAGGCACAGGCTTCCGATTAATCATGAATGAATGAAATGTATCTTAATGTCGTTAAACTGAATGTACGAAGAAAACTGATGAAATAACTACAACATTAATTACACTGAAATAAGAGCTAGCGCGTGGTTTATCCATCAATCAGATGTGCATTAAAGTTGCATTGGTAATCGTTAATATAGCACAAGTAGACACCTGGCGCGTTTTCTTTCAGAATCACAAGGAAAATGTTCAGTAGGATAATAAAGAGAACAAAGAGTAGCTATTCCATGAGGAAACGTTAGTTAAGGTTTAGTTGGGAAAGTTCATGTTTAGTCTCACAATGCAAGGATGTTTAATGTAGGCCTACCAGGAACACTTTAAGGTTGTGTATCCATTAACACTATCCTACAAAATAGTTAGCATGATGAACTAACAATACTTTTAAAGCCTTTTTAAAATTTTGGTTTACATTTCTACAAATGCTAATTTATAGGCTTTGGAAATATTTTTTATAATAATAGATTAATTAAAAACTAACATGAACTAAGGTGAACAATAGACAAAATGTTGTTGTTTTTTTTGTTTGTTTTTTTTACTCTCTGACCTCCGAAGGCAGCTGTGTAATTCACACCCTGACTAAGACCCATTGGGGGAAGCATTTAAATAATCCTATGAATGCATATAAAAAAAAATTAAAAATCGAATCGAATTAATCGAATCGCATCGAATTTTAATGTGAATCGCATCGAATCGAATCATTCTGAATTTGCAAAAAATCGTTCTTGAATCGAAAACCTATGAATCGTGAATCGAATCGATTCGCTGCCTACCCAAAGATTCACAGCCCTAGTTGTTTTGGATGTTATGATCAGTGATGGGTGAAGCAATAATGAGTTTTGGATGTTAAACAGTGTGATACATGGATTTTACTTGGACCTAAAGCATATTTTGTCTGTAATTCATGGCTTTCAATAGAAATGAGTGGAATTTTGCCATAAAAATCTTTAAAGGCCGTTTTCTCAAAATGAGTTTTTTCTCACGCTTCTAGTGACGAATTTCCACTTCTGTAGCACATACATAAACCACACTTTACAGTCTTATTCCTAACTATATTGTGAAGGTTTGTTCAGAGGGATTTGCTGATTTATCATTCTTGGCCTGATTTATGTGACATTTTATGCCTAAAAATAGGGCGGAAATCAATTTAAGGCTATTGGCAGTATTTTCTGATTTACAGGGCAACAAAAGGAGATATTCATAATCCCCTCTGAAAATGTCTTTTCATTGAATATCAACAATGCAAAAATAATTTTGAACCTTGTTTTTTTTCAATGGTCAAATTCGTCACTTCAAAATATATGCAAATTAGCACATATTTAATTAGATATAGCCTGATTAGCATATCTAAACATAAAATTACAGAAAACTTGCAATACATTTTTTATCCTATTTATGTGAGTAATCAACTGGTACATTTTCATGGTGATATCTGTAAGTTACAATTTTTATCCTATTCACCTGCAGTGTCTCGCCTTAAATCTCTGTAAACATTTTGGTATTTTTATGCTTTAACACTGTAAATAAATTACATATTTCACCTAAACTGCTTTGGAGCAATCTGTATTCTATAAAGTGGTATATACAATTTTTTACTTGAATAAATGGATTGCCAAATTGGAGAGCTGGTGCAAACCTATCCACATCCGTATGATCAGATGCTTTAACTGCACTTCTCTTATTACTTATTTGTGGTGTTGTGTTTTGCGCTATTAGAGGACAATGTCCAGAACATTACATATTCTTACTGCTCCCGGATCAGTGTGGGAGCACACCAGATCAGTGTGGAGGACGTTGGAACATTTGAAAACAGTACATTGATCAGGTCTTTAACACTTCCGTTTCCCCGAAGCAAAGAACAAAGAAAAATAAAACACTTTGCTGAGAGTACATCTAAGCCTTAAGGCTAATTTTAAAACGAATTTGATCTTTGAATACTTTTTTTGATTAAATTACATTTGCACGTGTTGTAATTCACTGTTGTTGGTTACAGTACTAACTGAGCAACAAACTTAATTCTTTCTTCTTCTTTTTTTGTTAAAGTGCTATGGACCAAGTAGCAGTTTCAGCTGAAAAAAAAGCCATCTTCCTTTAAATACAGTTGCCATACAATGGGGCCATGATATTAAGGCTAATCCATTCTTACAAGGAAAAACTTGAAATAATGCCAGAAATGTAAAAAATACCTCCACAAAATATTTGTCATTCATAGTTTGTATCTAAGGTAGTCAAAAACAAACAGGATGCATAACACATGAACTTACCGTCACTGACTTCAGCGTCATACCGTGATAGGTTCCCATAGTGTCAATTTTAAAACCCTCCGTTTCTGAAAAAAAAAAGAAAACATTTCATAATTTCCAGTAAGCCTCAATTCCATTTTCTGGGGCTTCATCATAAATGGATAATGATACACTTAAGTATCTCTTCGTAAATTTCAGATCAGAGTTTCCTAAACTGTGGGTCAAAAAATTAAAGAACTCACTAACAGGTCACCCAGGCAATGATTTAAAAGGTTATTAAAAAAAATGTCTGTGCAGTTATTCTATTAAAAATGTATGCTTCAGCATCACCATTTAGTCAACATATTTGATGCTTCAATGGTCAAAAACAAAGCTGGTGAAAACCAACTTACCTTCTTTTCCTTTGAATCGCTCCTGATCGTATCTGTTGTAGGCCGCTGGGACTGGCTGTTTATTTCTTGATGCTGGATCCTATAGGATGAAAAAAAATTGGAGAGCATACACAAATTAGGTTAGCTACTTCATTAGAGTGCCACTGGACATTTTTTTTATTCAGGTACAATAAGGCTGCATGATAAATAAAAAAAGGAAATTGCAATATGGCTTTGTCCAATTGACGATTGCGCAGGCAGTGCTCTGATCAGCGGCAATCCACCGGTCACTTAAGTGGCCACGCGCTTAATTATGCAGAACTTTAAGGCGTAATATAATTTAAATGGATGAGTTGTAAAAAACAAATAAACCACCCCCCTCACAGTTGTCATGAAGGGCACAATTAGCTATATAGACCAAAAACACGTTTTGCTCCAGGCTGTAAACATTTAGTTTCTGCTGTAAAGTTGGGCATTTTAACATGAGAGAGATACAGATTTGACTCCCTTTTGCATTAGTCTCTAGCGGCCAGCCGATGAACTGCAGATTAAGCCACTTCCGTGTGGTTTAAAGAGAAAGACAGGGAGGTTGCAGCTCATCATTTACACGCATGAGCTTATGATACAATAGGGCTGGGCGATATGACGATATTATTAAATTACATTTCACATAGCCCTATAGTTATACACATTTATTCACATGCAATACCATGAATGAAATATTTATAGGCTAGTAAGTAGGATTAGGAATAGAAAATCGATTCTTCTTGATAGCATTCTTTAAGCGCAAGACGAAAGTGAATGATGCGTACGCGCCGTTTTCTGAGCTGCGCACTCATACAAAGTATGACCTTATGAAAAACAAATAGGCAAGACACCTTGCTATAACATCAACATGCATTCCCCATTCTTACAAATCACTAAATTGTGTTCTTTTCAGTTGCATTTAGCATGTCTCCTCACGAAAATAAATTAGTTTAAACTTTTGACACAGATGCGATAAGAACAGTGGTGAAGTTATTAACAACACTAACATAACAGCAAAGATGGTGGAGCAGTGATGTATAATATATCTGTCCAAAATGGCCAAATATAATAACTATGTAAAACTTGTGGCCTCCTTCAGCTCACGTTCTGCTGTTAAAACAAACAGGGACAAAGTACCAAATACTAAGAAAGCTGTTTGGCCCTTTGTAGTGCTATCTATTTTACATAAAGGTGAAAAGGAAGTAGAAACCGCAAACAGACATTTTCATATTGAATAGACATATTGAATCAGCTTGGTTGTGTACTCACCACCTGAGTTTGGTTCTGAGTCTGTCTCTGTTCAGGGGCTCGACCTTCTTCCCGCGCCTTCACTGATTGTAGGATGGCAAATATATTTTTGGAGAAGTTCTACAAAATAAAAAGTTCAACATGTTCAGGAGATCATATTCTTAACTTACACTTGTCCCTCTCTTTTGTGCACAACTCATTTTGATCATACGTTTTTTTTTTTAAACACATTATTGTTAATAGTGCTACAATTTTTGCAGTATGTTAATTATCTAGGTCTGCTACACACTGAAAATTTGCTTGATTCTTACTGGGAACAATACAATAATAGTGACACCACACCATAAAATCTTCATATATTTATGCTAGTGCCTAAACATTTATCAGTGGTTAATTCCTAAACGACACCATTGAGTTCCATCCATAGAGTCTTAGACAGTAAAAAAAAAAAAGATGGATGTAGTGTCCGTGACGTCACACGTAGTTGTCTGAAGAGCATTTTTGAAGCCCAAAGTGGGCGGAGCTGGGCGTCACCATCTTTGCAGCATTCAACCGCCAGATAAAAGAATATGGAAACTTGGGCGCTGAATATCCTGATTGGTTGAGTTCATGCCGCATTTTGATTGGTTGACTGCACGCAGCATTTATTTCATTCACCATTTTTTTTTTATTTGTTGCGGGGTGTGCAGTAACAGTTGTTTGCTATTCGAATCAACAACGGAGTTAAAAAATGCGACCGATGGAACGACGACAAAGTTCAGGCTTTATTCATCTTAAATTCAGAAGATGAAATACAGCAGGAAACTGAAAAAGTTGCACACAGTCCAACGTCACTGGAATAATTTGGTTACAGTCTTGGTTATGTCTGGGACAAATCGATGCATTGCGATTCTTCAAATGATTCTGAGCTTAGTTTTTAACAGCAAATGACGCTGCCTTCTTTAGAAACACCTGTACTCTACTTTAGTGTTGTCAAAAAACTCGGTACTTCGGTACCAAGTCGGTACTAAAAAAATTAAACGGTTACGGTACCAGCTTTTCTAGGTACCGAGTAGGCTACTGGGTTAATGATGCGCTGTCAGTCACAGTTGCGTCCTCTTTATAAAAACACTGAGACATGGCAACCGGCGCTGCTAATGCAGCGGCTCTGAATCCACTTGTTGACACGAAAGGAGGAAAGAGCCACATATGGATATATTTTGAATTAGGCTAATGTCACGTTGCCATAAAGGGCCGTTCACATAGCGCGTTTTTTGCGCGTGCAAATTTCAAATGTAGGCGCGCGGCAAGCGCGCTCATAATAGAAGTGATGTGCGAGCTTGTTTTTCCAGACGCGCCACTGTTCATGGTTGCATAGCGGAGACACGCGAGAGCGAGCGCTTGTGGAGAGGAGGAGAAAGCAGGGCGAACTGCACTCTCCGTGATAACGAGGAAATATCAGCAAAGAATTGATGGCAGTTTTGGATTAAATAAAAGTACAGTTAAGTCAAGTAAAACATGCTTTATCTCCTGTATAGTTTGGTAACGCTACAATAAGATACCTTTCATTAACATTAATGCATTATCTAACATCAACACATTGAGTGAACAATATATTTCTACAATTTTAATGTTTGTTAATGTTATTTAATACAAACACTTGATTGTTCATGTTTTTACACTTCATTCATTGTGCATAAAATTATGTTAACAGAAACAACTTTTGATTTTAAAAATGTATTAGTACATTTTTAAATTAACCCCAAGGAGAATAATTGCTACAGTATAATATTATACATTATAAACTAAACAAATTGTTTATTGTTAGGTCATTTTATCTAATGTCATCTATCAAATAGAACCTTTTTGTAAAGTGTTTTTAATACAGTTTCCATCTTTGTAACCATGATATACACTTTAATATATGTAAATTTAATCTAAATTAAGCTTGGGTACCGAAATTGGTACCGAGAACCGTGGATTTTCACTGGTATTGGTACCGAATACTGACATTTTGGTACCGTGACAACACTACTCTACTTGCTTCCAAATCCTTACAAACACTGGTTCAATCTTCCATAAAATAAAATCTTTCATAAAGTTCGAAAAGGAGCAAATTACAAGGGTGTTCGCAGTGGGCTGTGTTTACATTAATTTTGCATAATAAAAGCATTCTGAGGTGCAAGTACATTTAACCACTTAGGCCCTGTCCCAAATGGCACCCTAAACACTCGTGGGCTTCCTCCGAGTCCACACTTTCGTGATGTAACGCCACTTTGACTGTCGGGAAAGAAGTCTGCTGCGGGCTCGGCAAAAGTGCGCATCGAGGGCACAAATCGACCGCTCGCAAGCAACCTTCTAAACCTAAAAGGACTAATGGGACACTCTGCGGTCTCACAGACTTAAAAGATGGGTGTTCGCAGTAGGCTGTATACATTAATTTTGCGCAATAAAAGCATTTTGAGGAGTACATTTAGTACACTTATTTTTTTAGGTCTTTAAACACAAAGCTTCCACGGAGAAAGCAGTTCCTAGCGCGGCAAATTCAAACTAAATGGACATTTAAGAGATACGGTATACATAGTCATACCACTTATTACACAGCATTTCGCCACATAAATAATTATGGGGATAAGAAATAAAAATTTGAGATGAAACCGTTTTAAAATCTTACCTGTTTGTTATCTTATCAATTACAGTGTACAAAACAATAGTCGCAAAATGGCTGAGTTTTAATATTTTATTAGCTCACCAAATGCAAAATTTCCACGAGGAAAACCCGTTCTTAGCATTGAGGACTAACATAGAACTGGATGGCGCGATTGACCGATCAGAATCAAGTATTCTACAGAGCCGTGTAATAATCCTTATTTAAAAATTTACAATTTATGTTTATTTAATGTGTATATTTTTTCTATTTGTTTGTACATTGCTTCTTTGTTCCCATTTTTAATATTATATTTTTGATAAAATTGCCTGCCTTGCTTTATTACATAAATACCACCAGTCATGTGTGTAATGATTGCAGTGAGCTCAATAGAAATGTTTAAAGAGCCCCTACCATGGATTTTTGAAAATGAAATGTAGTGTGGAATATAGTTCTAAGGGAATGAAAACGTCTCTGGTTACTTACGTAACCTATGTTCTCTGAATAGGGAACGAGACGCTGCGGAAAGCGCAGTGGGATATTCTCTGAATGTGCCGATTGTCTGAAGCCTTATAGAATCACGCCAATTCATTGGCTGATGGCGTCCGCGCAATATGGCTCCGCCCCGACGCTCTTACGTCGCATCATACGTATTCGCGCGCGCGCCATCTGCTCCTCAGATTTCTCTGCCGAAAAGAAACTGTCAGCAGCGCGAGGAGCTTGGCCGCTAACGCAGCGTCTCGTTCCCTATTCAGAGAACATAGGTTACGTAAGTAACCAGAGACGTTCTCTTTCATAGGTTCTCTCAACGCTGCGGAAAGCGCAGTGGGAACGGACTACCAAACTCGCCAAGCTAGAGCGCTTTTATGACTGGTAGATAAGAGACAACGACCGAAACGAGTTCAAACAGAAAGAACCTGGGAACCCGGGGTCATGTCAAGATCCAAGCTATAGAACCTTACAAAAGTATGCGGAGAGGACCAGCCTGCCGCAACACAAATATCCTCCAAAAGTGCTCCTCTAAAAAGAGCTTGAGAAGATGCTACACTTCTGGTGGAATGTGCTCTAATGTTAAGAGGTGAAGGCAAGCCAAGCACCCCATAAGCCAACGAGATAGCCTCTGTGACCCAGTGAGAAATCCTCTGCTTCGATGCAGCAAGCCCACGGCGGCTAGCACCGAAACAAACCAGAAGCTGGTTAGATTTCCTCCAACCGCCTGAGCGGTCTACATATATCTTAAGAGAACGAACTGGGCAGAGCAAGTTAAGCTCCCTATCTTCCTCAGATGAAAATGGAGGAGGGTGGAAAGCATTAAGGTTAACTACCTGAGAGCGGAAACTTGAGGAAAGAACCTTGGGGACATACCCTGGTCTCGGCCTCAAGGAAACTTTGACCAGGCCAGGGGCAAAGTCCAAGCAGGACTCGCTAACAGAAAGAGCTTGTAAGTCTCCCACCCGCTTTAATGAGGACAAAGCTAACAAAAGAGAAACCTTAAGAGTCAGAATCCTATCCGGAGCTGACTCCAAGGGCTCAAAGGGGGCTTTCGTCAAACCCTCTAGGACAACAGAAAGATCCCATGAGGGGACTCTAGGGGAGCGAGCCGGTTTCAGGCGCTTCACCCCACGCATAAAGGCAGAAACTAACCTTAACTTGCCTAGGGGAATCTCATCCGATTCCCTATGCGCTGCAATAGCCGCGACATAAACTCTGAGAGTGGTAGCGGCTGCTCCAGCCGCAAACTTCTCCTGCAGGAATTCCAGTACTGAACCAGCAGGGCAGTTAACTGGGCTCTTATCATGTGCTAAACACCAAGTCTCAAAAACCTTCCATTTGGAAGAATATAATCTCCTTGTAGAAGGAGCTCTAGCACTCGCAATAGTCTCCTGAACGTCAGTTGGGAGACCAGAGCTTAATGCTAACGGCCTCTGATCGGCCAAACATACAGCTTCCACATGTCTGGGCGAGGATGCCATATCCTGCCCTGTAGCTGGGACAGCAGATCTTCCCTGACCGGGATCCTCCAGGGGGGAGACTCCAGTAGAGGAACTAGCTCCGAAAACCATGGCTGAGATGGCCAGAACGGAGCTACCAGGAGGAGGCGGACTCCGCTCTCTCTCACTCTGGCCAAGACCGCCGGGATCAGTTTGATGGGCGGGAAGGCATAGAGTTTCTGCGTTGGCCAAGGGTAAGCGAACGCATCTATCCCCAATGGGGCCGGGGGACTCAGGGAGAACCAAAGAGGGCATTGGGATGACTCTTGAGATGCAAAGAGGTCCACCTCCGCCTCTCCAAAAACCTTCCAGATTAGAGCCATCGTCTGGCGGTTCAACATCCATTCTCCCGATCGGAGTTTCTGTCTCGACAGAAAATCTGCTGCGAGGTTCAGAACCCCTGGGACATGAACCGCTCTTAGAGATAGGAATCTGCTCTGAGACCACAGGAGAAGGTGACGCGCATGCCTGTCTAGGGTGCGCGACCGAGAACCTCCCTGCCGGTTCACATGAGACACCACTGCCATATTGTCCGTTCTGACAATGACATGGTGACCCTCCAGAAGAGGGAGGAAATGAAGCAGAGCCAGAAAAACGGCCCTTAACTCCAGGCAGTTTATGTGCCAGGAGAGAGCCTCTCCGGTCCAAACCCCACACGCTGGTCTGCCCTCGAAAACCGCTCCCCAGCCGGTGAGAGAGGCATCCGTCGTAATCATCTGGCGACGAGATACCGCACCCATGCTGACCCCTTTCCGAAGAAAAAGAGGGTCCCGCCAAACTGACAGGGCTCGAAAGCAACTGCGCGATACCTTCAGTAGGCGAAGGGTTGACCCGGAGGGTCGAACCCCTGAGAGTTTCACCCACCACATGAAGGGTCTCATGTGGAGTAGGCCCAGTGGTAGCACGGAGGAGGCCGCAGCCATAAGGCCCAGCATCCTGCGGCAGGTGCCCACAGACACATGATGGCCTAGTGAAAAACGAGCCAAGCATGTCGTCAAGCTGGAAATCCGTGCAGGGGCCAAACGGGCCTGCATGAGAACGGAATCCATGTTCACCCCCAAGAAAACGGTGCTTTGAGCCGGAGCAAGAACACTCTTCTCCGAGTTCAACCTCAAACCGAGAGACTGGATATGACTCAGAACGACGTCTCTGTGGTGGGCCACTAGCTCCCTGGATTGGGCTAAAATGAGCCAATCGTCCAGGTAATTTAGAACACGGATGCCCTGGAGCCGCAATGGGGCCAGAGCTGCATCCATGCACTTTGTGAATGTCCTTGGAGCTAGAGATAGGCCGAAGGGAAGGACCCTGTACTGGAACGCCCTTTCTCCAACGGCGAACCTGAGGAATTGCCTGTGTCGCTGTACAACCTGGATGTGAAAATAAGCATCCTTTAGGTCTATTGTCACGAACCAATCCCCTGGCCGAATCTGAGATATGATAGCTTTCAGCGTCAACATCTTGAATTTCCCTTTGTAAAGGGCGAAGTTCAGTCGGCGGAGGTCCAGTATGGGACGCAAACCGCCGCCCTTCTTCGGGACCAGGAAGTAACTGCTGTAAAAGCCCCGCTCGGTTTCCCCTGGAGTAATCTCCTCTATTGCTCCTTTGAGAAGGAGGGAAGAGATTTCCTGCTGCAGTACAGAAGCCTGAGCGGCGCTGTCTACTACAGTAGGAAACACCCCGTTGAAACAGGGGGGATTGCGGCAAAACTGAAGAGTGTAGCCGAACCGAATTGTGCGAAGAACCCAGGACGATACCCCTGGTAAGCGTTCCCACTCTGGAAGGAAATGTGACAGAGGAGGAGGGATGTTGTAATGCAGACGACATACCTGAGTAAGGGTGCCGTGTTGACTCTCCTGGGGTAAAGAGGTTGACTGTGCAGGAGGGCCATCGGCGTCCTGGCACGTGATGGGAGGCATCGAGATTGGGGTCATGGTGACCAGGTCCGCCTGCTTCGGAGGAAAACGGAAAGTGCCTCCGAGGATGCGGCCGGTAGTTATAGAGAGCGTGGGGGGTGAGGGGAGAAAGCCGAAAGCGTCTCCTTCCTCCCGCACCAGACTGAGTAGAGAAGGTGAAATATGGCCTGCACTTCGAGACACTCTGAGTGGCGAAGGTGACAGGGCAAGGAAAGGAGAGCTGGGAGGTGGGCAGAAACGCTTGCGCGGTCTGACCCAACCCTGAGGAACCAGAGGAGCTCTCCTTTTTCTGACCGGAGGGTCAGGAACGGCTCTGCGCCGCCGGAGCAGTCGGTTTGTCGGACCGCTTCAACTGGAGGCGCTTGTGAGGCCGTTGACGGGGAAACGGGCGACCGCGGGCTCCCCAAACCGTGGCAGGTGGGGGATGCCCTGGTTCGCTTCTTCTGGAAGAGAACTCCGGTCTATGAGAGGGACGTTCTCTGGGTCGCACCGGGGGGGGAGCAGAAGGTTCCCTAGCCCTCCTGGGCATGAACTGTCTGAACGCGGCCGATTGGGATTTGGAGGAGCGGAATTTCTCAACCACTGTGTTGACCGCCTCACCAAACAACCCTGTTTGAGAAATGGGGGCGTCCAAGAGGAAAACCTTCTCTTTATCACGGATCTCCGTGAGATTAAGCCACAAGTGGCGCTCCACCGCAACAGAACCAGCCATAGAGCGACCTATAGCACGTGCGGTATGCTTGGTGGCTCTTAAGGCTAAATCCGTAGCCTTACGAAGCTCCTTGACCGCTTCAGGGGTCACACCGTCACCCTCGTCCATTTCCTTCAGGACGTCCGCCTGGTAGGCCTGAAGAATGGCCATAGTGTGCAGGGTCATGCCTGCCTGCCCAGCCGCCATGTAGGATTTCCCAATGAGAGAGGAAGTAGTCCTACATGCTTTAGAAGGGAGAAGGGGGCGCGACTTCCAGGACGGCGCAGACGACGGAGCAAGATGGTCGGCTAGAGTTTCCTCAATCGCCGGAATGGCGGAATAGCCCTGTTCCACAGAACCTACCAGGTTGGTGAAATCAGCAGCAGCCGCATTAGTGAGGCGCGAAGAGAAAGGCTGCTTCCAGGATCTGGAGATCTCATGATGCAGATCACTGAAAAATGGCAGCTTCCTCCGTTGAGGCCTAGAATTAGGGCCACTGAGAAGCCTTTCGTCGAGTTTCGACGACTGAGACTCACGTGGCTCGTCGGGCCAATCAATAGTGAGCTTCTCCGTAGCGCGCGAAAGCACGTCAACGAGCTCCGCGTAGGCCGCAGTAGGCCGCAGTAGGCCGCGCTTCCTGGCCGCTCGGCGGAATAACCTCGTCGGCGAGAGTAGGCCCGAAATCCTCGGAGTCGGAAGCCTCGGTAAAAAGTATATCCTCCAGCCCGAAAGAAACCGCGTCGCGTGCTCCCGGGCTGGGGCGCAAATAATCGTGTGAAAATTCGACTGGCATGTCTCGCACGTGCCGAGGGGAGGAGGGAGAGAAAGAGCGGGGCTCGTCTGCTCGAACTCCGCATCCTCAAGCTCTACATCCGAACCCCAGGTCGCGGATCCTCGAGAGGCCTCGGGAGCGCGACAGGGGGAGACGAATGATTCCCTCTCAAAGACCGCGAGCCGCAATTTGAGGGTTTTGAGCAACAAATTTTCACAGAATTTGCATTTAGACGATCCTATAACTGCCTCACGCGCATGTGAAAAACCCAAACATTTAACGCACTTACTGTGTGGGTCGTCGTTAGCGATGTAACGAGCACATGGCGGAGTACAGCGTCTGTAATCCATGGCAGCTTCACCGTAAGGAGAAACAGAGTTCCGCTTGAACAGTCGCAGAAGCGCCGAGAATAATCCTAGATGTAATTGTAGCTCAGAAAAATCACGAGCGAAGGGCAAACGTGACCGCTTCGTTCTGAAGGCAGAGAAATCTGAGGAGCAGATGGCGCGCGCGAATACGTATGATGCGACGTAAGAGCGTCGGGGCGGAGCCATATTGCGCGGACGCCATCAGCCAATGAATTGGCGTGATTCTATAAGGCTTCAGACAATCGGCACATTCAGAGAATATCCCACTGCGCTTTCCGCAGCGTTGAGAGAACCTATGAAAGAGAACATCCTGCAAAGATTTATATCTGTAAGTGCACCGTATATAAAGTTATTGTCTTTCAAAAGTGAGAGTCGACTCTGAGTCTATGAAATGAATTGTTTTTGAAACGAGTCATTAGCTGTTTCGTAGTGACGTAGATACGATATTGGCTGCGCCCAGTTACTGCGCGCGCAGACGGAAATGTAAACTTGAAGTCTAGAACACATTCAAATACTTCAGCTGAAAAGCATCATGTCGAGAAGACGCCGTGTTCTACAATGCAAAGATAGTTCAGCCACTTTGTTTTCATTGCCCAGGGACGAGCATGTGAAGAATCAGTGGTTAGAGTTCATATTTGCAACGATACCACAACAGTATAGCCCGAACCTTGTGTTCTCATCATTTTAATGACAAATCATTCAAAAACAAATTAATTCAAATGTGGATTCGCAAGCCGGTTGTTCCTGAAGGAGGGCTCAGTACCCAGTGTATATGGGTCAGCTTCCTCCTCCGAATCACAACCTGTAAGTATTATTAATAATTGTTGCTTTTATGGGTTTTGTAGCGTCAAGGGGGCAATGAGGGAAGGCGCAGTAAGTGTGTGTGTGTGTGTGTTGTGTAAGTTACGCTCAGCTCAGCTTCTAGGTCTCCAATGTCAATTTTTTTAAAATATGTGAAATGTTTGTCGCTGTTATTGGAGTTGTCATAAAGAATAGAGCAATACTTTGTAGTACTGCAGTGCTTTATCAATATGTTTATGCGTTGGGCTAACAAACAATAACTGACTGGGTCATCTGACCAATCACCGCCGATTAGCGTCACGCAAAGGAGGGGTTTGGAAAAATGAGTCGTTGAACGAATCATTAGGGAGTCGGTGAGCAAATCAGGTAAAAATAAATACATATTATAAGACAACAAAAGTGTTTTTTTTTGTCATTTCATGCATGTAAAACTGTTGTTGGGGACTCCCAGAACATTATTAGGAACATTTTAAATGCCATAATAGGTGCCCTTTAAGTAATACTTGGGTTTAAGGCTGCCTGTCACTAAGGATTATTTAGGTAATAAATCAATTATTGTGACGTTTAATCCGGTACTTTCTTTGTGGTAAAAAACAAAACAAAAAAAAACAAGCAACCAATAGCATTTAAAATGAATTAGGCAACAATATTTGGTTCAATAGTATCAAAATAAAGTAATCATATTGTTTTATAGAACAACAACCTGTTCAAATATTAAAATCTAGTAGTCAACATTTGAAGTGGATCAAAAAAGTTCAAAAGTTGTCCTAAGACAGGTATTGTTCAAAATTCATGTATAGCTTTGATGAAAGGTTTTGATCCACTTCAAATGTTGACTACTGTATATATTATATAAATTATAAAAATGATCTTGATATGTACATTATGTATTATAACAAATGCCTGCAGAGGGCACCAACGGCCTGTTACGCTTCACAGCAGATACATTTTTTTTAAAGGGGACATAAGAAAACCTGACTTTTTCCGTGTTTAAGTGCTATAATCTGGTCCTCAGTGCATCTACTAACCCAGAAAACGTGAAAAGTAAAGTTTTGGAAAGCCGTTCTCTGCAAGCTTAATCTGCAATAATATCTAACAAATCCATTTACACCTGGTCACAAATGTGTTTACGTAAAACGGATATAAATCTGATCTTCAATTCCCGCGCTTTATGCAGATTTAATGGAGTTCACGTCACCGAAAGCAACAGATATGAGCTGCATTTTATCAATCATCAGCTAATTCTATAAAGTCAAAGACAACAATAGGAGAGAGCGGCAACAGCACTGGTAATATCATTTAGTTTCTTTACTTTTAATGAAGCTGGTTGTGTTTTAAGCGACAAGATTCACATTTAATTCAGTGGGGTTTTTTTAAGGCCCATTAAAATGTCTACCGCAGTCCTAAGTAGGGCTGTCACTTTTGAGAAAAATCACATTCGAACGGATATCGAATATCAAGCAAAATATTCGAATATATTCGAATATCTACAACAATATAACAATGCACTATGCTCATATGTAAACACTGTTAAATTCACTATATCTAATGCGTTTCATACAATACAGACACATACATAAACATACACATAAAGTAAAATGAAGTTCACGAACAACCTCGATCCATCAGGAAACATGGTCGCTGAATTTAACTGCGCTTCATGAAGAGTTTTTCTTTTGCGTGAAGAAGCCGTTCGCCGGAGATGTGTTAAAAGATAGCGGAGTACGTTCATGATTCATGAATACACACATTCATACCAGTATAATAATCCTCCTGGCGCCAGGTCTGGGTGAGTATAATTTACTCTCTTACCTTTGTTCTTTGACACTTTAAGACCACTTAAAGAAGTTGCTGACAGAGACGCGATCTGACCACACAGAGATGGATCTTACACGCGTCTTTTCTGTGGGTCGTGCGCGCGTGTGTGTGTGTGTGTAATAGGCAGGAATTATAGCGCGGTTTCTTTCGACTTGTCTTTATCTTCCATTTTCAAAACAAGCTGGCTATATTGGCTATTATTCGCTTGATTTGGACTCATGGGTCTACGCTACAATACGTTTAGAGCGGCCACTACTGGATGAGATGGCAAACAATAAATAAAAAGCAAACGATAGACTGTAAAAAATGCGCAAAACATGGCACTTTAAAAACCGGATAGTTTATTTATAGTTCGATTTCGGTTATTTCACGTCATGTTCGAATGCATATTCGAATATCGAATAAAAAGTGACAGCCCTAGTCCTAAGAAAAGTAACAAAACAGTAAACTAGAAGCAAATCTATGCATATATCGAACAATTTGATTTAAAATCAAGAATAAATTTTTTAATCAAATCGTGAGGTACCAAAAGAATCCCACCCTAATGATCAGCAATCAAGAGCATGCAACAGAAGTGCGCTCTTTACAGTCAGTAATATGTGCCTTGTTTTACCTTTTTTGCAATATCCAACTGAACTATAAACTTTCCAGCGATGTCTGTGAAAAGGGATGTGCGCTCGACAAGCCCAACTTTTCGTTTATCAGCTCGCTCACACCACCTACACTGGCGTAAACATTTCATTTGTTTAACATGCTAAAAACTCAACATTTTCTTCGTAGACATTTCTCTGATATATTCATTTTGCGCAATTTTTTTCTCTGTGTCAGTGTTTCTTTGTCTCAAGCACTGTACACACGCTGCGTTGTATCGGAGCATTTTAATGGGTACACGAGCAAAGTATCGGTGCATCCCTAATTTTCACACACAATGACCAACTCTTTTTTGTTGCAACTCAGTTGAATTAATTTGAAACATATTACTGTGGCAAAGAGATAATTATTGAATAGAGATTACAAAATTGAATTGTTCTCATGGAAGGAAAGATGAGGGACGATAATGGCATCTATTTTTTTAAAAGCTGTTAATGCATGTTGAAGAGCCCTTGTTTTTTTTTTGCCCTTGTACTCCGCTTACCTTGCCACTGCTCTGTAAAATCGTCGTCCTCGTCCGCCACACTCTTTCTCTGCTCACAATGTCTCTGGTCACGTCTACTTCTGCATCCACAAAGCTTCTCTGTTTCTGGGTGATGTCATCATCCAGGTCAGGCTTGATAGTAGAGCGCTTCTTGGCCATGATTTTAGCCTTGATGGCAGCGATCTTCTCCACAGACATGGCTTCTGACAGAGACCTAAGATCAGCAGAAATAGGATTAGCTAAACCGAGGGACTCACAGCTTTAATTTAGGACAACTAAGCAGTTAAGGGTCACAACTAAAGACTAACTTTTTCAACTTTTACTATATTCAATATACAGCACAGCTTTATTGAGTTTAAAAAAACAGAATTACATTTTTAAAAATTAACAAAATTATAAAAAAGCTCTTTAGAGAATCCATTAATCACTTGCATTGCATTTTTTACAAACTTGTCTGAAAGATCTGTTGTATATATTGTGAACTCCTATAGTCAGTGATAAAGTTCTGCAATTATGCCAATTTAAAGGCTCCTAATTTTGTTTTGGATGTTGAGTTAGGATGCAGATGTAAATTTACTGTATGTTCATTAACAAAAACAGAAACATCTGTAAAAATGGTCACAACCATATTTTTTATATATTAAAATTTAAATACTCTGAGTTTTATTAAAATTAACCATTGGTCTTCCGTATTGTTCACTGGGCACGTATACATTTAGATCAAGATAACCCCAGTTAAAACCATGGCAATTTGTAGATTGAAAAGTCATCTGAGTGAGCACACAGTGTTTCTTAGGGATGCACGACATATCGGCCACCGGCAGATACATGTTCGTTTTTAATATTATTATTGGCCCGATAAGAAAATTTGGCTGCTTATTTCCTTCAGCTGAGAAACTTCAGACACGCACTGTTAGCCATGATGGTTTTGAATCGCTTAAAAAAAAAGGAAAATACAGTTAAGTGCAACATGTGCAGTGCAAGTCTGTCATATAGACTACATACATTTTAATTGTGAGACTTATTTTTGTATTCAGGCTCTCAAAAGTTAAATTAAAATTTGGATTAAGATGAGTTAATTTATAATTTTCAAATATAAAGAATTAACGGTATCTGCCAAAAGTTTCTTATCCCTATTTCTCAGCGCTGATTCATCTGGCTTTCAACTAGATTAAATCACAGAGACATTTGTGTTCTTTGCCGATTTCAAGCCCTTCTCACGGGATCTCACAGTGCTGTTTAGTGGTCGCGTGACAGACCGATCAGCGAGTAAACGCATCTACATAACATTGCAGCGTCACCTCTTTTCTCAGTGTCTGAAACGGTTCAGTCAAGGATTCATTCTCTCTAAACCCCTCCATTCCTTGATCCGACTCTGCTCTGATTGGTCATTTGGCCCAGTCTGTCGTGATTGCTCTACCGCTTACAGCACGTGTCAGAAATGAAATGGCCATAACCATATCTGAATATGACATAGGGCTGCCCTCGACTAAAGATTTTTCTAGCTGACTAGTCGTCGTTCATTTAAGCCATTAGTCGACTAATCACATGTTTATATTAATAATCCATAATAATGCACCTTTAATTGCCTATATAAAATACATAGCCTAATCAGCACTCAAATGCACAGATAAAGCTTGCCACAGCGCACCGGGCAAATGTAATGATTATGAATGTGTCGTGAAAAAAAACAGGGGAGACTGTCTAAACATTAATTAATGTATTGGTAATGTTTATGTTTTCGGCTGCAGAGATTAATTCATGATGCCGACTCAAACTCAGCAGAAGTGGGCGTGCCGATATGCATGTTTCATACGGATTACATAATCTGAGAATATTTTTCATTTGAACCGGTTAATTTAAATGTAGACATTTCAAGCTTCCTAAGATATATTTCTCATGTCTGTGAGGCAAGTATAAACTGAGTTTCGGTTAATTTAAGTGATGCGCTCAAGTTCAATGAGAGCGAATCAAAAGAAAGCACCATTATTTTACAAAAGCACAATGTTTTGTTATTGAGACCCTTTACAGTTTGCATTACTCTTATCTGTATGACCAAAAATGATGGAGTATTTTAAGTTAAATGCAAGTAATGGTGCCTGTAGATATAAGCATGACAAACATGAATTTGATTGACATGTCGACAACAGGAATCAAACTCTTCCAGGCATCAGCTACATCTACAGTGTTTGAGGATCAAAGTAGACGTCATTCACGAGCGGCCAATAAAGACCATAGACTGGCAATTTGCGAATTGTTAAAACCCATGCAGGTTCGTGCAGAAAGTAAGACTGGGATTACTGACGACTCGTTTCAGGAATTTCAGAATCATTTTTATCTCTTTTGTGAGACAATAACTCCATTATCTGCACTTTGATCTTTTAAAGAACTTTGACATCACAAACAGCATGAAAGTAATATCCGAAAAAGCCTAAAAGGGGCACTTTAAAACACTTGATCAGTTTGATCATACCTGATCTGATCCGTCTGCACAATGCTTTCCTTGTGACCCTCGAGACGAGCGCCAAACGCTCCTTATCCAGACGCACACGCTCTTCATCCTGAGAATCATAAATCAGAATCCTATATCTTAGAGCTCTGCTTTTCAGCAATATAAAAGCAAGATTTTAGATGGAAAGCCAAGAAATACTTGTTTAAATGTTTCTCACCTCAACCCGAGGTTTTTTAGCCTCTGACGACGCTTCATCCGCTGCTCTTTTAACTGTTAAAACAATTGTAAATTAATGCCAGTAAATGGGTGGTTCTTGACTTTTAACTACTTCAATCTTAAAGACAAAACATTCAACTATGTTCAGACTTTTATCTGCCTGTAGAAGATCAATGTGGCCACACACAAAAATGCACACACCTTGTGTCGGCCTTTGTAGACCAATCTCAATGGGCGCACTTCTGTCGATACTCGTTGATGACGCTGTAAAATAAAATTAAATGCCACTTTAATTACAAACAGATAAATAATAATGTTGCTTCAGTAATGAGTTGAATACGGTAACGTCTGTGATTTCTCATCACACTCACAGCTTTCTCCATTGAGATAGGATAGCAAGTCTTTTCTGTCAGGTCGTCTTACTACGGGGATGTTCTCGGTCTGCAATCAGAAAAACGCGTTACCTTTTATTTTCCAATCAACTATGCAAAATGTGAACACATTCTACATTATAAAAAAAAAACCTAACAGTGAATGAACTTTAATTAAAACCTGCATTTAACTATATGGGGTCCCCTCCATGAAAATAATCATATGAAGGTCAGTGGCATCTAAAAGATTATAAAAACATGGTATGCATCATATAAATAATCATTTTACTTACTGCAGCTCTCCGCACATATGACGGATGAGGAAGATGCACATTGTTGAGCAGGAAAAGAATGGAGTCAAGAGTGTAGTACTCTTTAGGCTGTCCCTCTTTTCCAGTTCTGTAATGACATTAAATTGCATGTCATATATACATATTTATTTATACATACATGAAACGATGCTAAAGTCTATTTTATAACATCAGCATGGGACTGTGAGGTTATTATTTTTTGAGTGGATCAATTTTTTTTTTTAAAGACAACTAACATTTTTGACAAGTTCTCTCTCTGGTGACAGCTAAATTTAACAGACACAAAATAGGAAGAATTAAGTTAACTGAACCTGCAAGCCAGTCATTTTTTTACCCTTTTTTATTAAGATATACATTTCCAACTAAATAAATACGTTACAAAACAGAACCTTGTATGAACCCTAGATATGACACATAACATGAGATCAGGAGGCTTTACTAACATAACATGGTCAGCTGTTTTGCACTACGTTGCATAACAACTGTTGTGTACAATAACAGAAGAACCTTATTCCATGGTAACTTGCAATGATAGTATTAACATTCTAGTAAAGTTACTTTGAGACATTAGCAGCTACATACGTCTCGAAATATCCATGCTCCATGACCATGTTATTTACATTTTACTTCAGGGTATAGCATGCACAACAAACATACTTTGCGATTTTTAGATCCTATTTCGTGATACCAAGTTAGTGATTAGTGATTGCTTACAAAGTTTTAAACTCTCACTCAGACAAATGGCAATTGTTCAGCAGTAACAAATGAGAAGTTGTCGCGCAGCATCAGTGAAGCCTACGATGTTGTCTAGGAAAACAACTCAGTGAGTTTTAAGCAACAGACAAAATATTTGTTGTAGTCTATCGGTATCTATATATGCATTTATACTAGATACAGGACGCCTTCTCCTTTCCATGAGCATTTTCCAACACAACAGGAGTTTCTCCACACGAGTCCATCAGTAGCGCATTAGCAGCTAAAGCAGCTCAGCTCAAAACAACACGAACGAGTGAGCAGAACAAGCGCACACATACCCCCAAATGACGTAGTTAGTCTTGACATTTTTTGGCCAGGAGAATTCTCCGAAAATAACTTCATCTCCTTTCGCAACGATCTCCTTTTTCTGAATATTGTACTGGCGAAGAACACTCAACACGTCCGCCATGATCGCGCCTCCTCATTACGAGTGTTTTATTTAAGACCCCGCAACTTCTCAGCACAGGACTGCTACGAATAGTGCCTTTGTAAAATAATGCATTTATAAGCTTGATAATCTTATTTGTTGAACTTCAACCGCAATAGGGACAATAGAAGCTGATTCAGTAAATGTCTCATTCAAAAGCGAATAGGGGTAATGTATTAAAAAGTATTTAAGAATCGCATGCACATGTCAGGCAAATCCGGGGCATCTAAATCCAACAGCCTCTGTCAAGTATTAACGTATTAACCATAGGTATTAACTGTAAGCTATTAATTCACTGTCATAAACGTAAAAAAATAATATTTGCATTTTAGGTTTCATTATATTAATACAAACTCAAACTCAATTTCACATAACTTCAGAAAGACCTTAATAACTTTGAGTCTATAAAATTTCTATTGTGTATCAACCAGGAACACTGTCTTTGCTTTATTCAGTTGCTTTATGGTGATTATGGTTGTTTGTAATGTCGTTAAACACTGTCAAGTCTTTCTTTAGTAGCTCAGATCTTAATTGTCTTCTATATTTTTTTTTTTTAGTCTATCATGTTTTCTAATTAAAAAAAAAAACGATTAACACTAGTAACTAACACAGTATCTGCTACTAATAATATATATTCAGTTAGCTAGACTCGATTACAATAACATGATTGATTAATGTTAAATTACAGATATAGTCTGAATAGTAAAAATTTCAGATAGAATTAAGGAGTATCACAAACAAATTACTCTCAAAAGGATCTTTATTAATTAAATTAATGTGTTATTAAAAGAAAAAAACATCGTTTTAGACAGAATCTAATTGGCAAGAGACATGTAATATCAACTTAAACAGCAATTTTGGCTTTAAAGACTAAAATACTTTCAGTTCTCTATTATTTTATAGTGTTGTGCTAATAAACTATATAACTTCACCTTATGAAATAAATGTATTGAACAATACAAACGAAAAATTATAAATAAACTTTGGTAACTTGCTATCATTTACTACATCAACAAATTCAATAAAAACCATAGCAAATTAATTTCAATTTTTATCCTCAATTTTTAAACATCCAAAGTCTTTCATTATTTGTCAAACTTATGTATCCCATACTTCAAGAGGTCTACATCTAAATTAACTTTATAGTATTACACTTACACAAATAGAACAAAGGGTAAATTCAGTTTTTATCTCAAGAGTAACAGCCAGGTAGTAATTGTCTACAGCCATTTTAGTGTTTGTTAGTTTGTGCCTACATTTCCTTTACATAATTATTATAGCAGCGTTCAGCAAACTTAAAACCTTTATTTGACAAAGAGCAACAGAAAATGCAAAAAGGCAACTTTCTACACAAATGAATGTAGAAGCAAGATCCATTTACAAGCTCTAACATTCAATGCATATACCTCTTTTTCTCTCAAATTTGGAATATCTATATACACTGTGTATATATATGTGTGAGTGTGTATATGTGTGTATATATAAAAGTGCACCACAGAGTAAACTGTAAAATATTAAGTTAAGTCTTAAATAGACTGAAGTGTCAAGCCTCTTTTCAATCATAATAAGTAGTTATTTGCGTTCATATATCAAATGTCAAGTTACTGAACCACAAAACAAGAGGTATTAACATTAAACATTACCAACAAGTCTAGTAATTAAGGGCCGTTTACACGACACTGTTTTCAACTAAAAAAGGAAACTTTTTATGCATTTTAGTCATTCATTTAACGATAACAAGGGCCTGAAAACGCAAACTTTTGAAAACGGGTTTCAAAGTGCACGTTTTTGAAAACTATACCATTATCATCTCTGAATAAACAAACAAACAGACAAAAAACACGAATTTGTGAAAACAGTGATGTCATGCACATGCATATTATAGGTGCATAGTATTTCTTTACAAGTGATATCGCCAACTACTGGTCTTGCAGCACAATAAAACTTTTTATGTTTTAGGATCCGTATGAACGGGGACCATTTTGATAATGTTGTCGTCTGTACACGAAAAACGCGAAGGAAAAACTTTCCCATTTTTAGTACATCATTGTCGTGTAAACATAGGCTACATGGTTTCTGAGAACACAAATTGCTCGATTCCCAATTCAATGAACTTGCAAATGTATTTTGCTTCATATTTCTCAAAGATTTTAGTAGAAGAGCCATCTGTGCACTTTCAGCTCAAAGTGTAATATTATTATATAACAACTCATTACACAAAACAAATCATGAATGAAGACTACACAATGAACAAGGCCTCTAGAAAATACAACATTACTTCCGATGAAGGTCAGTGACATACATGAACTTATAACTTAAAAAATGAAAACTGTGTAAAAATATGCTCTTCTTGGTAAGAAGCAAACATTTCATTAGACCAGGTTTAAAAAACATAGTCATACTGAATAAAGATCAGTTACTTCATTCATTTGCTCCCCTTGATTCTCCCTTCAACTAATCCAGCCTGCTGGATATTGAATTACACTTGGACTTGATTGCAGACTGTAAAGACAAACGACGTGATTATCTAATTAATATGCAAAAACTGTCTTCTTTTTTTTTTTTTGCATGTTGATGTGGGGTGTATCAATGTCTTGTTGTCGTTCAGAAAACTGGCTGCATGCTACAAAACCAAAAGACTTTAAATGACATCAATTGCGAAGTTACGGATGACATCGACTGCTTGCGAGTCAAAGCCGCAGATGTCCAGCATGCCACGGTCTTCAGGGTCAGCGATGGACAGCGAGCTGGCAATCATTCCACACACAATCAGTTTGGAAAATAAACCACTTTTCTAAAAAAAAAGAAAAAAAAAAACACAAACATGACATTTTCTCTATAAAATGAAGAACATTCTATCGCTATTACCAAATGTAAGAAAACCATACTAAAAAAAGGACTGTCAATTAATTTAAAAAAGTAATTATCACATAATAAGCCGATTAATTGTATACAGTTTGGGGGTCAGAAATAGTTTTTTTATTATTTAAAAGAAATGAACACTTATTTAGCAAGTATTTATTTAGCATTGGATTTAGCAAATCAGCATATTAGAATGATTTCTGAAGGGCAGTGTTTCCCTACCATTATATAAGGGGGCGCTCCCCCCCCCTAACGGCACGCCCCCCCCCTCCCTAAATTGGATTTGTTTTTCTTTCCATTGCCAGATTACAATTTATTTTATTAAACAAACTAAATAGCCCTTAGGTAATACGTTATTTATCTTATTTCCACGATGGCATGTCTTTTCTATCTGTGTTTGCATGTTTACAATAATCCCAATGAGTGCCCTAAGGTGAATTATCAACCCCCGACCCGACCCCCCCCCCTCCCCCCTCCCCCCTAAAGCTGTAAACCTAGGGGAAACACTGAAGGGTCATGTGACACTGAAAACTGGAGTAATGATGTTGAAAATTCAGCTTTGATCACATGAATAAATTACATTTGAAATTATATTAAAATACAAAACAAACATTTTTTTTTATTAATTGCACTAACTTTGTGTTAAATCGACAGCCTTATTAAAACATATTACAGACAGCAAAGAATATAACTGTAATAAGGTAAAAACACATTGCTTCTACATTCCCTTTGAAGTTGTCACTCACTTGTCTATACGTCTTCAGTGTGTCTGCTGGATTTTCCCTCCCAAGGGTTTGATTATTGGTGAAAATGATGAAGACATCCACAGTTTTCTCATTCTCTGAGGCCCAAGTGATCGGTAAAGCACAGTCTGTACTGCCACCAGGAGTCTAGAGAGAAGTCACATGTAGATTATGATTACAGATGTAGTAGATGCAATCATTTATTTTATAGCATGAAATGTTTTCTCAAGATCTTCTTACCTGGATGAGCTGTGCTGCTACTTGCATAAGCGTCATATCAGAAGAGACAGTACAGGGAAGAACACTTCCTTCAGAGAAAACCACAATCTGTGCGTTTAGCTCCGTTCGTGCAATTACCTGCAAATACAAAGAGAACCATTAAATATATTCGGTACAGTCAGTGTAAAAAAAAATATTTTCATGATACAACATTTTATCTTTTGTCAAATCAATGTGGTTCAGATAACATAATATTTTGAGTTTGTATTTATTAAAACAATCTCCTTCATTGTATTAACTCACATTTTTAATTTCAATGGACTCAAAATTTTAAGGCAACCAGGTTCAAATTTTGATATTTTTATTTTAAGCTCATATTTTATACTTTTTCTTTATTAAGTAAACATTATTTTAATTACCACTTTCAAGGTGGTGCTTCACATTTCTCTTTGCTGTGAAATCCTTACTGATTTTTATAAAGTAAACGTAAGAATAACTTTTAGATTGTTAGCAATTTTGAAATATGAAAATTTACTGGACTGAAGCAACTTAGGTTTACTTGATTATCCATACACCATTAAAAAAAAAATCATGTTAATATGAGTATTAAATATGATACGTTTATCTGTCAATCATAATTGTAATGTATTACAATATGTTTTGCCCCCCACAATTGAAACTAAAGAGATTTGATCATAAAACTAAACATTTAAATATCGTCTTACTAAGATATAATATTGACAGATATCGCAACTGATATCTATATGCATTTTATGCAAGTAGTCAGCCTTACAGTTATAAAGATTTTATTGATTTATAAGCTTTCAGAATTTTATCTTATTTTTGGGCCATTAAAATACTTAATAATATAATTTATTAATAATAAACTGCCCTATTTTGACTCCGTTTGGGATTTGAATAAAAGGTGTTTTTTCATCCTCGAGTATGAGCTCCATATTGTCCTATATCATACAATATGAGCCATGAAAGCCTGATGTATTAAATATAGAAATTTTGCACGTGCAAAATTAATATTTAGAATTAGTTTTATAATTTGTCTTAAACACTCAATAATTATGTTACTTTTTTTTTAAATAGTTTTTTCTGATTATTATTTCATTTGTCATCCTCTTTTACAGGGTTAAAGGTTCATCTGCTAAATGTTCGTTTTGTCCAATTTTCGAAGTGAACTAGCACACAGAATCCCGGATCAACTAAAAGTCACAAAAGTCTTGATTTAATTGGGCTACAAACCCAGTTAAATCAAGACTTTTGTGACTTTTAGTTGATTGGTTGGATATAATCAACATTTCACCTTCTTAAAGCGTCTAAAATTTCTTTGCATGATTCGCATATGAGATCAGTGCACTGGAGAGGCAATTCATTGATGTTTACAAGACTAGAGTGTCCCGTCAGAAAAGGAATATGCAAGGAATGTGAAATATGTGCAGGGCGGACCTCAGCAGAAACACACTTTCTCCAAGGACAAAATATTATCTTAAAATATGACTTGCGGCTCTTCACAGACGTCACTGTGTTTCTAGAACAGTTTGCAGTGGTGTAGTCTTACCATGCACATTGCCGCTGCTACTGCCACAGTGCTGATGGAGCTGCCGTGAGTCACGCTGCTCAGAGAAGAACTTACATCAACCGCCACCAAAAAACGCTTGCCTGTGGGCTCCACGGCCTGGAGACATAAAGAGTCACAGGTTAAAGGCATAGTATGAGTTTCTTTCTTCTGCTGAACACTCAAGAAAATGTTGTGAAGAATAAGGGTAGCCAACTTCCATAGTATTTTATTTCCATGCTATGGAAGTCAATTGGGTTCATTAACTGTTTGGTTACCAACATTCTTCAAAATATCTTCTTTTGTGTTCAGCTGAAGAAAGAAACTCATACAGGTTTGGAACAACTTGAGGGTGAGTAAATGATGACAGAATTTTCATTTTTGGGTAAACTATCCCTTTAAGATCATAATTTGATTTCTACGGTATCTCGAAAACAAATGTGTTACACAGCTTACGTCAAGGTGTCACTCACTGAAATAGTTTTGCAGAAGGCGCAGTCCAGGGCTTGAACAATGTCTCCGTCCGGCTCCCATTTCAGTTTGCTACGCTTCCCATGACCTCTCTTATAGTTTTCAGATGCCACAAGAATGTTGAACGGCTGTGTTTTTGCCTGAAATAGCACACACGCTGAAAATTAACATGTAAAAATTTATATTTTATTATATTCAAGTATTTGGACTTATATTTAATTTCAAATGTATGAATTAGAGCTGCACGATTAATCGTTTAAAAGATCGTGATCTCTATTCAAACACCCACGCGATCTCAGTCCTAAATGACAACGATTCTGAAACCTTTGATAAGATCACACCTGAACATTCAAATCTGCGTTCGAGTTGCCGCAGATCCAGAGAGCGCAGTTATCATGTTTAGGTATGAAACAGCTTCGCAAACAGTCTTTTCAACAACACATTATTTTTATTTCTATCTTACAATAATTAAGAATATCACATAAGTACTGCGATAAAATGGAGTGGGGTTAAACGCAGCCAAAGTCATTGAATCATTCATTTAAACCAAATGTGTGTGTGTGTGTATATAAATACATATAAAAGTTTTAAATTCAAATTAAAGCAACTAACATTTTGTCAGAACCTCTAGTAAATGTAATAATAATAATAATATTTATATAATAATATTTTATTTAGTTTAGTCCATTCAGAATCATGAAAGAATCGTGATCTTGTTTAACACAAAAAACGTGATCCTCAATGACTCCAGAATCGTGCAGCTCTAGTATGAATGTCACTAAGTTAGACGTTAAACATATTATTTAATATTATTATTTTTATTACAACAAAATAACAAAGCAAAGCATAATTTATTTTAAAGAAAGATAACACTTTCCCAGCAAACCATTTCACAAATTTAAGTTTGTTGGGTTTATGATTATAAAACAATAGAAATATTATTACTATAATGTTCATAGTTAATGTGATGAACTACACCTGTGGTTACTCTGTTAGGACACCTGTGAGAACTTGCTGACTTCATACATCCACTAAAAATCACCAAAACACCAGTTAATTCAAAGTCATTGGAAAATGGCTCCGAAAACTTAGTTCTGATTTGTTTACAGGTGCCAAATAGTTTGATATTTTTGCTATATAATGCAAAGACATTCATGATTTTTAAGGGTCCCAATGCTATACATAGAATAGATGATAAGATTTCAAAATAACTGAACTAAGGAGCATTACTGGATGCTGCCATTGTCTTAAAATGATGTTGTTGTTGTAACCTGACCTTTTTCAGTGCAGTCTCATCCCGAATCCTTTCACAAACAGCTGCAACATCCGGACTTCCTGGTGCCAGAACCTTGTCTGCTGTCAACTTACCCAAATGCTTCAATAAAACAACCACTGGCATCTCTTTTAGCAATGCTTTCCATACCTGAGAGGAACCAATAACAACATTGTCATCAAAAAAGACCTTTCAGCCTCATGAGTGCTCGTCATGTGCATTCACTGCCAAGAAAACTGCATTTACAGAAGATAAAAGTTTATCTTTTTATTACTTTATCTTTGAATTCTATGCTCAAACTAGGGCTGTCACAACCGTGTTGGGGATCACTTAATCAGATTACTTTTTTCAAGTAACTAGTAAAGTAATGTATTACTTTTAATGTATAACAAAATAATTGAGTTACTTTTCAAGTAAGTAACACAAGTTATTTTGCTTTCCCATCTATTGACTGACAGATTTCCTGTCTCCATGTTGAGAGAGATCAGGTGCACTGCGAACACATGATGGAAATTGTAGTTCTAGACTAAATGTGAGCATTTACTCCTCACTTGCACAAACACACATTCCGTATTGCTTAAAATGAATAGAGAGCCTAAGTCCCTCCCCTTCCGGTTGGCCACCATGGGACCTAAACTCGGAAAAATATTGTATGGTAGTCAATGGCGAGAGACAACGAATTTTTTGATCTCGTTTTAATTGTGCCCTGAATTACACATATGATGTTTGGCAATTTAAACGATACATTTTAAAGTAAAAAAAAGTTGCAGTTTGATGTAAAACTGTTGCGATATAAGACTGTGAAAATACGTAATTACAAAGACTACAAAACCCAAAAGGCGCGCATGAGACGGCATACCTTTTCTCTCAATGAATGAAGCTAACTTTACTGAAGGTAACATCTGTCATGTTTTCTATAGTCTTACCTTATAATCGTAACGTTTCGCCGTCATGTTTTGTACCAGACTGCACACACACGAGCTTAGTGACGAGACGAGAGATGTAGTTCATTGCGCGATTTTCACATAAATCTAAATGTTACTCTTCTGTTTTATGACAAACTGCGACTTTCTTGACTTTCATAATTATCTTTTAAATTGACAAACATCATATGTGTAATTCAGGGCACAGTTCAGACGGAATAAAAAGATAACTTGTCTCTCCCCATTGACTTCCATGCATATTTTTTCCGAAACAAGGTCCCATGAGCCGGAAGCGGAGGGGCGGGACTTAGGCTCTCTATAAAAACAGTGAAATATTACGCAAACCTGCAATAACTAAATATGTTAAAGGGGTGATGAACTGAGAAATCAAATTTTCCTTGAGCTTTTGACATCTGAGAGGTCATCATATTATAAGAATATCCTGTAAGTTTCAGAACTGAAAACGTCCTTGTTAGTCCAATAAATGCTTTTATTGACACCAGCCTCAGCAAACGCCTCGTTTTTCAAAGTGAGGAACTATGACGTCAAAGAGGATAAAACACCACCCCCGCAGAAGAAGATCAACGCCTACTTCAACACAGCCGGTTTAGCCCCGCCCACCGATTCGCGCATTACACGCATAGCTAAATAACATAGGCCTACCTCGTGATGACAAACCGGATCGAGCTACTGAGCAATACAAAATATTGTGCAGTGCCTGGTTGTGGAAGAAGACAGTCGCTGCATAAGCTTCCTCTGGATTCCAATAGGAGTGCATGGATAAACTTTATTTTTAATGTTGTTCCACTCCAGCTGATGAGGTAAAACATTGTCCGTCTGTTCGCTTCATTTCACTGAGGATTGTTTTGTAAACAAGACTGGATTTGCAGACCGATTAAGAGTAAAGAACGGTGCTGTGCCGTCTATATTGGATCTGACAGGAATTGTGCAACACCTGGACTCTGGGTCGAACATGTATGGGCGAATCATTCCGGTTGCCATTTTACAACATTGGACGTTTTCAAAACAATTTCCCCCAAGTGCATCGACGGAAACTCATTATAATATGCAAAACGGTTATCCACTCACAGCAGTGGGCGTTTACTTCCAAGTCTTCAGTGCGAGACGCCCATAAAAACCGAGCGTTTTTCAGCTATGCTCAAAACTAGGTTAGAAAATAGCCTATTACTTATTCATTTTGATGTTTTTGAATGCAAAAACCAAGCGAACGTCATAAATTTACCTCAGACAACAATATAATAATATTTAAAAAGCCAGTTCATGACCCCTTTAAATAAGACTGATATACTTTATGCATTTAATCTCACTTTATTAACCAATGTCTTTGCTGCTGACCTTATATGACCCAATTCAACCATACTAATAAGAGAAAATGACTTTAGTTAAACATCACATTTCATTTTATTGTTTTATTGCTGTAAATAACTTTCCCCGACATTGATCACAAAACCAAAATTTCAGTTGATATCAATAAAATGTCACAATGCTTGATACCCATTTCAATACCACTGCAATATTTAATAGCAACTAACATATTTATTCAAATATGTATTTTTTTTATCAAAATGAAATGTGGTTCAGACCTCTTTGGACTTCAGGTGGTTGGTCCG
This sequence comes from Chrosomus eos, assembly GCA_036326025.1. NCBI lineage: Eukaryota > Metazoa > Chordata > Actinopteri > Cypriniformes > Leuciscidae > Chrosomus > Chrosomus eos. The sequence goes on along the minus strand of CM070823.1, from coordinate 28,971,331 downwards.
AACCTGCTCTTTTTCCAGCCTCTGCTCCTCAATAAGATGAATGAGCTCCTGTTCATCAGTCGAGTGTTTGGCTTTCTCCACAGCTTCCAGATATCCAAAAACCTTTTGCAGATCATCAGAGATCTCTTTATCGCCATACGCTTCCTGAACCCCTTTCCATCCTTTAGTGATGTATTTGCAAACAAGAGCCACAGCTGTAGAGAACAACAACACATACTTATCTTTCATCATGTGACTTTTGACACAACAAGCATTTTTGCAGTGTTGTGGCAAAAACTTCTGTTAAACATCATCACTGCGTAAGAGACACTCAGAGTCAAATTAATAAAAAGAGAAATATTTATTCTTGCAAGAAGGCCCAGTCGCCATCACAGCTGTTACATTCTGTGAAGTGAGTGACGCGCACCAGGAAGACATGAGACAGCTTTTATACTCTTTTCAAGGTTCCTTCTCACTCGCTGTACTTTTCCACCCAGATAAGGCCCCCACTTCTGTTCAGTTTTTCTTAAGGACACAAACTGGTACTGGAATAAAACTAGCCAAACCTGACCATTCCTAAGGTCAAGATGTCCTGTCCCATATATTCCTGAAACGTCACGCACAAGCACGTACACACATATACTTTTACACATTGAATAGATTAGGAATAAATGACTATTAAAATTTCTACAACAATTCCACACTTTTTATCATTCAGATTACCCATAATCACAATAATAAACAAAAAGACAAATTTTAAGTCATATCATCACACTACTCTTCATCTCTAGTTTTCGCATAACTGATCACTCTTCTTAAACATTTGTGAAAATAACATTTTGAAAAGAAAAAGCTTAGGCTGTTTTTGTAAGGATAGTCCCTTAAGTATTAGCAAGCAGATAAAGAATTCAACTAAAGCCGGGCTAGATAAACAATCACTGTTGTTGTACCCCAAGCATAGCTTGACCCTCAGTCACCTTAGTTAAATAAGAAATAGTGTACAGACTAGTTAGAAAAACAACAAATCATCAATCCACAGTGGTTACATCAAAATATAAAGTATAAGAAAAGTATAATAAAACCCTTCATTTCAAAACCCTCTCCTTGTACCTTATCACATAGCGGATAAGCACAGCTTTTAACCATCTGTTCATAACAAAAACATTCATAGGAAGAAGAAAAAGAAAAGAAAACAAACACCAAATGTCTAACACATGTCACTGTAGCTTCCACTACTAGAATCATCATCATCACATTTCTTGTCATTGTCATCATCATTTGGATAAAACTGTCATTTTTACCAATTTAACTGAGCTGGGAACACACAATATTGACAATCCTACCCCGAAACCCCAAAGAGTAATCAAACAATCCATTCATTTTCCTAAAATACTTTCTAATTAATCAGTGACCAATCAAATCTCGTTGGCGTTGTTTAAGGTGAGATGTTTGGACGGTGGTGTTGCAATCTCCATCCTTGCAACCTTGTTTGTGGAGTGGACCATAGCCTCTGTCACCTGTGAATGGAGATCTTAAGTGTTTTGTTAGTGCTGCTGGTCGTCCTTCTGGTGTGACCTGTGGAATTTTCACCATTTGTTTACTGATTATATACATTATTAGTTCCAAATTTATTCTCAACATCTGGCCACTCCAACAACCTGAAACTCATTCAACTATTACATTAACATTCAACCCGCCTTACTCATGTCAACAACACAATATTTATACATTTTGGAACAGAATCATTCTGTTAGCTGCAATCCAATCTGACATTCTGTGAAAGGAAAATTTTAAGTTATGCTCCCCTCCATTCTCTGGAAAGAAAACAAAATGTCGAGGTTATTTTCAGATAGTAAAACTACACGTAGTTTCTTTTGTCTACTGTTCTGCCGTGACCTTCGCTGCCACATCTGCCCCGGCGTTTCCTGTTGAAACAGTCCTGCAAATACATTTACAGAAAGCAAATTTTGTTTGGGACGGCCTTTTACCCAATTAGACCCAGTGTCCTCCCAACATATATTGTCCCTTAGTAAACCATATTTGGCAATTGTTATACCATCTCCCTCTTGATGCACGACACAACTCGAGCATCAATTTAACATAACATTTAACATAGTGTTTTGATAAAGTTTGCATCAACACTAACCCAAACGTTGTCCTTCAGACAAATTTCCTCCAGACATCTCTTGCCGTCTTTGAAACAAAAATATTACATTCTTCACTTAAAGCCACAATCTCATCTGCTCAACGAAGTATTTGAAAGGCAACGGCCCTGAGTCTCACCGCGTATCCTGCTTTTCGGGCCTGTTGTTTGGTCTCTTAGTTCAGTCATCTACAAACATTTTCAAAGTCATCAATTGTTTCTATCAAGTCAGGTCGTGCTGCACAGACTTGGTCACTTGGTCAATGTCAGTCAAATAACATTCTCATCCTTCTGCCCACAATAATCCTAAATTTTTAGGGCTCTCTTGATAATTTCATGTTTTACTTAGCCAATATGTCACTTTGTTGTTGTCATCAAATCCATAACATTTTCATTTATTTTAGGCCATGCCAGATGGTGATCTACAACTCCACAATTCCAATTTACGCAAATACTTAAACTGATCCAGAACGTAATTCAAATCAACATCATAAAAGACAAAAGTAATTAATACCAGAAAGAGCTTGATGACCAATCAATTTAAAGCTCGTCCTATCTTTTCGTCGGATCCACTCACCATTATCGCTTTCTTTAAAATTTGTCATTTGCTTAACCCATCTGTAATGATGAAACAATATACTCACTATTCAGGTGGAATATTAGTACCCCAAACTAATACATACAAGACCTAAAGTGCTGTCACCATCACACACACATACTAGACACACATCTCTTAACTACTCATTCTCAATGTTCGCCTTTCTTTATATTATTGCTAAAAAGATTTAAATTTTAAATAAGATTTTAAACTTCACATTTTCTGTAGCTTTTACCTAATTTTACATGGTCTCTTAACCAGTTCCAAAGCATTTCTGTTCATTATTCATTAGATTTTCAGTCTGCTGGGTTGCTTTGTTTAATTTTCCTTATCATTATTTTGCTTCAGCTTGCTCTAGCAGGCCGACAACAGAAAGACAGACACAGTTTACCATCCCTTCCTCCACTCAAACAGTCTCTCTCTCTTATTAACAAATAATAATTACATTAAATTAATCACTATCCTTTTACCATTAAATTTTGTTATCCAGACTTTTCTCAAATCAAAAACTGTCTTCATCTTTAGCCACCCACCATGTCAAACGACCTTCAGGAGTTAAAACATATTAGTTCAAAATCAACACTTCTATAAATTTTCTTATTCTTGCCCATGAGGCAGCCAATACATAAAAAGTTTTGTTCCTGTCTCCCATCACAAATAATGGCAATCCCCTCATGTTTCAGGTGGCTCTTGAACTCCCCCATAGCTCTTTATCTATAATTTTCTCTTCAGGGTGTTGTCCCCCTGGCTTAATTGCAGACACTTGTCACAATGAAAAACAAGCGTACGATTATGCGGTTTCTTCTGGCAAGTGGTATAGAGGAACTCACATTCTCTTGGGTCAGACTGCCGCAACTCGTCACAGCGCATCTCACCTCTCAATGCTCTGCTGACCCCAGTGGCCTCCAGTAGTCAGCGCTCAACTCTCATACCTTTCTTGCATGTACCACACCCCCGTCCTGAGGTGCCCAATGTCCGTGACCCCCTGCGTAAGGCTGTCCCCTGGCCAGGAAGATCATCCTGTCATTGAGTAGCCACGTACACACTGGTACCGCTCACAAACTGGTGACCGCTCTCTCCCATCACACAATCAGTTTCCTTTAACAGAACTCAGCTGCTTTCTGGAGCTTAGGAAAGGCACGTTCAAGAGTCACCAGAGCCATTCTGATTGCCTAATAGTGTTCACAGGGAGACAGGTTAATAACAGCAGCATTTAATCACTTAAATCCATTAACCATCTTAAAATCATCAACCTAGCTACTTAGATTACCCTCAGTGAATTTAGTTCACAACCATACATTCAGTGTACTGTTACTGTACATCTGTAGCCGTAGCCATCGGGCCTGTTTCAATGGTGGAGACTTAAGATAAGACAAAGAAGTTACTGGTCCTAAAATAAAATAATCAAAAATGTTATTTCTATCATTTAAGGTCTGCATTATTATTTTAAAGACTTCTTTAAATTCGTTCAGTTTTACATTTAAAACATTCACCAATACAAATTGCCCTCTTTATGGCAATGGTTTCTTTAACATCTCTGTGTCTGATTTTTCAACTGAGACACTGTGCTTTTACTATAAATAGCTTATTATTACTTATGACACAGACTCAGATAACAGCCTGTTAGCTGACATTGACTGAGAGAGACTCTGAGGCACTCAGGACAGGTAAACTGTTCTCTCAAATACTTCTAATCATCAAACTTTTATCTATAATCTTTTAACTATCCCAGCTTAAGGCATCTTTGACAGAAATGACATTTGTTTCCAAATAAACATAATTTTATAGTTGTCTTTATTTAGACATTACAAATTTCCACTCAAATGTGTCTGTCGTACTGGCCGTTTACAGCCACAGCAGACATCAGATTCAGATAAGCAAGCTGTTCCATTACAGCCAATAACAAACTTATCTTTTGAAAGCAAAACATCAGCTTCTAGTTCTCTCATGGTCAACAGTTTTCAAGCTGTTTTTTTAATCAGATGCCTTTTTACATTTTACATTTAGAAACTGTTAATTCAGTAGCCTACTGCCTCTGCTTATTTGATCTTAAATAATTATTCTAGCTCTCAATAACATTTCATCTCAATTTTAATTGTCAAGTTCTCAATTACCATAGCTTAATATCTGTCTTCAAAGTTTTTTTTTTTTTTTCCTAGGAGTTTATCAATCTCCAATCAGGATTCACACTAAATTTGACAAGGCTACTCTGCATCTTTCGCAGTTATTATAAATCATCCGTGAGATTAGTCTCTCTATATAATCTAAACCCTTTTTAAAATCTTTAATTAAAACAGAATCATCTTTTTAGTTACGTTTATACATTTTGCAACTCACATTTGTTGGAGTCATTAATTTTCATGGGTCATTGATTTTACATCAAACTGTATTCATCAATTCACTTATAATAATTACTATTATATATATTTTCAAAGGATTCACTTTAAGACTTCAATCTTTTGACCTTGTTTTTATCTCTTATTCTCTCTCAGACGAAAATGTTAATATCGTCTTCACTTAAACACTGATCTACTTTCAAACCTGCATTATTACCAGAAATGTGTCACTGTCACATTTTCAAACACCTTCTCAGTGGGCATTTACATGTTAAATGGTCCTGCTGACCACAATTAATAGTAAAACTCCGTCTGCTCTAACTTACTGCACACCCTTGAAGCAGTGTGTTCCATTTAGGAATGCAAACAGAGCCACTGATAAGCAGTGCTCCATATTCTTTTACAGTCCACCAATGGCAGATACAACAATAGCCGAATCATCATTATTACTGGCACAACATACATTATTGATTTCCGGAATCTTTGGACATAGCTGTCTTTACATTTTACTAATTTGCTATTATCATCAACACTGATTACAGAACAAGTGCATATCTAACATCCAAAAAGCCGGGCTGAATAAGAAGACTGCTCCTGTACTCTCGACCTTGATCGAACCCTCAGTCACTCCTCAGATATTAAATACAGACATTGTCTGCAATCATAAACACCAGGATATGCATTCGTTTTTTTATAAAACTATAATTTCCAATTCCTTTCATAATAAACGAAGATGGATGGTAAATCCATTCCTTTCACTACCCCCATTAGACCCTTTAGGTTCAAAAACAATGTTTGTCAAACTAAAACTAAACCTAATTTCAATCTTTATTTTACCATTAAAAATATAGAATTGTTCCCCATACTTGCTTAAAACATTCTTCATGTCATGTTAATTCCTGTCAATCATACAATGCCTTATTTTATTCTAAAACTGTATTTTCATACCAATTAAACAGTTAATTTGACTTAAATTCTGTCAGACATTTTATTTTCATCACATATAGTTTTTTCCCTACTATATTTCATCTCAATCTTCCCCTACATGCCATTTTCATTCTGTATCCTCTCCTTTCTTTTCTCAAACATGCCAGTTCCTTCATTATCTAACCAGAACATGATTGTTTGCACAATCCCCACATAAACATCTCTCACACACCAACCTTCTTGTTTTCCCTTCACTTCCCTCTTCCATCAAGTTTCTCACTTACAGTTCCACTCTATTTCTGTCACTCTATCATTCTATTTCACACAGACAGCCTTATTGCTGCTTGCTACTTCAATCCATATCATATAAATTTAAGTTCTTAAGACATCTAATGTCATGCATCCATTTACTGGATGAAGAAGTAAAAACTTTATTTCTCCTGGCAGTTCGACATTTTATCTTCAAGCCAACATTTCCTTATCTGTTCACATTTTTACACACATGTTGAACGCAGACACTTTTATTTCTCACTGCCCTGTTCAACTGTTCCCGCACCATCTTTAATCTTGTGGCGCTCAATATCATAAATTTCTGCCCTTAATTTTATCTCATTTGACAGAAAACACCGGTGTACCAAATTTCGCAAGCTTGCTTTTGAGACATCCCCATACTGCTGCTTCTCTGTTCTCTGTGGATTTCTCTTCAACGCGCGTTTTCTTTAGTCTGTTAGGCGTCCCCAACAAACCCGATTCTTTTCTTTTAACCCAAATCGGTCGGGTTGCACTATTAGTGCCCTCCTAACTATGGTTTACCAAAAAATCTGTTACGATTGTTCTGGTTCCCCCTAATTAGCCTCAGCACCTAAAAACAAATTGCTCCGTGGTGGAACAACTCATTTTCAGGTTACCTATCTGTTTGAAATCTCTTGATCTGTCACAGTTCTCAATTAATCCCAGATTATTTATCTGCTTGAAATTTCTTGATCTGTCACAGACCTCAATTAATCTCAGATTATTTTCCCTCGTATCTGTTTGAAATTTCTTGATCTATATATAGATCTCAATTAATCTCAGATTACGTACCACAGAAACAGCCCTCAGCCAGTATGGTTCAGTTTCACTTTGAAAAATATTTTAGCCCATAAGAAAAATATTTTAGCCGTCTCTTACCAGAGATGTCTTGAGTTGCCACGGGTTCGTTTTCATCTGATTCCAGTGGAGCTTCTCCTGGCCCTGATAGCGGTCGGCCCCTCTCTCTGAAACTTACGAGGTAGAGCTGGAACTGCTCAGTCCAGGTGGCCAAACACCGTCCGCTCTCAGGTCCAGGAGGTACTGCCAAGGAATCCCACTCTGACACCAAATGTTGTGGCAAAAACTTCTGTTAAACATCATCACTGCGTAAGAGACACTCAGAGTCAAATTAATAAAAAGAGAAATATTTATTCTTGCAAGAAGGCCCAGTCGCCATCACAGCTGTTACATTCTGTGAAGTGAGTGACGCGCACCAGGAAGACATGAGACAGCTTTTATACTCTTTTCAAGGTTCCTTCTCACTCGCTGTACTTTTCCACCCAGATAAGGCCCCCACTTCTGTTCAGTTTTTCTTAAGGACACAAACTGGTACTGGAATAAACTAGCCAAACCTGACCATTCCTAAGGTCAAGATGTCCTGTCCCATATATTCCTGAAACGTCACGCACAAGCACGTACACACATATACTTTTACACATTGAATAGATTAGGAATAAATGACTATTAAAATTTCTACAACAGCAGTTTACTATAAAACATTTAGTTCTGACTATAAACCCTTTTTTCACAACTGAAGTAAAAAAAAAAGCTGATAAATGTCACAACAAAAAAAGATCTGTGATCGGTTAATACTAACACCTACCGTTAATACTAATAAACAATATTACTTGAGCTAATTTTGATTATTTTAATAATAGGACTCAGAATAAATCTAAACTATTTAATCTAATTACATTAACAAATATGAAAAATACATAATTGCATTTTTATAACTTGTTTTTATTATCATTTATAATTTTTTTAATAACATGATTTATTTATAAAATAATAAATGATGTATTATGTATTTTGATACTCTATAATTTACACATTTATTTTATCTATATTACAGCTGTTGAAATTATTGAACACACATTACAAAAAGTGCCTTTAGACGTCAATATATGGTTTATTTCCATAGGATTAAACATAAACCCATCGCTGTCCACATTAAACCATTTTGCAAGCACTCACCGTCATTGGTTGGCTTCATGTGGGACAGCCTGAGGAGGTCCTGGTGGGACCAGCCCGCCCTGTGCTTGCACTTGGTCACGGCCCGCGCCAGACTCATACCGTCCTGGCTGTTGTACCAATCAGTCACGGCCCTCCGCAGAGCCCGTCCCCACATCCCAGAGCCCTCTTTCAGCTCCTTCTTATACTGCACAAATGTGAAGAGCTGCACGGGCGCGCGACACAGTTCCTTCAGCGCCCGTAAGGCGGCCTGCCTGGTCTTGCAGTCGGCATGCTGTGAGCAGACAGCCAGGGCAAAGAGGCTGGGGTTGGGACGGACAGCGCGGCCCTCCAGATTCAGGCGTCTGATCTCCTCCACCACCTCGCAACCTCGTCCCCCCTCGATGAACTGCATCAGGGACAGGGCGTTCTCCATACCCAGAGGACACTCTTTAGTGCTGTATGTGGCGCTCTCAGAGCCGTAACAGAGGAAGCGGCGCAGACACACAGCTGTGGTCACTGCTCTGCCCGATGAGTTCACCTGTTCATTAACGGACAGTTGTTCTGGAAGAGATTCTGGATCCATAATTAACCGTCCTTCAGTCCTAAAAACAGATCACAGAGAATAACATTACACTATGAGCACAGAACTTCAACACTCACTAGTCTGTTAGTAGACGCATTGTTTGCTTTGAGCAAACATAATACCCAGGTTATTTTTAAGAGTACCATATAAAAACCATGGCACATGAATATGGTGTGGGTGTTCTGATAAAGCCTACATTATGGGGACAACATTACCCCACAAAGATGGCAATATCCTAAATCCTAGTGAGGACATTTTTGGTCCCCATGAGGAAAACATAAAAATGCAGAAAGTTTTCTGTGATGGCTAGTTTTTTGGGGTAGGGTTAAGGTAAGGGGATAGAATATACAGTTTGTATAGTATAAAAACCATTATGACCATGGAATGTCCCCATGCAACATGAAAACACAATTAATGTGTGTGTGTGTGTGTGTGTGTGTGTGTGTGTGTGTGTGTGTGTGTGTGTGTGTGTGTGTGTGTGTGTGTGTGTGTGTGTGTGTGTGTGTGTGTGTAAGCTACATACAGTCAAACTAAAATTTATTCAGACACCCTAAACATTTCTCACATTATCATCACAGTTTTTTCGCTATAGTTTAGAAAATGGTAATAAAATATGACAAGAACTCAAGAGTAATCAAATCAGTTGATATTTCACTGGTTTTGGTCATTCTTTTGTAGACTGTCTCATAAATTAATAAGGTTGAATAGCTGTCAGCTGTTAATATTTAAGTACACAATTAGATAATACCAATTTAGGACAACAAATTACCAAGCAATGCTTAATTTTGTTCAGTCTGTGGTGTAAAAAGGTCGTATTAGCAATTAAAGAAAAAAACACCATGATCAGATCAGTGTCTGAATAATTTTTGGTCCCAAATGAATACATTTTACTGGAAGTCCGCTGGTAGTTTACTTTATTTTTCTATTCTCACTTACATAAATGAACTTTAGTGTCCTGCACTAGTAAAAAAAAATCAAATTATATCTGGTGTCTGAATAATTTTTGGTTTGACTGTAACACATCTGTAACGTCTGTAAAAAATAAAGAGTAACGTTAACGTTAGTGATTAAATGACATTTGAAGTCAAACTTGAGGTAATGTACATCTAAGTACACTTCACTGTAGCTTTTAACATTTAAATTAACAACGGTATATTTTGAAGGCTCGGTTCTTCAAACCGTTGAGATTGTACGCGTTATTTTGTTTTGTCAGCTTTATGAGGATCAGTTCACTAGCGACTTTAATCCTGTTAGCCAGTTAGCCTGGGCAAGGAAAACCTCCTCAAAATACACTCATCCAGACAATAAAGTTCAGATTGAACAGCTCCATCACACCCATACTACATCACTGACAAACAACATGACGACCACCACCTTTAAATCACACACACACATGATGAAGAAGGGAGGGGTAACGTTAGATAAAGATCAGTTAGCCCGTTGCTACATACATCACTCTACACACAAACTCTTTCTCTGCATAAACAAATACCTCAAAATCCTGCTGGAAAACTTTTTAATAAGTCCAAAAGCTCTCTACCTGCTGTTATCCTCAGCCAAAGGCTCTAACGTTAGATCTTCCCGAGTGATAACGTCTTACAGCTCCTCCCTTAAAATCAGACTCAATGAAAAGGCAACACAATGGCCGTGTCTCAAAAAACCTAGTGACCTTCCTAGCTAGACATCATTGTCGGAACGCGCATATTAATGCCATAAAATACGGTCTATGTTGGCAGTTAACTAGGTTTTAACTGTAAAAAAAAAAAAAAGTTGCGTGTGAGAGATTTGCTTTCTATTCAATGGCCTAATTTTCATTTATTAATGTGAATAAAGTAAAATATTGCCTTAAAAATAAACGGTAAAAAATGTAATCTGATCTCATTGAATCCGATCATTTTAGAAGGCTTGTAATTCTTGTAAAAGATTTACAATGCTTACCGTATAGACTTGTACATTTGTAATAGTATCGTTGTATGTTATTTATTTCTTTAAAAAAGTATAACTTTTGTCGTTTCTTTTTATTTTATTCAATACACGAATTTTATATTGTATACTTTTTAATTTAAATATGTATTAAAAAAGCAACATTAATGCACTTTCAAGCCCTTATTTATATGATGAAAACGGTAAAAGGAATTCGTATACGAACAGTGCAGAGTGATAGAGATATTTCAGTTAAGCAGTAAAAAAGTTAAATAGCAATATTGAATTCAATACTGACAAGAAAGGCAACACAGATCGTTTTGCTTTGACTGAACGCTGTCGTCACTAGAGGGCGCGATTTTGCAGCTTTCTGTCGATTTTTATTAAAAATGGGGTTTCGCAAGGTCATCGTTTCCAAGCACACACACTAACTCTTTGAAATATGCCTTATTATATTTCACTATAATGAATAAAGTAACATACAATCACATTTTATATGACTGCTTTCCAATGCTCTAAACCAGATGTGAAGTCTTCTTATAGATAGCAGAAAGAAACTTAAATGTCTTAATAGTCCTGTAGCATGGTTTAAGGTCAACAACTAGAAGACACACAAGGGACGACACTCGTGAATATTAATTAGGTTAGAGTAGACCATATAAACGTTGCTTAGTAACCTTCCTTAAGCGTCCACTCACGAACCATAATTAATATTCATGAGCAAGACCGCAGGATAGTATGATTCGTACATTCACCGTTGAGCCGCATTCAAAAGGCGGGGCATTTTAGCTTTTTTCATGAAATGTATTGTGTACATTTCAGAACTCCACGGTTCAAATGCTGATGTATCAGATCCTGACACACAAATAGAAATTCGCTCAAGCAAGCAGTGCCAGCAAAATGAGCATTGAAAATGTCCAATCATGCAACCCCAAACAATTCTGATTGGTTAGTTTTCTTCTCCGTTGCGTAAAGTAACACGTGTCATGTTACACTGTAGCTGTTTTGGTTGATTGTTAGTAGGCTAAATACTGATATTTTTTAATGTGTTAATTTAAATGTACCTTTTGGTTTCACAAATTATCCAGCCCACATGAGAAACTAAGTCTAACAGTCTACTTAAAAAAAAATCAAATATTAGATACATTACATACACATGAATTAGTATAGTATTCCTTTTTTGTTTGTTTTTTATAATGTTGTATGATAATTGGCACACACACAAAAACAGTTATATAGATGCATATCGTTTTCGAGCACTGAACATTCTGTGTTACTTTAAATGGACATTGACGCAGTCCAATCATAACCAGAACAAGAAATGGCGAGTCGTAAGCTCCGCCCCCTCGTACTTCCTTCTGTTTCCCATCATGTACCAGCTGCATTTCTCTGGGTAGCAGCATTGACTCGCTTCACGGAGAGCCACCCATCTCCCAAATTAAAGTCCTGTCTCCGTTCACCTTTGTATTTGGACGCGCATCCTCATTCAGCAGCAGCCCAAGCGTCTCAATAACGTTACCCGGAACCGTGGGGTTTATAGGGCAATGATCTCACCGGAGCTTAATTTTAATTTATTTTCGAGTGACCTTTCACTTTACCTTAAAAACCAAGTTAAAGTCGAGCTATTCGGCTCTGGGGTTGGACTATCATTAGTGCTCGGATTCAGCGCCGCTTATGCCTGCTACTACCTGATCTCTGTGGCCAAGGTAAGGTGACTGTACACCGGCAGTCGGCACCGTTTACATTCATTTATAAACGGGATGCTCGTGCACGTGATTGGGTCATATTTGCAGCGGTGTATATTTGCAGCTGTTGACAGGGTCAGTCCGAACACGAGAACTGCCGGCTAATGATGTCATAATGCAATGGGCTGTTACGTCATTTTAGTTCTGTCACTGTCAGAATTCTCTGCACTCAATCCGCATGATGTAATCCTACACGTGTGCATAGCGTATATTAATGTCATAATGCGCCTTGAAATATGTATTAAAGCTTTAATCTGTCAGGAGAACTCATGTTCAATCTCTCGCATTTTGAAACATATGTAAAGTTACAGGGGTGAAAATTACCATAAGAACATCCCTCCCTCCCCATTTTTGCAATAGCAAAATATGGAAATAAGTTTTGAGGCAGTCACGTTGCATATTATGTTATGTTACAATAATGCAATCCACTAGAGTTGCAATTTTCAAAACACTGATAAACTATTATTACATATGAAATATTGATGGACGATCAAATGTTTAGAAGGACAAAAATGTCAATTGTTCAGCGAGTTCAGTTCTCTAATCAAAGCCCTTCCTAAATAAATAGATTTTTTTTAAATCAAATGTATCTGTATTGTTCACATACAAAAAATATAACGTCAAATTATTTTGCAAACTTTTCAAAAAGTTAGGGATAGTTCACCCAAAAATGAAAATTGTGTCATAATTTACTCACCCTCATGTTGTTCCAAACCTGTGTGAATTTCCTTTGTTCTGCTGAACACAAAAGAAGATATTTTGAAGAACGTTGGTAACCAAACAGTTAATGGGTCCCATTGACATCCATAGTAGGAATGGAAAAATACTATAGAAGTCAATGGTTTGATTGATTTAACATTACCAATATTCTTCAAAATATCTCTTTCGTGTTCAGCAGAAGAAACAAATTCATGCAGGTTTGGAACAACATGAGGATGAGTAAATGATGACAGAATTATCACTTTTGGGGGAACTATCCCTTTAGGTGCTACAGTGTCATGGAGTCTTTTGTATTATTTGTATATTACACAACTTTAATATATTTATTTTAGAATAAAACAATACAAAACATGTATAATACTTAATAAAAAATACTTGTATTATTATATTGTTATATTTATCTTATAATATAAAATTGTAATATAAATATGTATTGTATAATATGATTATAACCATAATTGTTATTATACATATACTAAAACGTAGTTTAAATTCTCCAATAAAAAATTGGATTAAAAAAAGTAATTATTAGTTATATATTATACTATTTTTAATTCCGAGATAAAAATAATATCAATCCCTTTGCTCTTTGCTTTGCAGAAACCCATACTGATAGCTGGAGGGAAAAAGTTCCATCAGTTCCTGAGAGACCAATGCCCCGTGGTCTCGGAGACGTACTACCCCACGTTCTGGTGCTGGGAGAGTCGAGTTCAAACACTGCTCAGACCCTTCGTGACTGCGAAGCCCTGGGTCAGCTACAGAAAGTGAGCACATTTCCCTCACAGTCATAATGTACTTCATGCTGTGAATGTGGCAGGAGGACTGTTTAACTCTACAAAGTCAATAGACATGTTCTAAGAAATGGACAATTATTGGTAATGGGTGGACTTGATATCGGTGGAAGTGGTTCTTAAGTGCCAGGTCCTGGTTTAGGCAGGAAATAAAGATTTGCACTGAACTTTGGTGATTCAAAATCGGTGCAGATTTCACATTTATGCTGAAGTTGCCACCGTTACTCCACTTGAAGATATGTTTGCCTTCTTTTACATATACAAGTGCCCTTGGTAGATGATCAGAGAGCTTCTTTCTGCATTCATTTCTGCAGATTGTCTGATGCAGTCAGAGAGTAGCTCTTATGTTCAGATGACGCAGCAAAGAGAGTGTAGCAGCTTATATCAGCCTTCCTGTTCTGATGATTGCATGTAATAAGCATGCTTTTGTTGCACTTTATTGAAATAAAATGACCGTAGAGGGTCATATATCACCCCATTATCAAAAGATAAAAGACATTCTATTTGATGTAAAGAAAACTATTTTTCTATTACCATTACAGTGCATTCAGTAAGTAAATTAATAGTACTTAAACTTATTTGAATATCATGCAAAATTACATGAGACTCCAGCCATACTAACAGCCTAATAAATATATGGATAAATATAGAATAAATATCAGTTGTAACTGTCTCACTACAAATAATGTCCAAGATGGCTGCCATGTCTACCGTCACAACATAAAAAATTACAAGGTGCACCCCTTTATTTTTTGCATGTGGACATTATTTTCATGACAATCAAGACATTCTGCCCAATATAAATATATAATAACTATATAACTACATAACTTTCTCATTACTCACATTAAATGTCTTTCTAATAACAGTAATGTAAAACAAAATCTAATTCTCATTTCTGTGGTAATCCATGTCCTTATTACACATCATGACATATTAACAGTAAATGATGCATAATTACATGCAACTAATCTTTAACCAAACCCTATTCCTAATCTTATAATAAGTACATGTTGTTAATTGATATTACTCAGCACTTAAACTTATAATAAAGTGTATCAAAATGTCTTACGTTTATATTTTGATTTTTGGAGTGAAATATAATCCAAACAGTTTTTTTTGTGAGATTCTTTATTTTAGATTTACTGATACACTTTTTGATCGGAGCATCTGAGATTTGTTGAGCATTGATTTCGACATAAACTACTCACCGCTTAAACTCAGTGTGTTGGTGAAACAGTGTTTTGATGGCGGCATGTTTATTGTACGGTATCAGTTACTGACTCGGTTAAAACCGATTCAGTGCTGCAGTGTATCGCTCATTGAACCAATTTAGAGGATGAATCAGCCGCTGTGCATTTCTGCTCAGCGCTCAGAGGAGATGCATGCTCGCACAAACAATAGCATCCAGTGTTCTGTTCGAGTCACCTGAAAGGCTTTTAACGGGATTGGAATCAATAGCTAATCCGTTTCCTCCGTCTCAATATGAGGCTGGCGTGAGATACGCACATGTGTTAGAGCGCGCAAATCTGCTTACGGATCCTGCTGTTTTATGGAGTGATCAAGGACAGGGTGTTTTAAGTCAAGGGCGTCTGAGTTTGACCGCCCCAGCAGCTGCGCATTCCCCATTAGCAAGGAGGGTGTGATGTGTGCTGCTGGGACACACTGAATGCTCTTGTGTGTGATGTCATCTGCTGAAGCCCGCTGACACCACACTGTCATGCTTCAATGCCATGTAGTCAGTTGTGAAATTGGAGCTTCTGTTTTGGAAACAGAATGTCCTGGGAATATAGATCTAAATAGGATATCAGCATCAGATACTGTACCTGCGAAATTTGAGGATTATATTCAGATTTATTATCTAAATAAAGGAAACTGGGCTTAAAGGGCCATATTATACCTTGATTTAGTTTTTAGGGTCTACTAGAATAGGTTTTCATGCTTGAATGTTCAAAAAAACACATTATTGTTCACTTATTTTACATTGTTTCTGTCAGTAACGCTCTGTTTAGTTCCTGTCTCAATGAAGCCCCTCCTTCCGAAAAGCTAAATGTGCTCTGATTGGTCGGCTGGATCAGTGTGTTGTGATTGGTCAACCACTTCAAGCGTGTTTGCGGAGATGACACGCCCCTTACCATAACCGTGAGTTTCAGCTTCTCAGGTGGAAACACTAACAATGGCGTCAGTTTTGCTATATCAATTCGATTGATTCGGAGTGGAAAAAACAGCATTTCTAGGACATGGTGACAACACATTACTAACGCAACTCAAACAGGCCCCACCTCTTCTTTTTGCATATGCCTTCGGCGGGAATTATTTAAATGAGGAGTATTGTGTAAATTCCTGAATGTCTACAATCAAGGCGTCAAGCGAAACAGTGCGCACTGATATAGAGGATAACTCCCTTTGGAGTAACGTTTTTTTCGTGCTTAAACAGCAACAATACACACTAAAGAAAGTTGTAAATGTAAAAAATTTTCATTTTTAATACAGCTTGTTGTATGTCCAAATGGTAGTTGTGTTTACAGTACAGCACTTACAATAGAAGTATATAAGGCAAGGCTTTGTTGAGCGTTAAAACTCACACTTTTTCTGAAGTGCTTTAGAAAGTCATGTCACATTTATTTATAAAGCACTTTAGTGCAACAATACAGATTGTTTCAATGCAAATGCACAGTAATAAACGGAAAACAACAACAGCTTTAATGTTGCAAAAGTCTTCAGTTTTGTAAAGCAGCTCTACAGTTGTGTCATTTAGGGCTGAACAATTAATCAAAATAAAATCAAAATCATGATATGGCTTGGTCTATGGCTTACTGCAATTATCAAATCGCAAAGGCTGCAATTTGATTAAATAAATGTATGCACTCTGTTTCAGAATTAAGTGCGGCACTGTGTTCATTTACATGCAGTAATTCCTATTTTATTTTGCACAAAAATCATGCAGCCCTAGTGCCTAATTCAGCTCAATTAAGTTCAATGTTGGATTCAATTTAATTAGAAAGTAAGATATTTCGAGAGTACGATATGATGTAAGCACTATATGTATTATTCTCCAGACATATTACTGAAAGTCAATAGGTGGTTGTCATTGGGAAGCGCTTTGGCAGATTAGTCTCTCAATGTCTGACATTTTGAAAGGTGGGATTTACATGTCTATAAACAACTTTCCCGCATTTGAGTGCGGGCCGTTCTTGAAGGCACTTGACTGTGGACAGACTGAGTGCATTTTTAATGATCACTCTGAAATTACATACCAGCTTTACTTGCTTTTCTCGTCTCCGAGAAAGCAGGTTTGAGCGTAGAGTTGGCTCATCTCTGCTGTAAGATAACACGAGAGAGCCCTTTGACATAGATTCTCTCCGCAGTGTCTCTGAGGAATCTGCCTCTTCAGGCAGAGTCATGATGAGGCCATATAAAACAACGGATAAGGCAATATAAGAGTCCATGCACTGTAAATACATTATTCATGAATGATTTAACAATTTATACCTACTGTATATGAAGGCTGACCTTCATGGACCACACTTATTTTTTAAATAATTTAGAGTAAATATTTTGTCAAATACGTATTTGTTTAAAATCAGTACATTTGTGTTCATCTCATGCTGTCATTATATTAAAATGTAATATAGACTACCATTCAAAAGTGTGGGGTCGGTAAGATTTTTAAATATGCTTTTTTTTAAATAATCTCTTATGCACACAAAGACTGCATTTATTTAATCAAAAATACAGTAAAACGTTAATATTGTTAAATATTATTAACATTTAAAACGGTTTTTCTATTTTAATATATTTTAAAAATGTAATTTATTCCTGTGATTTTCTGTCAGGTGCGGGTCAAGAATTGTGAGGACTCTGAGCTTTGAAGGGCTTTATTTAATCCAAAAATAAATAAAACACAAATTAAACCTCCCCAATGGGGGTGAAACACAGTCCTGGGCTGCGGGCAGCAGGACTGGAGCAAGGCTTCCACACGAGCAACATAGACAGGACAGAGTACAAAAGGAGAATAAGTGTACATTTACATGACAACGATATGCTTAAAACGGAGAAGTTTTCTGCGTACAGACGACACCATTTGTCAAAGCGATCCCCGGATCTTCGAAAATGATTAAAAACTCTGTTTTCTGCTGCCAGGCCATTAGATGAAACACTATAGATTGAACATGTAATACAATATGCATGTGCATGACATCATGGTTTTCAGAGATTCGCGTTTTTTGTTGATTTGTTCTGTTTGACTGAGACAGAAAGTTTGCGTTTTCAGGCACACAAAACGCCTTTGTCATGTAAATGAATGGCCAAAACGCACAAAAAGTTTTACTTTTTAATTGAAAAATCGTTGTAACGAGGGAGTGCAGGTGGGGCAAATGAACCAATAATCAGGTAACAAGAGGGCGGGGCCAAGACTAAAGTCTGACAGAGCACATGGCACACAGAAACAAACAAAATGCCTTCTGCAAAATGCACCAGGCAAAAATGAACATGAAAGAAGCACACCACACACACACAACACACACACACACACACACCACACACACACACACACACACACACACACACACACACAAGGCAAGACTGACACACATGGCAAAGTAACCAAAAGCCTTTATCACACAAACCCCGCTTATCCGCCATGTGCCCAAACAGAAAACAAGACTCAAGACAAACAGAAGTGCACGATCATGGATGTCAGGACCCCGACACCGAAACTGAACCAAGCCTAAGTGTCAGGATCCATACACCATGCCCCGAACATGCAAGGCACAGACATAAGAGCGCACGGCCCAGAGAACAACCCCAAAGACGAGACCACACAAACACGAGACAAACACATGAGTGTCAGGATCCTGTCACCAAATCTAAGAACAAGACCAATCAAGGTGACAGGACCCAGACATTTTCAGCATCGTCAGTGTCACATGATCCTTCAGAAATCATTCTAATATTCTGATTTGCTGCTCAAGAAACATTTGTTATTAACAGTTGTACTGCTTAATTTTTTTTTTGTTCAAATGCACTTTATTTGAAATTGAAATATTTTATGACATTACAAATGTATTTACTTGATGAAAAAATTGCTTATTCCAAAGCACTTACAAATGCTGTAACACATAAGCAATGTATCATAAAGGTTCCAGCAATAGACCCATTATACTGTTGGAAAATATATATTAGGAATTGACCAATGTGGGTTTTTCAATAACTGATGCTCATGCCGACGACAACAACATGAGCCATTGAATATTAGCCAAGCGCTAATGTAGAGTTTGGAGGCAAACTAGCGTCCGGCATGGGAAGTGATGTCAACTCATAGGTGGGATGTGGCTAGTGCCAGACTGAACACTGACTTTGGCTTTAGACCTGATAAATACAGTGACCGTATCAAACTCTGGTCACCAGTTCAATTCCATTTTATATGTTTCAGCAATTAAAATTTGTTTGCATTATGAAAGCACAAACTGTTTTAAAGGCATTTGACAAGAACAGTAGCACATTATTTTGTATCAATCCAGTTTCTTTCATACTGCACATTTTTAAGAGTGGCTTAAGGGGCCGCTGTGGTGTGATGTGGATTGCCATACTACCACTGTTCAACCGTGGTATACCTACTTTATTATGGTACTTTTGTTAGTTGTGTCACAGTTTCTTTCTTTGTACTATTTATGAGGACTTAAGCTAGTATTAACACACAATTCCACAGTTTCACTGAATGTTCCTCTGGCGAAATTAAGCTGCTTCTTTCTGTTCTATGTCCGGCAGTGAGCTCATTAGAGCACCAGATGGAGGCCAGATCTCTCTGGATTGGTTTGACAATGATGACAGCCCGTCCCACCCGGACCAGTCCACGCGACCCACTGTGCTGCTGCTCCCGGGACTGACGGGCACAAGCCGCGAATCCTACATTCTACATATGGTACAGCAGAGCCGGGATATGGGATACAGGTGAGCAGCCTAGTTCACAGCCTTTCATTTTAGGCCCGTTCACTCCAGGGACGATTACTATAACGTAGGGGTGGAACGGTACACATAAGTCACGGTTCGGTTCATACCTCGGTTCAGACGTCACGGTTCGGTACGATTTCGGTACAATGGAGTGAAAAGCAAAACAAAAATGCAGAAGGCATTTTTATAAATGTCTTAAGCCTTGTATTTTTTAAATAAGTTTTATTAATAAAGGCATAGAACCAGTTTATTTGTAGTGCACTGACAGGAGTTTTATATAATTAGTTTATTAATTAAATTATTAAAAAGATGAAAAGACCTTGATATATGTTTGGTAATTGTACCTGAATGAATTTAAAATTAATTTTTAAATTAATTTTAAAATTAATAAAATTAATTTAGAGTATAACAAAAGCACAATGTTGTGTTTCATTGCAAGTGTACACAAAAATATAAGTAAACATTAAACACTGCAGTTTTAATGATGTCCTGTATGAAAAAATGACGGAGTATGTTTCCACTGTTTGATCGCGCACGAGAGATCTCTCTCGCACGCGCGCAAACACACACACACACACACACACACACACACACACACACACACACACACACACTGACTGTTCATCGCGCCTCTCTCTCGCACACGCGCGCGCAGACACACACAGTGGGCGCCTCTCTCTCTCTCTCTCTCTCTCTCTCGCGCGCTCTCTCTCTCTCTCTCTCTCTCTCTCTCTCTCTCTCTCTCTCTCTCTCTCTCTCTCTCTCTCTCTCTCTCTCTCTCTCTCTCTCTCTCTCTCTCGCGCGCGCGCGCGCCGTTTTTGTACCGTGTATTCTACGTGCAAATTCGTGCACCGAACCGTGACGCCCGTACCGTTTCGGTTCGATACGAATACATGTACCGTTCCACCCCTAAAACGAGTCCACACCACAACTATAACGATAACGGTTATCGCCATTTTGATAATTTGATGAACAAGGAAAACAATGACAGCCAATCAGAATCCATCATGGTAAACACCTTCGATCTACCATTGGTCCGTGGTGATTATGTAATAGGTGTGGCTCTGAGGCTCCGGATTGGCTCTTCTCTGATTCATTATACTTATGATTAGGGGCCGTTCACAGAGAACACAGTTTTCCATTCCAATTCTCCATTTTTGTTAACACACAATTGCATTCTCCTTCACATTCAACTTGAATTATTACTGCACTTGTAGTGCTCTTCAAAAGCAACATCATTTCCATTTGCTGTGCACATTTTGTAAAGTAAGATTCAATTCGATGCTTTTGTAGCACACCTGTGCTAGAACATTGTAGATCACCATTGTGATGCATGCTTCACAATAGCCCTGTAACATCTTTGTCGGACTCCTACTTCTAAAATTGCCACTCTATATGTAGACAGAGAGAGTGTGTCGACAAAGAGCTGAGCTCTGTATTAAACCATTCAGGGATGCAGAGGCGGGCACTTTCTCTCCGTTTGGGCATCTGTCTGGAGAGGCGTGAGGTCGTGGGGGCTACAGCAGCTCACTCAGCATCTTTCTTTGGTCTGTGTTCTCTGCTTAATGAACTGCAGCTTTGTCCATTTTTGCAGCTTAGCTTAGAGCAACTTTCCATGCCGCAGCAAAAAAAGGCCCACCCTCTGCTAAAGGTACTCTAAGACATTAGCAGTGACGTATGAAAGGAGATGTAAACTAGTTTTGCAGCAGAATATCTAAGCTATCCATTTTAACCTGAAGTTATTTGTGCGCTGACTGATGATGTTGGGTTTTATGCTATTTAGACATTTAAAGCAAGACACCCCAGGTGAATAGGGTAAAAAAAAAGAATAATAAATAGATATCACCATACTTCCTCAGTTGATTGATTACAAGAATTGCAGCTATTTTTCTATTACAAGTTTTCTTAAAATTTTATATTTAAATATGCAATTTAGGCATTATTTAATTACAGTTTTTCTCAATCGATTTGACCCATTTCTCCAAACTCAGTTCACTGTTCTCAAAACGGTTAACACAGTGATCTGAACACTTTAATTGTCCTAAACAGGTTGTCCATTTTCCCTCATTTAATGGAAGTTACAAATCATAATTTTCTCAAAACACTGTGCACAAAATTCTTAAATGTTTTCACTGTAGTTCATACAGCCAACCAAAACTTTAAGGAAAAAGCAATTGCTCTTTTTATTGGTTTTACAAAAGTCACATTAATTGGCCCTTTTATGAAGTCTTGATTTTGTTTTTGGGGTGTACTAGAATATGCTTTCATGCTTGATTGTTCATTCTTTTTCACATATTTTACATTATTACAGCTCCTCCCAGTCTGTCCCCGAACGTATTGTTTAGTTCCGGTTTTGATGAAGCCCCTCCTTCCGAAATATGAAATGTGCTGTGATTGGACCAGTGTGTTGTGATTGGCAGCGTTTAGCATGTGTTTGGGACTTCTAACTGCGAGTTCTGCTTCTCTAGTGTAAATATAAAGGATTTCAAACCCGATTCAGACCCTGACAATATTAACAAACAAGAAGAGCATCCAGAATGGATTTCATACACAGACTTTGTAGGCTCTGATTTCACAGGACGTTTCAGAGAGTGGTATGTTTTTCTTGAACTGAACTTGAAACTGAAAATACTGTCAACAGCCAGACATTGGCTTTTAAAGATATGTATTGTAATTGAAGTCAACATACACAAATAATAAAATGCAATAAAAGCAACACTTAAAAGTGTATTTTGGATGTTTTCTTTCCATTAGTTTGAAACAACAGCCAAATAACAACATAAGCCAAATAGCACAAAATCTCAAAGATGACTGTGGTGTCTCGTTTCTATTTAGCTTTTATTTTTATTTCAGTTTAGTACTGTAACGTTCATGTTCTGTTCTGTTTCGTTGTCCTGTGTTTCCTGTCAAATGGACTCTTTTCATGAATCGTTACTTGTGTATTTCAGATGTGTGGTGTTCAATAACAGAGGTGTATCGGGTGAAAAGTTATTGGTAAGAATAATATTTTTATCTCCTCTATGTTCTGTTTCATCTTGCCTTGTTCAATATATCCCAAAACTCATGTAATGTTACGCTTTGGCACATGTTACACACATTGCTGTCGCCATGAATATTTGCAAATATATGAAGTATGAGTCATTTAAATTTACGTTACGTAATATTTGTTGTGCAAACACATCCCGTAAACTAGACCCCCTGATAAAAATCTTTCCTTTCCTTTGACTCATGTACCTCATTGGAATTCAGATGATAATGTTTTTCCGTGTGTGTTTGCAATTAAATGAGGCTTAACATCCTTGAAACGTGTTGGGAATGGGTTCATAAAAACCTTTTGGAGATGGACGTTGTCCCATGGAAATAATCTTTGAGATCATGTTCATGCTTTATATTACCCATATTAATACATTGAGGTTGTAATATTCCATAAGCATAAATGGATCATGTGAGCTTTGGTGTTTGTGTGTGTCTATGGTTAAAGATATACGCTCTCTATTATGGGTCTTATAACCATTGTCCACTGTATTCTAGACGCCTAGGACTTATTGTGCAGCCAACACAGAGGATCTGGAGATGGTCATTGAGCATGTCCAGCGGACCATTGACAATGCTCCACTCATGGCGGCTGGGGTTTCTATGGGCGGGTGAGTTTAACACACACACACACACACATATTCTCTCTCTCTGGGGTTTATCCTGCCCTTATATGGGAATTGATCACAGCTACTATGATCACGCATACCAGGACATTTTAGCTCTATTTTTCCACTGATCCAAACTGTAAAGCACCCGTAATTATATAGAAAGATAGTGTGAAATACTGTACTGTTTACAAGTTTGAGGTCTCTTATGCTGACCACGACCACAAATACCTGTATTTGACCAGTATTTGATCAAACATACAGTAAAAACAGTAATATTTTGAATTTAGAATAACTGTATTTATTCCTGTATTTATAACTGTTAAATATTCCTTTTTGATATATTTTAAAATGTAATTTATTCCTATGATGGCAAAGCTGTATTTTCAGCATTATTACTCCAGTCATCAGTGTCTCATATAATCCCTCAGAAATAATTTTTATTGTCACGTTCTGTTTTGTTTGTTCCAGTTACTGTTAGTTTATATTCTCTTATTTCCAATCTTTAGTTCCTGTTTCCTTTGTACCCTAGGTTCCCTTTGCTAGTTTGTTTAGATAATAACTGATTATCATCACCTGTCTGTCTCTTGTTTTAGTCTTCTGTGTATTTAATGCCGTCAGTTTCCTTAGTTCCCTTCCATGTCGGTCACTCTAACGTTCGTCGGAGGGATCCGACAGAAATGAGATCTTCGCGAGAGAAACTAAACGAGCCAATGGGTCAGGGTATATTCTGGCAAACCGTTTGCCAATCACGTCTAGCAATCGGCAAAGCAATCTGTGGTACACGCCATTTACCAACAAGTGATGGGTAATTCGCAAAGCACAATGCTATTTTCTGTTTTCCCAGCACGATCCCATAGAACGGCATAAAGTGAGAGGTTTGAGAAGTAAGAGGCGGGTCGCAGTTAAAACATTTCAAAGTTAAAGTCATGTGTGGACGAAGTACACATACCATGTACTTGAGTAAAAGTAAAGATACTCAAGGTAAAATATTACTCAAGTAAAAGTAGAAGTGCTGCCTTTAAACATTCACTTGAGTAAAAGTACAAAAGTATTTGCCTTCAAACGTACTTAAGTATCCAAGTACTTAGATTTTTTTATGGCTATAATGTCCTATTATAATTTGTCACAAGACTCTTGCTTAACTCAGTCTAAGTAAAGACTAATGTCACTCTTGGCACACCAATCTATTAATGAAATAACATTGAGTCTGATATATATATATATATATTTGAATTGAATTAATTTTTTGTGTGTTTTAATTTTGGAGGGAAGGGGACTGTTCCCATGTATAACATTTACAGTATTTATATATTTTTCTCCAGCGCCTATGGTCATAATTATTAACATCTTAATGTTATGATACATTCACATAAACCTGCACAACGCCATTATATATATATATATATATATATATATATATATATATATATATATATACACACACACACACACACACACACACACACACATATTCACTAACGCGCGCGCACACACATATATTCACACACTCGTGCGCGCACACACACACACACACACACACACACACACACACACATATATATATATTCTATATTCTATGTTTATGGGAGCCAATTTCCCTCCAAAATTAAAACAAAAACGTATTAATGCAGTGTTTCTGCTAGGCTACTCCCCAGAAAAAAAAGCCATTATATGCAAGTCATTTTAGTGGCAACGTAAGCAATATACATTATGCGTCAATACTTACCGATAATTGCTGCAATAATAGCTGCTGCTCTCTGTCCCGCTTAAAATCATTGTCAACGCGATTTGTTTGGAACTATTGAGAGCTACACAAATAACGTGACCGCGCGGCGGCGAAATCACTGTTACAACCATCTATGTTCGCAACTCTCATATTTAACGGCTCTGGATCGCGCTTAGATACTGCCAATGCAAGTTCAAAACAAAGCGCGCGTGTGCTGTACTGTGATTGGTGGCTCATTTGACCAGTTACGTTTTTATCCACTCATAAATAAAAAGGAACGACTGATTTTGAAAATGTAGTGGAGTAAAAAGTAAGATATTTGACTTTGAAATGTAATGGAGTTAAAGTAAAAGTCTCCCAAAATTTAAATACTTGAGTAAAGTACAGATACGCAAAAAAGCTACTTAAGTACAGTAACGAATTACATTTACTTCGTTACTGTCCACCACTGGTTAAAGTTCAGGCAAACAGGTATTAATAGACAAGTTTTGGTCAAATATTGATTGTTTATAGCTGAATTAGTAGAACGCAACATACACAACCGATTTTTATTGGTTTATAATACATCAATCTTATTATTGGCATAGACGGTTGAGCATGTGCATTCCTTTATGTGTAACTACGCGTTTATCCCTCTGAGCTTCTTCGATCGTAAATGGGTTACACTTAGCTTCCTCCCGGTCAAAAAACGGACGACGCCTTAAAATTGAACTTTATTTTTTCCCAGGATAACCATTCAAATATATTTTTGTTCTATAATATTTTCTGATTATCATTTAGAATTTTTAGAGTTTTGTTTTATGATACTTTGCATTAATTATATATTTTTATGAGCTATTTTTCCATTAGAATTAATATATATATATTTTTATTTTATATTTATTTAATTTTTGTTTCAATAAATGCAACATTTCACATTAAAATAGAGTGCCAGCCTAATAAAAAAAATGTTCAAGTAGAAGAGCGCGATCTAGTGGCTTTAAAAAATAGTTACATGTGTGCAATGTCCTGTATCCGCCTGTAAGCTGCCTAGCTTCCTATATAAACACGTAGAAAGGCTTTTTGATTCATTTTGTTGTTTTAGACAAGATTTCTCTATCTTATTCGTTTTTTTAATTTCGATATACATTTCTAAAAGACTACTTTATTTTTTTAACAAAAATTTTTAGATAAGTATCAGGTTTTGGATTATGATTACAATCAAACTATAGCATTTGGTTAGAAAGGGAACACAATGCAAACATTTTTGTTACTCAGTATTTGATCATTCAAATAATTGAACAAAATAAGGGATGGTTAGTGATAATTCAAAACAGTTTATACAGACATTTTACAATAAATTGGTATTTTTTATTACTTTTAATTCAATAAGTAATAAAAACTTCAGAAGGGAACAGCAATTATGATCGAACCGTGTGTGTGTGTGTGTGTGTGTGTGTGTGTGTGTGTGTGTGTGTGTGTGTGTGTGTGTGCATAAGAGCGGGATATTTTTTTTTCATTTATTGATTTTATTTAGCATATTCTACAAATTTGCTGTTGCAGTCTTGCCAGTTTATCTGTGTGTGTGTGTGTGTGTGTGTGTGTGTGGTGGGGGGGGGGGGGGGGGGGGGGGGGCTTTTTTTCTGCACAGTGGCTGATCTGTAGCTTGTACCACCAAAAGTTTTTCTGAGTTTTTTTTTCGTATTTCCCATTCATTTCCTATGTCGGTCAGTTTTTACTTTTTTTTACGACCCATTAACATATCAGAATCATCTCCTTGATTTGTGTGTGTGTTCATATAGGTAATACAACAAAAGTCACAAAGTTTCACCCCCATCCGATGATGCAAAAAAATTTATTCAAAACGTAAAAGTTTTCGGTCATTTTCGGACGAAGAAGCCCAGAGGGTTATGAATGATCCACTGTCAACGATGCTGTTTGGCCGTAGCCTAGACTACTACATAAATATTAAGTGACAACCATGTTTCAGTAACAATCAATTGGCTTTATGCACAGCTGCACTACTTCCTGAACTTCAGCCAGCTCCTTTGTTTCCTGTCTGCCATTATTGGACAAACCGATTAATCCAGGTGTGCCTTACCTCAGTAGTCACAACAACAATAATCAGGTACACCTGAATTAATCAGTTTGTCCAATAATGGCAGACAGGAAACAAAGGAGCTGGCTGAAGTTCAGGAAGTAGTGCAGCTGTGCATAAAGCCTATTGGATAATGTTTTGATGAACTTACGAATCAAGTTAGATGAAGTTACTGTATCAAATAGATGTGTATAGCACTCAATTCACATCGTTTCAAAGCAGCTTTACAAAGAGTAAATTTGTA
The DNA here is from genome assembly GCA_036326025.1 of Chrosomus eos. Taxonomy (NCBI): domain Eukaryota; kingdom Metazoa; phylum Chordata; class Actinopteri; order Cypriniformes; family Leuciscidae; genus Chrosomus; species Chrosomus eos. Next base: position 28,943,699 of record CM070823.1, on the reverse strand, counting down.
AGCTTTAATATTGAGCAGTTTTATTATAGCTAGACGACGATATCACAAAATATATTGCTGATAAATGATACACTGATTGAGAGTTAGGCAGCCTAGCTATAATATTAAATTAATTTACCCGCTAAGTTAGTGCCGCTTTTAGTGGGCAATGACATGAGCATGACTGCATGAAATGGAGAGGGAGAGATATTTTATAAGCTGAGACAATATTTTTTCGCATGCCATGCAGGGCTCCGTAATTTTATATAATTTATAATTTATGCTTCTGTTTTTCCATTAGGATCTGTGAATAAACAACTTATTTTACATACATTTTTTTTTTTTTTTTACTAAAACAGGTGTTATTATGTCGATCTATAGCAAATATTATGTTGTTCTATGGCGTATTTAAGCAATAGACCTACATGTGCATATCACTTCTTACTGGGTATTTTATTTCTTTTTTATTATATAATAATTGCACAGATTTACAGCAGTGTTTTTTTATGGTTATGCAGCTATGTGAGTCTTAATATTTGAAACCCTTTTTACATACCCAGATTAAAACATGAACACACAATGCAGGTGTGGATAAATAAATAATTGATTTTTAATATGATGTCACAGTCGTACATGTTAACCGGTTGACATTTATTAAAACACATATGAATTAAAAAAAAAAAAAAAAAAAACGGCCGTGCTTTAGAATTTAAAATCAGCTGCTTACATTCATACAGTGAATTATCATTTGCGTAAAATCCCGAGTTTGTGCTGATCCACCGATCCTGATGGAAATATGAAGCCAAGTGAATGACGCGCTAATGTAAAACATCTCCCTGAAGTACAGGTGACGTCACACATCCAGGACTCTCACCACCAGCACTGGCGCCCCCCAAGGGTGCGTTCTCTCCCCACTGCTCTTCTCCCTGTACACTAACGACTGCACTTCTAAAGACCCCACTGTCAAGCTCCTGAAATTTGCAGACGACACCACTGTCATCGGTCTCATCCGAAACGGTGACGAGTCTGCTTACAGACTGGAGGTTGAACAGCTGGCTGTCTGGTGCAGTTATAACAACCTTGAGCTGAACACGCTCAAAACAGTGGAGATGACCGTGGACTTCAGGAGGAACAGCCCAGCACTCCCCCCACTCACCATCATGAACAGCACTGTGGAAGCAGTGGAGTCATTCAGGTTCCTGGGCACTATCATCTCTCAGGACCTGAAGTGGGACAATCACATTGACTCCATTGTGAAAAAGGCCCAGCAGAGACTGTATTTCCTTCGCCAGCTGAGGAAGTTCAACCTGCCACAGGAGCTGCTGATTCAGTTCTACTCAGCCGTCATCGAGTCTGTCCTATGCACTTCCATCACTGTCTGGTTTGGTTCAGCTACCAAATCAGACATCATGAGACTACAGCGGACAGTCCGGACTGCAGAGAGGATCATTGGTGCCCCCCTGCCAACCCTCCAGGACCTGTACTCTTCCAGAGTGAGGAAGAGAGCAGGTAAAATCATCACAGACTCCACTCACCCTGGACACCACCTGTTTGAACTGTTACCGTCAAGACGGAGACTCAGATCACTGGCCACAAGAACATCTCGGCACAGGAACAGTTTCTTCCCACAGGCCATTTCCCTCCTGAACAGTTAACATATCTCCCAAGGCATATGCCTTTAAGTGCAATACCCCCACTGTTTAGTGCAATATCTCCTAAACTCAGGTTATTTATATTTATATTTATTCATACTATTCAAAATACTGTATATATGTTCATAATCCGAAAATGTTTATTCTGACTAAACCCAACCGTGGCCTTATATTTTATAGTATTTTCATATATATATATATATATATATATTTTTTTTTATAATTTTATTTTTAGATTTTGTATTACTGTTTCTTGTTGTATTTGTATCTGTATATGTGCACTGGAAGCTTCAGTACCAAAGAAAATTCCTTGTGTGTGCAAGCACACTTGGCAATAAAGCTCTTTCTGATTCTGATTCTGATTCACTTAGCTTTTGTTTTTAAAATTGGTATTGGTCCTCCATAGATAATAAGGTGGGGTTATCATGCTCGTGCCACACTGTTGGATTCGTTATCTATTGGATAAATAGGCTATAATTATTCTATGTTCCAAATATAGGCTAATTGCGTTACTAATTCAGCTATAAACAATCAATATTTGACTAAAACTTGTCTATTAATACCTGTTTGCCTGAACTTTAACTTTGAAATGTTTTAACTGATGCCCCGCCTCTTGCTTCTCAAACCTCTTACTTTATGCCGTTCTATGGGATCGTGCTGGGAAAACAGAAAATAGCATTGTGCTTCGCGAATTACCCATCACTTGTTGGTAAATGGCGTGTATCAGATTTTGCTTTGCCGATTGCTAGACGTGATTGGCAAACGGTTTGCCAGAATATACCCTGACCCCAATGCACATTGGTATGCGATAATTGCGCCAGCTGCTTCTATCACGCAGTGCGGGTATATAATGAGCAGAAGGTGAAACGCATCTTTGCATTTCACTTCGGAGCCGAGCTGATTCATGTTCTGTTCCAGCAGTCTTCTAAATAAGAGACAACTTTTAGAGTGTTCTTTTTGGAAGAAGCCCTTACCTTCGTGTTGGTGTCACAGTGCGCTACAGCAGGATCACCTCAAAAAACAAAACAACAAAAAAACAGCTGTTTTCACAGCTCACTGTTTCACGGATTGCACTAGTTCCCGCTGTTGACTGCGGACATCCCCCTGTGCGCAAATTTTTCTAAAAGAGCTTACATGAGTGTGACATTCCACTCGTTTGTTTCTGGATGCGGTCGTTCCCTGTCCTCATGTGATGGGCACGATCACTGTCTCACATGCCTGGGCTTAAGCATGCTGAAACTGCGTTCGTGGGTGCTTCATGTCCTCTCAGGAGAACTTTCCCTCAGTCTGCTCGTTGCCAGGGGCGTCATTCCCCTCCAAAAATAAATAAAAAAGGGGACTCCGCCACAGTCAGCTCTACTGTGACGTTGAGCCTCACAGGGAAACGACGCCGTCCGTCTCAGCCGCCAAGTTTTCAGGGAAAAATCAGCTCTGAGATGGGCGATCCGGACCAGGATGAAGCTGCTCTTTCCCCGGAGGAGGGCCGGGTGCAGAATTTAACCTTTTTTTTTCGCCTCTGGCAGCGCAATTATTGCATGCTAATGTGCATTGGCTCGTTCAGTTTTTCTCTAAGTAGATTGGTCTCTCTGTGAAGATCCCATGTCTGTCGGATCCCTCTGATGAATGTCTCCGTTCCCTCTTTCAGGGAACGTGGGTTACCCGTAACCTAGACGTTCAGTGTCAAGTATTGTCTTTGTGTTGGAATGCAAAACGATTGCGTTTATACTCCCATGTTGTATCTTCTTTGTCGATTTTTCGTTTTTTGTTTTGTTAAATAAAGTAATACTGCTGCAATTAAGGTAAGTTACACGACAGCAATGTACTAAAAATGGTTTTCCTTTGCTATTTTTGCTTACAGATGACAACATTGTCAAAATGACTAAAAACGCTGTTCTAAAGAAAAACTATGCGCTTTATAGACTGAACACATAATACACGTGTGCATAAAGTCACTGTTTTCACAAATTTGCATTTTTGTTGTTAAAATGAATGGCCAAAATTCATAAAAAGTTTTCCGTTTTGAGCTAAAAAGGGTGTTGTGCTAACGGCGCCTTAGATTTGCATGTCCTTTTCCTCGCCTGCCTCACAGTGATACTAAAGGCCATTGCACACTGAGTCCGAAATTTTCGTATGCGTTTTTTCGTATTCGTGATTCTGTGGCTCTGAACTGTCAAAACACTATTCAAACACCATTCAAACTGCTTGCTATGGATGCGTAAAACGCAGAAAATCGAACCCGATCCAATTGTTTTTTATGACGGACGAAAGTTTCGGAGGCAGTGTGCAAGCGTGATTGACATAATAGCTGTGTCCCAATGTGAAGGCTGCATCCTCCGAAGGCCGCGGACTTCGGAGGATGCAGCCTATTCGGCCTTCGAAGGACGCACCATGTAGCCTTCGTAGGATTTCCTAATTGCGCATCCAGGTGTTCCCGATTACCGCTCCTGGCGCCTATAGCAACAGTGCGAGAGACAGCTGCCCTCCTGATCATTAATTTGTTATAATTGAGTAAACAGCTATGGAGCCTGAATTGGCTATTGTCATTTTTATGTTTTATATTTTACTGGAGGACATGTGAGGATGTTTGACTCATGTGTTTTCGGTTTAGCCAAAACAGTGGCCAGAGCTGGTTTACTGCGTCGAATTCAGAGGCTGCGTAGCCTACTGACTGAATTGCCGGATTAAACTGTTCAAATATTGGGCGTTAATTTACGTAAATAATGTAGCCTAATGAAATACATGAAAAGATAAGAAAACACATTAGGCATGCATATATATATATATATATATATATATATATATATATATATATATATATATATATATATATATATATATATATATATATATATATATATATATATATATATATATATATATATATATATATATATAATATATAATAAGGTTCAAGGCTATTGGCTATTCTTTTTTTTTTATGTACATAAATGGACCATGGTGAATTTATTTACAGTAGGCCTACTCGGGTTTTCCAATCCGTTCCCAAAGGTTTGTAAACTCACGGATTTGTGGCCTCGTCTGTGCCAACCTGGCCTCCTGTTTATGCGGGATGCATTTCATTATGTTTAAACTTAATATTTCTTGAATTTTCTAAAAAACGACATTTAGGCCACTTGTCTTTAAAGTCAAATTTTATAGGAGGAAAAAGCTCAGTATAATAGAATAAGCCTAAGCAAAAAAAGACTTCACATTTAAAAAATAAATATAACACAAACACAAGATTAGGTTATATAAAAATAAAACATGCATACATTATTTTATGATTAACATATCAGCCTACTGTCTTCAGTGAACTCAACGCAAATGATAATAATATTATTAGCCTACATAGGCTACACATTTAGAATGCGCTTTTTTTTTTTTTTTTTCAAAAAAAGGAACAAAGAAATTCGTCAAATGTCAGTCATAATACAGGGCTAAGATTATCACAAATAAAAACAAGATTTTGACGCAAGTGTGTGGGAGTGTGAGCGTGCACTGCATGGCATGAAGGAGCGGCCGCGGACACTTGCATTATAAACAGTGGAAACAACTTGAGAAATAGGCCTACTCTATCATTTCTGGTCATACAGAAAAGAATAGCCTACATCATTCGCAACTACTTTTATTTGTCCAAATTCACATAACAAGAAAACGTTGTCCTTTTGTAAAATAAAATAAAACAATCAATCACGCTTTCATGATCTCCGTGAACTCAAGCGCGTCTCAAAAATGAATTTAAACAAAATATACCTAGCCTAAAGCTTGAAATTATCACTTAAACGAACAATTAAAATGCCACGTTATTAATTCAGACACATTTATTATCATAAATCATGGTTCCAGAGACATGGCTCTTCTCATTCAGCACTGCGGAAAAAAATAGCTATAATTTACAGGTTCTAATCTGGCCTGTCTAATCGACATTTTTTCCATAGTAATTTGTGAATATTTTAAATGTTTAATAAAGGGGCAAAAGGTGTTTTTTTTTTTTTTTTTTTTGCAGCATTTGTGTAGCCTACAGTTCAAATGTTGGTGTTTAACTTTGCCTTTTAAAAATACAACAATCGTTCATTTTTAGTTTTTCAATTAGGGGTTAAAAAAAGATAAACGAATGGAAGCAATTATATAGCCTATTATTAAATATTTCAAATAATGTATTTGGAGAAAAGTTTGATTGTCAATCAAAATACTAGTAAAATCAAATACTTTAATCTAAAAACTATCACTAAAATAGTGATAACTACTATCTTTAGTTTGATAATCCATGTAAATTTGCATCCATTCGTTTTTCATTTTTTAACCCGTAATTGAACAACGAAAAATGAACGGTTTTTGTATTTTTAAAATGCAAAGTTGAACGCCAACATTTGAATTTGAACTGTAGGCTACACACCAAATGCTGCACTAAAAATGCTGTTGTCACCGGTGCGCAATGAATTATGGGGTAGATCAGGGTAGGATAGGCCGCTAAGGATCCATTTATGTATCCTTCCTTTCACGGGGAAACGAAGGGTGCATTTGGCGTCGCTTTTGAATCAGGGTAGCCTTCGTCGTGCCGCGATGACGCAACCGGCCTTCCAATACGGCCTTCGAAGGATGCTGAATTGAATTGGGACAGCCTTCATAACTCCGCGGTGACGCAATCGGCCTTCAAATGCGGCCTTCAAAGATGCAGCCGATGGCCCAGTCCCAAATGGCGCACTTCATGCGGACTTTCGGTCTCGTGGACTTAAATTGCGCGTGCTCGCCGAGTCTACGAGTCCGTAGGCCGTCCCAATAGCATTTTAACGCTCTGAAGTGTGCTCAGCAGCGCCCCCTTTGTACCCTTGAAGCGGTCTTCCGCGAAGCCCGCATAGAAGCAGGCTCCACGCACTTTAACTACCCAGGAATCCTTGCGAAAGGCCAATCAGACAACAGATGGGAGGATATTTCACTCACGGACAATTGTTAACATGGCTCTGAGAAGAAAATATTTAAGTGTAATTATCATTACGGTTTTTATGACAAGACACAAGTTTATACAAACATTATGATCATCAACCAGTGGTTGATGTCTATAACATAGGCTAATAATAGCGAGCTGAATAATATAATAATATAATATTATGATTCATAAAATAAATAGAACAGAATGTCAGGGCTTTACTGAGTCATAAACACAACAACAATAGTCAGCATATTTCCCCGAACCTGCAGCTCCTGTCCATAACAACAACCAGACTGTCTTCCGATTTTTTAAAAAAAACTTTACAGACTCAAAATACATGTTAAAGGCTGCTTTGAAATGAGCAAAGTTGGGTTTTGAGTTACTCCACTTAGTTTGATGAATATGAAATTTTCCTAATAATAGAAACAAATCAATAACATACATTTTTTTTATACAAAAGTCAAATTCATTTGTATTAAGTAAGACAGATGACAAATTTAAGACAAGGGATCTGTATCTCTGCTAAAGGAATTTAATATATGTCCGTGATGCCCTTTATCCTTTTTTTCACCTTTTTTTTCTGTTCTGTTTGTTCTTTTTTTTTCTTTTTTTTTTTTCTTCAAATTATTGTTGTCTCATGTTTTACTTGTCAAAGGTGATACTTATCAGAAAATATGTAAAAGAAATGTCAACTTGATATCAAACTCTGTGATTTTGAAAATTCAATAAAAAAAATAAAAATAAAATAAAAAAAAACAGACTGTCTTCCTGTTTCCGGCGTGATGATCGAGTCTGTCCCAAAAATACCTCTCAATGCGCCCTCGCGGACTCGCGCTAAGGGCCCTATAGGTCTGCACTCATGACGTCACTGAAGTGTGGACTCTGAGGAAGTCCACAAGTCCGGAGTGTGCCATTTGGGACAGGGCCTTTGAATTGGGACAGCCTTCGTCGCGCCGCTGTGACGCAATCGGCCTTCAAATGCGGCCAAGCGGCCTTCAAATGCGGTCTTCGGAGGATGCAGCCTTCACATTGGGACACAGCTAATGTAAGGTCGTATTTATTTTTTAACGTGGGAAAATTTCGGATGCGAATTTCGTACTCAGTGTGCAATGGCCTTAAGTATACATTTTCATGGCTACAATGAACTACAAACGGAAAAGTTTTTCCTTTGTGTTTTTAGCGTACAGACGGCAACATTGTCAAAAGGAGCCCAGTTCACACTGATCTGTGAAAATGACTAAAAACGCTGTATTCTGCTGCCAGGCCAGTAGTTGGCGATGTCACTTTGTAAAGAAACACTACGCACCTACAGACTGAACACGTAATACGCATGCGCATGACGTCACGTTGAAAACGGTGTTGTGTAAACGGCCCTTACCATGCAGATTTGGTTCTCAAGAAACATTTCTTATTATTATCAATGTTAAAAACAGCTGTGCTGGTTAATCTTTTTGAGAAAAACATGGTACACTCATGACATTTTCCCTATTCATCTTATGTAATGTTTGTTGTTTATTTAGTTTATTTTGAGCATTATTTCTATATCCCTGAACAATTAAACTTTTTTTTTAGATGGACAGAACTAATGTTGTTCAATGTCATGCAAATATGCAAAGCGGAAAACAACAACATACACAACTGAAGTTTTGCTGTTTCAATAATAAGCATTATATAATATTATTAATTCCTAACTTATATTATAAAGTGTTCCCGCTTCATGATTTGTTCATGTATTTATTTCCCCCGTCATGTGATGCAGATGAAATTTCAGCTCTCAGACTCCTCCACAGCTTCATTTCACCCTAGACTTCTAAGTAAAAGTTGAGTCAGCAGTATACTGCTCTAATCCTCTCCGTCTTACAGAAAGAAAAAGGTCAGCTTCACACAGCTTATGCCTCAAAAATGTAGCAGCTGTATATATATATATATATATAAATCTATATGTGTGTGTGGGGGGTGGGGGGTTGGGGATCACAGTAATTTTGCCAAGTAAGATATTTAGTTGATCCTGGAACAACATTCCTGTCCTTATATTTAGTCATAACCATATCCTTACCTTTAAACCTAACCCTACCCATATCTTATCCATAAAATCAGAAGGAAATGATATGGGAATAACACTGACCTAAGCACCTAAGCCTGTTTGTAAGCCTAAACTACACATAAACTGAAAACTTTCCTCTCAAATCTGATTGGTTGATTGGAATGTTGTTTCACATTCACCGTGTGGGTGTGTGGAGGTGTGTGTGGGGGGTGGGGTGTTTAGTGCTGGTGCTGGTAAACCCTACACTGTGGGAAAATGTATATATATATTGGACCCCATGATGAAAACAGCTTATAAATCATACTAAATTATGTTTTTTTTTATAATAATGTAAAAATGCAGAAAGTTTTCTGTTTAGGGGATGAAATGTAGTTTGTACAGAATAAAAATCATTATGTGAATGGAATGACCCCATAAAACATGAAAACACAACTGTATGTTGTGTGTGGTGTGTGTGTGTGTGTGTGTGTGTGTGTGTGTGTGTGTGTGTGTGTGTGTGTGTGTGTGTGTGTGTGTGTGTGTGTGTGTGTGTGTGTGGTGTGTCTACACGTGTTCCTGTATACGTATACTGTATACTGTTACGACTCATGATTGCATGATCATGTTTTAGCTGCTGTGCTGCTGTTATCGTGTCACTAAAATCTTATATCTTGACACCCGACAGGATGATGCTGGCGAACTACGTGGGTCGAAAAGGCTCTGAGGTGCGTCTGAAGGGTGTGGTGGTTTTTTCGGCAGGCTGGGATGTGTTTGAGTGCACAGCTTCACTGGAGAAGCCCCTGGACCGCTTCCTCTTCAACTCCTACCTTACCAGCTGCCTGCAGGCATCCGTGGACCGGTCAGAGGGGGATAAGCCCGGCTTAATTTACCGTAGTCTAGTGTGTGTGTGTGTGTGTGTGTGTGTGTGTGTGTGTGTGTGGTGCCGTCGCAGAGGACGTTGTCCCTGACTGCCCCCCTTTTAGGTTCTGATCTCTTTTTGAATGCTACCAAATGTGCCAAATGAGATTAAACTGAATTCGTTACGTATTTTGCTGAAGTACACAGGGTTTCAGAACAGGACTTAGAAATTAAATGAACACTTTGTACATATGAGGCTTTTTCTACTTTAATTAACTCTTAATCAGCTTATCAGCAAAACAAAAAAGTGCCATGGTGCTTTAATGGTACAGTGATGGTGTTTGATACTACTGAATGGCTTAAAGGTGCCCTAGAATGTGAAATTGAATTTATTTTGGCATAGTTAAATAACAAGAGTTCAGTACATGGACATGACATACAGTGAGTCTCAAACACCATTGTTTTCTCCTTATTTAAATCTCGTTTTTGAAAACACCCTGAAAAATAGGCGAATCTCCACATAACACCGACTGTGACGCAACAGTCGGGATCATTAATATGTACGCCTCCCAAAATTTGCATATGCCAGCCCATGTTCAATGCCAGGCATTTGCAGCCGAATCATCAGAAGTTCTGCAGGTGAAGAAACAAGCGAGGATCATTGGGAAAATGGCAGATAAATGTTATGTTCCAGGCTGTGCAGGGGATGTGAGGACTTTTCATACCATTAGTTTGCTCTGCCCATTTCACCACGGACTTATTTTCTAACCTGGGACGATATCAAGCAGGCTTCTCTCAGTGAATAAATTATATACAGAAAGCGATCAAAGAACAATCTTTCCACACAGCGCGAGTTTATCTGGACACTTGCCAAACTCGTTATGAAATCAATGACGCTGTTACACTGCACAACAAAGCTCTTACTGTATGTACATCATTGTGTTTGCATTGATGAAAGCATTAGAGAGAGTGCAGAAACTGCGTTGCAATGATTAGATCTTCAGTCTCGCGATCAACAGACTGTCATCTGCTCAATGCTCATCACGGCAACATTTTATGTGATGGAAATAGATTTAAATACTTTAAAAACATCTCACGATTCTTTAATCTCGATAGCTGTAATAGTAAAAACGTATAATATCTGTAGTAAAAGTATTCGAGAGAGTTTCACGTAGCTATTTCATATGCAAGCATGTCAGCCAATCACAGCAGTGGCCGGTTCTCACAGCAGACACGCCCCTTCAAACAGAGTGTTCAAATCAGAGGCTAAAATCAGGCTAGGAAAAATGCCTTTTATTTCTAAATGATGACTATTTTTGATCTAAAAAACATACTAACATTATAAGGGCAACCCAGGAAACATTATAAAATAATAAAATAACCCCATTCTTTAAGATATAAGAAAACTTGTTTTTTTGCGTTTTGTTCATCATACCCTATCTCTTCATACAATCAGAGTGGGGTAAACACTTTGAAACAGTGACATTAAAGGGATAGTTCACCCAAAAATTATGTCATCATTTACTCACCCTCAAGTTGTTCCAAACCTGTATGAGTTTCTTTCTTCTGTTGAACACAAAAGAAGATGTTGGTGTTTGAAGAATGTTGGTAACCAAACAGTTGATGGGCGCCATTGACTTCTATGTTAGGAAAAAAAAAATACTGTAAAAGTCAATGGTTACTGTCACCTGTCTGGGAAAAAAAAATATTTTTGGGTGAACCATCCATTTAATTGGTTTCACTACAAGTAAGTGACAATACATCTATGGATAAAGAGCCTATTCTTTTGCTGCCATCTTGATTGGTGGACCAGGGATGTTATGGTTATGGAGGCCCCGCCTCCAAGCCCAAGGCCTTTGGTAATTGATAATTGGCTACTCTGCCTATAGGTAGCGCCAGTTATAGTAGCACTGTTTGACACGATTTTGGTATTTTTAGGTATTTTTAAGAATTTGTATGCAGTACAGTGTGTTTTTCATAATTTCTTTGAATAATATCTTTAAGTTGTGATGAAATGTAAGTAGCAGCAGATGTTTTTGTGTGTGTGTTATGACATACATCTGAGTGAAACATTGACATTAAGATTGGATTTTGAGATGTGGGAGTTGCACTCAAAAATGAAGGCAGATCTAAATGAGAGCCGGTGTAAGAAAAGTGAGGCATTTAAGCAGACTAACTGTTTAGAGAAGTAGAAGTCTAGCTTAGGTTACCAGAGAGAAATCGTTTGTTTCACCTTAAGATCCAGTTATGACTTTTTGATTAAACAATATGAGTTCAAAAATATAACAAATGAAACATGCATGGATAAAGCAGAGCTTTAGTTATAAAATGAGAGTTATGAATACTTCTTGTTATATGGAGATTATCCTAAAACTAACTGTGACATTTTCCTCTCTTCTTTTTTTGCAGTCACAGAACCATTCTTGAAAAAAAATATGATATAGACCATGTGATGAAGGCGAGTCATTCATTCTGATCTTACACAAAATTGTTTCACGTTTTTGTTACATATTGTTAATGTAATCTGTGGTTCACTTCAATCATGCATTTCACAGGCTAAAACAATCCGAGAGTTCGATGAACGTTTCACATCCATCATGTTCGGTTATCCATCCAATGAAGACTACTATCGAGACGCTAGTCCTATTCACAACATCAAGTCTGTGCAGGTGCCAATGCTGTGCCTCAACGCCGCTGACGACGTCTTTTCCCCCAATCATGGTGAGTCCACCAGATTTATTAGGGTTGCTTGAGAGATTTTAGCCCGTTATAAAGTGTGTGTGTATTTTTAAGAAAATCTGCACGGTTGTGACATTTAAGTTTAGGGCTAAGTGAACAAATCAGTTGAAAAGCTCTGAACTTTATCCCATCCATGTTGTTCTTCAGCCATTCCATAGATGCTGTGAAGCAGAACCCCAATGTGGCGCTCCTCATCACATGTCACGGCGGCCATATTGGCTTCCTTGAGGGTCTGTGGCCACGGCAGAGCACTTACATGGACCGAGTTTTTCAGCAGTTCACCAAGGCCGTGTTTGAGAACGGCAGCGGTCTTAATGATCTCCACTGACCCTCCCTTTCCATTAGTTCAGTCTACAGCCATTAGCAAAAAAAAAAACAGTATATACATTTCCAACTTGAAGGCCAGGGTTGTTTTTCCAGTCAGTTCATTTATTTATTTCGTTATTGTAGTAGTTTTAAGCACATCTCTTGCACATGTTCCATCCGTTCATCCGTCCATCCATCGGTGCACTTATTTGTTTCTTAATTGCATTCATATGTGACTTGCATGTCTGTGTATGACTCTTGATGATATATTTTTAAAATTTTCTGAATCACTCATTAGGTGATATTTCTCGGCATTAATCCACATGAGGGTGAGAGTGTCCAAAAAACATGATTAATAGCTTATTGAAACTTACTGGGACAATGTCACAGAAATGTCCTGGTCAAATTTCAACGCTAAATCAGAATACGAAAAAATTGTTTTGAATATATTAAGTTTGCATATAGAAGATGAAGCCTAATTTACTAAGATTACTAAGATAATTTACTAACACACACACACACACACAAATTTCCAGATGTCTTATAAAATCACAATTAATTACCTTAAACCGGTACAACGATTTATACTTATAATATTACTTTGCAAATGCACATTACAATTTAAATGTGATATAATTTTTGCTTTTACAAAAAAAGAAGATATTTGTCACATTACGATAGCATTAGGAGTTTGTAAGATTATGATAGAAATGCGAATGCAGAATTAAACAGAAATTTTATTTATTTTATAGGCATGAATTGCTTGCTTAGAAGTAATTTTTAGATTAAAAAAATTGATATAATAATATTTAAAATATAAAAATTGTATTTATTTATTTATTTATTTTTGATTGAAAGATTAGCATTACCTCATTTCTGGGTACTTCAAGGGGTAGGAATATTTGAAATATATTTTGGTTTAAGACTGATGGCCACTCAGAATGAATTTGCTTAATAGCCATATTTAAATGAATCCAAACAAGGTCATGTTTTTTATGCAAAATTCCCAGACAGGTTGTTTTTTTGATGAGAAACTGCACTATTGTAGAAATGGTTGTAGCCATGCATGTTGGAGGGCATTTGTGCAGTTGTTATGCTAAGTATAAGATTTTTTTTAATGAGATTTTACCTAAACTATTCAAAATCTAGAACCTAAGTGAAGAAAAACAGTCACCGTCCAGCTGCACATTTACCTTATGTTAAGCCAACGCCTTATCAGTTCAGTCAAGTGTTAAGAAAGGAAGATTTAGCTATTATTGTCTTTATAGTATCAATAAATGAAAGTGTGTATGGCCAGTTGAAGTAGAGACTTGTCTACATGTATTTGTAGGGTATATTTCCAATTCTTCACTAAAATGTTTATTTAATGTATCTTAAATAGCTTTGTAGCCCTCAGGGACAAACCCCACTTCTGATATTTTTTTTGTTTGTGTTTCCTGTTAGTTTGTGTTTTTTAAGGCAAGAAAAGATTGTATCATATCAAAGTTTTTATTTTTCACAAGAATGTACCGCATGCACTTTTTTCTCATTCATTACTGTTTTATTTGACACTGACTAGCTCAACATTGTAAATGAATCATATTTTTTGACTAGGAATGTACAAATAGCACTATTTATAGTTGAAGGCACCAAACCTGTGCCCCATGATTAGTTAAAGTGTGTTTTCTTGGAGCAGACAGGCGTGGCTTCGAGGATTCTGTGAAAGTGAAAATGACTTAAGCTACTGTTTGTCTAAACTAAAATATGCTTGCTTGGACTATACTTCAGGCTCAAATGGCTCTTTACATGATGGTGCATTGAAACCCTATCCACAGCTCCTTAAATTATATAAAAAATGAGAGAGAGAGAAAACAGGAGCCGTTATTATTTGTGTGAAAATGACAGGAATACTTCAACCCAGGATGGATATATGTATGCCATTGCGATGGCAGCAATTTTTTGATTTTATAAACGGTGCCCGAATATAATTGTACATAAGGATTTTCAATGAGGAATGTTACTAGACCGTAGTTATTGAAATATCGTTCCTATGAAAACTCCCAGCCATATGTTTTACATTGACCAGTCTGTTTTTATTACGGTGCTGCTTCATATTGCGCATCTATCTGTCACTTCTTTGGGGCCGCAACTGCTCCTGCGGACTGTAAAAATGCTTCCCGTCCATCCTGTTACTAAATAGCATGTGCCACTGTTTTAAGTGTCTTGAGGAACTGTACCAACATGCATCACATAACATGTAGCAGAACATACATATTTTTCCATGAAGATGTCTATCCTTATAAATATTTATAAAAGGATTGTGTATTTAACATGTGCAGCAATAAGATTTTAATATAAGACATATGTCAATGTAGAATAAATATATGAACATGTACTTGTATGGATTCTAAGTGCATTTGTGGTTTTAAAAAATATATGTAATTTAGTCGTATTTAAAGCAATATGTTATTGGTATTTAATGGTATTATATGGTATTTAAAGTAATATGGCAGTTATTCAACTATATATTACAATTATATATTATTTTATTTTATTTTCAATAATGTGTCGGCTGTTTACCCACTTTAGGAAGTCAAAGTATTATATTGTTTCATTTAACTTAAATAGTGTTTAGGTGAAAGGAGCATATAAAGGGAAAAAAACACCGGGCTGAGGATTGATCCCTGTGGGACTCCACAATTAAGAGATATACTAGAGGACGAGTGATGATGACCAATACGAACAGTGAACCACCTGTTCGTCCAATTGAACTGTTGTACCGTGCCACGAAGTCCCACTGATATCTCCAAATGTGTCAACAGGACCTCATGGTGGACCAAATAAAATGCAGAACTCAGATCTAGGACTAAAGCCATAGATTTCCCAAAGTCTGTTTCTGTAAAAATTTAGCTTTAGACTTAAAAGAGCTGATTCAGTTAAAACCAGATTGAAACATATCATGGATAGAATTTACAGTCAAATAAGATTGTAATTGAAACCGTACAACATCACTAGTTGATGACCAATAACAGGCCACGACCGACGTGTCAATGACTTGTCTAAGGAAAAGAGGCGTGATAACATCCTGGGTACATATAGTTGACTTTAGGTGACCAACAATCTCCTTACATAAAACAAATCAAATGGCTCGAACTCTGAACAAATGGAAGATCATGGTGGAACGTCAAGCAAAGTACAAGATCTCAGATGTCTAGTCTACTTAGTAGGGCTGATAACAAAGTAACACAAGAGTATACAGACGTTATTATGAGATGTATAGTGCCTGCGAATGATCAGTTATTTTAATCCGTTATTTTATCAAGCACACTTAGCCACTTGAACAGTTTGTAATCTTGCCGTGCCTCAAGTGGATATATAACTGGAACCATTCCTTGCTGTTCTTAGAACCATTAGGCCCAACGGTGGAAAATCGGCTTGATGCAGTCAACACAATTTGAGAAAATGAAATTAATATGCCGTAGATTTTTTTTTTTTAAATCATCACAATGTGCCGCCTGAACAGATGTGAGCATGACATAATCCAAATCCCTGCTGATAAACTTCAGATGAGTCTGTTTGATACAGACGTTGTTTGGAAGAACTTTGACCCACATTCCTTACCAAGTTCTTTTCTGTTTGAAATCTCATCCAGACTAGAAGGCAAACTGCTAAAATAATGACTGTATATCATATCTATCAGTCTGCTAAATTATAATCTCATTATAAACCGCCAGATAGAGTAGTTACCAAGAAGATGAGTAGGCTATATTTGGATGTTCACCTGAGTCTGTCTATGTAGGCTACAACATAATAATTCACTAAAATTAAAGTACCAGAAATGTACAATCCCAGCTAAGAAAAATATTTTCTAAGAATGTTTTGCTAATGTTCCCATTTAAATGCTAAGCATTCCAAAACTACATGTTAAACTAAAACTAAAATGTAAAAAATGTTAGACAATCATCTGACTAAAATGTTTCAGGAAATAATATGCCATGCTTTGTGGACTTGTACTCTGGCAATATGCTTTCTGGACATGTACCGCATGTATTCTTTGAATTACTTTGTATAAACACTATGGTACATGACATGGTCATGTAAACCATTAAGTTAAAGTACCATGGTTTTATCATCTGATAGGCTACCATTACTATTTTGGCTGTTATTGTACTTTTTTGTTATGAACAATTACTGTATCTCCAATTCATTTAGGCTTATATTACTTTTACTGCATAATATTCAACCTTTTATTATTACCCAGGATGTCTGTCTCTAACAGAGCATATCTGCATCACATGAATTTGTGTGTTTGGGCATGTAAGGAGGGCATCTAGACTCTTCAAACTGTACCAAAGCATCAAAACAAAGACTGCCAGATTTATTTATAAACGACTTTATGATTTACACTTCACGTGAACGCTCACTCTAAAAACTCAAACCACCCAGAGAGGCGGTATTAACATTAAGTGACATGGGCATCTGACGCGCAGATGCCAATGGCACATGTCACTATGCGTATTGGCACATCCGGTGGCACATCCGGTATCCATTGGCATGTGCCAGTTGATAGTGACATGTGTCACTGACATTATTGGCATGTGCCAGTGGATATTGATGTGTCACTGACATTATCGCGGCACTGACACTGTCGCGGAACAGGTTGCCGTCTTGTGCACGACACCAGTAGTGACTGACAGATGAGCTGAGCTGACGTTATTGTGAAACAAACGCCTATTTTAGTGATGTTTTTTAAATAAATGTCAATTAAACGTTTTAAAGTCAGTATTTTTTCCTCAAACATGTCAGTTTGTGATAGATCGCGCGACAGTTGAGGAACATCTCCGGATGGTGTATTTGTCATATGTTTGAGTAGCAAGTAGGCTTCAGTACGACGGTAGCAAAAATTAAATAAAAAAACGAGTAATCAGAGTCTGATGTCGATATAAAAATTAGTGGATAATTTATATAATAGTACAAATAATAAATAATATTATTTATATAAAATAATAACAATATTACTGAGCTATAGTTTATGTAAGTAAATTTTTTACTAATTAATTAATAAAATATAAAAAAGTATTTACTAATTTAATCATTTACTAATTAATTTATATATATATATATATGATAATTATATTTATATATATATATATATATATATGATAAGCAAAAACATAAAGTAATCAGAGACTGTATGATATCGATATAAATAGTAAATTTATTTATATTTTATAAATTAGTAAATATATATATATATATATATATATATATATATATATATATATATATATATATATATATATATATATATATATTTACTAATTTATAAAATATAAATAAATTTACTATTTATATCGATATCATACAGTCTCTGATTACTTTGTTTTTGCTTATCATCTGGCTTTTATATTTTACAAATACAATAAATCTGAACATGCATTTCTTCTGTAGATGTCATAATGTTACATACATAAAGCTCCGACAGGCTGCGCAATTGGAGTGTCATAACATACAGCGACATGTACCGCGACAATGTCATTGGCACATGCCACTATATCCACTGACACGTCACAAGTTGTATTGGCACATGCCACTATATCCACTGACACATGTCACAAGTTGTGTTGGCACATGCCAATTATCAACTGACACATGTCACAAGTTGTATTGGCACATGCCAGTATATCCACTGACACAAGTCTTATTTTATTGTGAAAGTTTTATTGTGAAAAGGTGATTTTTGTCTCCAAATATGGTTGGAGGAAACTCGACAGACAGTTCTGTCAAGGCAACGCTATTTAAATGGTGTTCAAACGGTCTGTCTACTCTAAACAGAAGAAAATGTTCTTTGGCATGAGGCATGCTCAGATTTTTAAAAAATGGTTTATTTCGTATTACATAATTCCTTAAATGTATTTGTAAAATATAAAAGCCAGATGAGTATAAGCAAAAATATAATAATATAAATTATCTGTCTGATATAAATAATTAGTAAATTATTTATTTATATTTTATAAATTAGTAGGCTAAATACTTTTTTATATATTTTATAAATTAATTAGTAAATAATTTAGGCTACTTATAACCTATAAATTATAGCTAAGTAATATTGCTATTATAATATTATATAAATTATCCACTAATTTTTATATCGACATCAGACTCTGATTACTCGTTTTTTTATTTATTTAATTTTTGATACCGTCTTACTGAAGCCTACTTGCTACTCAAACAAATGACAAATACACCACCCGGAGATGTTCCTCAACCGTCGCGCGATCTATCACAAACTGACATGTTTGAGGGAAAAAAAATACTGACTTTAAAACGTTTAATTGACATTTATTTAAAAAACATCACTAAAATAGGCGTTTGTTTCACAATAACGTCAGCTCAGCTCATCTGTCAGTCACTACTGGTGTCGTGCACAAGACGGCAACCTGTTCCGCGACAGTGTCAGTGCCGCGATAATGTCAGTGACACATCAATATCCACTGGCACATGCCAATAATGTCAGTGACACATGTCACCACTATCCACGGGCACATGCCAATAATGTCAGTGACACATGTCACTATCCACTGGCACATGCCAATGGAGACCGGATGTGCCACCGGATGTGCCAATAAGCATAGTGACATGTGCCATTGGCATCTGCGCGTCAGATGCCCATGTCACTTAATGTTAAAACTGCTACTGACCACCCACATGCTTTCACCCACGGCAGTCATCGGAGTGGACTGATAATGTGTCATGCTGCTTTAATATGGTTAAAGTTCTTGGGTTGAACCGTGGACTGATTTTATACAGAGTCCCACAGTATTTAGGGCAGAGGTGACTGTATACAAGGTTCATTATTGGTTGATGATTTGACACAGCATGTTGAACTTTATCAAACGTAAACCAGTTAAACTGTGTTTTGTAAGCTGTCAGCTGGGCATTATAAACGTGTCAAACCAGTTAAAATCAATAGAAAAACACAGTCAGGTATTACTGCATTGGATTATTATGATTAGGCTATATAAGAAATATATCACATGTTGTTCATCTGTTCCATTTATACAACAAAAAAGTTAATATGAGTAACATTTTGACATTTAGGATGCGGTCACACTGCAGGTGAATGCCGTCATCTCAACAGCAATAGGTGATTTCCGGAATTCCACGCGAGGGATGCTGACTCGGCTAACGGGGAACTCAGACCTAGCTGAAGTTCTGGCGAGGCTCTCCCAAAGTTATGAGCAAAATATTCTTCCAGTTATTTTTATAGTATGTTCATTCAGAGTTATTTTGTCTTTAATAATGTTCTCAAAATGTTTGCACAAAAATGTTTATACGCGTATATTTTTAGTTGCCCGTTTAGTTGCACGTGTTTTTTTAGAATGTTCAAACCTAATCAAATGGAACGACCCCTTAAAGAGTTTTAGTTCGACCAAAAATGTAATTGAAAACACCCTTATGTCGTTTCAAACCCGTAAGACCTTCCTCCATTCATCTTCAGAACACAAACGAAGATATTTTTGATTAAATCTGAGAGCTTTCATGTAATCACTACTTTCAAGGCACAGAAAGGTAACGACATCGTTAAAATAGTCCATGTGACTACAGTGGTTAAATCCGAGTTGAAATTTTCAGTATGAACACACTATTCATTATTTATACAACAAAATGGCTTTGAATAGTGTACGTGAATTGGGACGCACTTTAACCTGCAGAAATAGAAACTGAAAATGTCCCACTACTGATACACAAAATGACAGTCTGTCTGGAACGCACAATCAACCGGAGTGAAGCGGTGAAAAGTCCCAGTACTGCGTTAGTGATCAATTAACATCGCTCAGCCAATCAAATTCAAGGATCGGAACTCTAGATTATTTAGAAATTTGATTTCTCACATCAGTCCACAAGAAGAACATCATCAGGTTGAAAAGGTCACATTATTAGTTGAGCTTTCTACATTTTTGTCTGAAAGACTTACACAAGCAGAATAAGATTGATGATAACACTTTATTACATTCATTTATCTCAACAGCAATAAGAACATGTTTCTGAAATCAAATGCTTACTAAACCAAAGCCAGCCAGTAGATCATGAGGTAGAAGATTTCAAATGGTTTGGTGCTACTGCTACATATGTTCAGAATATTCACAGCTGACAGGAAAGATGCAAAGATTGTGAGAAGCAAATTGCATAATTTATGTGCACATCAAATTATCTACAAATGAGACACATTCTAAAGGTTGTCCAGTGGGTATTTGGCTTTCTTCATCGTTACATTCAGTATCATTATTGGACCTGATGCATTTTTTACTAAACACAAATAATGTAAACCATATACTTAATTTCCCAATGGGTTACATCAGTTCATTTCTAATACATCATCTATACATAGTTTCAATGGAAGTGTGCAAAGCTTTTGATGACTAATTCAAGGACTTGACCTAGCAAGACATTCCTGATATTTCAATGATTATCAGTCCAAGAAGCTTGTTCAATAAATAAAACAATCCCTCGAAAAAAGGGATCAATTTTTCTAATTTTAAATAAATCACCCGAAACAGAAACTAATGGGTCCTAGGTAGATTCTTTGTGCCATGGAAAAATAAAAGAATGCATTTGATCTGTGACACATGAGGCTCAAAGTGACTCTTCAGTAAAACTAGCCAGAATCCAAAGTGACAAAATAGTCTGTCATATATATTAATATCGGCATTTCTTAAAATGTAAACAAAGCTTTTCTTTTAACATCCAAACAGTCATAAACACCAAAAGATAGACCATTACGGAACATTCATATTCTCAAAAATACCATATAAGCTAGCTAGCTAGTTAGTTAGCCTTTCTTATAAAATTGGCATTGTCTTTCCTGTTTCACTGATTTTAATTGTCTCTTTTTGGAGTGGAGTTTGGGATTGTGTCGTCATCTTAAGGCATTTACAGTGTGCAACTCCAAAACATTTCCATCTACTTCAAAATAAGGAATATTTCGATGAAATATGATGATTAATAATGACCTTTTAACTGAGTGACCTCATTAGCATAATGAGGTGGTTAATGCGTCAGGCATGTACCAACCGACATTTACAATCATGAACACCGGCACACATCGGCTGTTGCAGGCTGGAATCGAGAAGATCATAAATAGATTTCTTTAGATATAGCGAATGTTGATATCTGTAAGTGAACTTTGTGGGTTCATTGAAACATCCAAACTTTTAATGATTGACAACTCTGAGGTGCAAGGAATGGGTTATTTGGATTACGTCAGGTATCTTTGGCAAGATAAACGATTTTTAGTCTTTTCACATGGGTTGGGATTACCCAATGAAATTCTCCCAAGACTACACACCTAAAAGCATCATGTGTTGTCGTGTGAGCTTCCATCTTGAGGATGGTAGATGGCGTTGATGATGAGAACTACATCAAGCAGGCAAAAAGAAAGAAGAGCAGTAGTAAGTCCTTTTGTCTTGGGACAAAAAACCCTGAGATTATATATATATAGAAGGACATATCTAATGATGTCCTTCGCATTGTCCAAATCACCAACAAACAATGTTCTGAAAGCTTTTTCAAAATGTAAAAAGAAGGAAAACACACGGGGCAAACGCACATCTGTATCCAGCACAGTATCTGTCATTTGGACATTTCTTCAGAGTATCTATCCTCAAACGTCGTCTGAGGTAGTGCCGACCGGAGAGTCTTATTTATTCTCTTTATAAGCAGTTCGAGAGTTACGATGCTGAAAAACATCTTCTCTGTGGCTAACAGTTGAAGGGAAATGGAGACGTGGAGATTAGATATGGCGGCCCGTGAGGAAGTAGAGGGGACGGTCCTCGCTGCAGTTGGCCGTCTGAAACTCATCTCGCAAACGAAACTGCCACTCATCCTCCAGCTCCAAACGCACAATCGTCTGACGCAAGGAGCTCCGGTCCTGGCAGATCACACACAGCGTGGCGCCTGCAAGATGAGTGAAACAAATAATGATTTAAAGCTTCTTTTAGGACCTCATCATGCTTAGAGAGGTCTGCTATTATTGTTATAACAGCTCTATTTGAAGATTAGAAACTTTTTTTCTTTTTGTGAAAGAAATTAATACTTTAGCAAAGATGCATTAAATTGATCAAAAGTGACGTTAAATACATTTATAATGTTACAAAAGATTTCCATTTTAAATAAATACTATTCTTTTGAACTTTTTGTATTCATCAAAGAATCCTAGACAAAAAGACATCATGGTTTCAACAATATTATTAAGCAGCGAACTTTATAGTAATAATAATCATTGAGCAGCAAATCATCATATTGGAATGATTTCTGAAGTATCATGTGACACTGAAGACTGGAGTAATGATACTAAAATTTAGCTTCGCCATCACTGGAAAAAGTACATGGTTTTAAGTTGTAATAATATTTCACAATATTCCCGTTTTTCCTGTATTGTTTCGATACAATAAATGCAGCCTTGGTGACCATTAAAGACTTTTCAAAAAGGTTTAAAAATGTTATCGACATCAAACTTTTGAATGTTAGTGTATAGTGGTGCTTTTGTTATTTTTTTTAAATAGTTAAAGTGCCCCTATTATGGTTTTTCGAATATTCCCTTTCATGCAGTGTATAATATCGCTGTTTGTGAATGTAAACGTTCTGAAAAGTTGTAAAGTCAAAAGTGCACAATAAATAAAGTTGTCTCTCAAAAGAAAGAATCGACTCAGAACCGCCTAAACGAGTCGTCAGTAATTCGAATCTCACTGCGTGACGGTTCTACGTCACTAGACAAGACATTTGCATAATGCCCTCCTATGTTGCATGTTAGCCCTCAAACATCGTTTTACTGACGACTGCTTTTCAAATCTCGGAGGTCAACACGGGATTCGCAAAAACGCTTGCTCTTGAAATATGGGTCAGTAGTTCTCAGTATATTTTTACCAGCTTGCTCTTCAGAATCACAACCTGTAAGTATGAATAATTATTGATGTAAATATGTTGTACCGGGTGTTAAAAATACGTAGTTTTGTGTTTTATATTGTGAAAGTTTCCGGCTAACTTGCTAACTCGTGTTACTGAAATACTTCTAAAAATAAGCTGAAATTTCAGAGCTTGTGGGCCACTATTAACTAAAATTGTCTAGTAATGCAGATTGTCTGTCATTCTAACTACTTTGAGTAAAAATTTTTTTACTATCTTTACAGTGTGTACAATCGCTGATCTTTTGAAAGAAGCCCCCTGAGTTATGATAATAGGTGTTGTTTCCAACACGCGCTGTAAGCAGTAGACCAATCACAACAGACTGGGCCATCTGACCAATCACAGCAGATTAGCTCGCGGTATTTAGAGAGACTGAATCTCCAGACGAGTCGTTTGAGAATCATTGGAAATTTGGTGATGTGCAATGTATATTATGAGAAAATTAAAGTGTTTTTTGACCTTTGATGCATGTAAACCTGTTGTAACCTAGTAACCTTTAAAATAGCATAATAGGGGCACTTTATTCTTTATAATATTTAGTATATTTCAGCTGTAAGGAACCCAGCCTCACCTTTGAGGAAGTTGAATTTCTTCAGGAGGCTTGAAACGACAAAGGAGTCGCACAAGTAGAGCAGCAGCCCACTGAAGACCAGGCATTGATGATCCACATTCACAGAGTGAGGCCGCGAGCTCACGTAACACACCTGAATCTGTAAACACAAAGAAAACACGACAACTGAACTAATACGCACAACAGAATCTGCTTTCAGTCAATAGTGCATCACCAATTCATTCTTTTCATTTCCTGACCAGTCAATGCTTATTCGTTGATAACTGTTGTTTTATGAAAAAGAGCAGCATGAAGTTTCTTCAGTTTTATGAAAAAATAATAACAGCACACAGGTTTTGAGTGATATTTAGGCAAGTAATTAATCAAAACATGTTAATTTTTGGGTGAACAAGCCCTTGAAGTGTGATATTTTTACCTCAGGGCCGAGGTTGAGGTAGCCATCTATGGACAGCACGGGGTTAGCGCTGTTACAGAGGGCCAGAGGAAAGAGACGGGGGCTGCAGGACTGCAGAAACTTCTCCAGCAGGAACTGAGCCGGCGCAGACAGAAGTGTGTGTTCACTGTCCGGAGCGCACACATACTGAGATGCAGTCACATGCACCGGGGTCTCAATCCTCTGCAGGGAAAGAGACGACGAGGAAGAGGTTGTTTCAGAGCTGTTAGTCTCTTATAATGGTACTGTTCTCCACAAACAACTGTTTTTAAACCCCACAAAATGTGACAAATAAAATAATATAATATAATATAATATAACGTTAGCCTCATAGCATAATTGCCTAAGACATATTTCAAATAAAAATGACTTAGGCAATTATGCTATGAGGCTAATGAACACACGGTCGATAAGATTTTTAAATTATTTTTGAAAGAATCTCTTCTGCTCACCAAGGCTGGATTTATTTAATCAACATTCAGTAAATACAGTAATATTGTGAAATAGTATTGCAATTTAAAATAAGAGTTTTCTATTTGAATATATTTGAAAATGTAATTTATTCCTGTGATGTGAAGCTGAATTTTCAGCATTATTACTCTTGAGTGTCACATTTCCTTTAGAAATCATTCTGATATGATGATTTACTGCATATTTCTCACATTTCTTATTATTATCAATGTTGAAAACGGTTGTTCTGCTTCATATTTCTGAGGAAACGGTGATACATTTTACTGTCACTTTTAATCAATTTAAATCTTTCTGAATCTAAACTGTTGAATGGTAGTGTAATATAATAGCTTACACATATTTATATGCCTATATTTAACTATAGAAATTGCACAAATGTAGGCAAACATTGTGAATGTAAATTTTAGGGAGATATAAAGGTGAATTGTTTACGTTGGCATGTTCAAAATGGCAGCAACAAAATGACAAATGGTTTTGTAGCGTCCACTAGTGAACGTATAATGTAACTGCAGTTACCATTAACTACGCTAACAAGCTAATATTAGTGTTTTGTACGTAATATAAGTGAAGGGAAGTGGCCTTTCTGTTCTAAAGGGATATTATGAAGCTCACCATAAGTTTGGGCTTGATGAGGAAGTCTTTATGTCCTCCGATGGGGATGTGTTTCTTCATGATGCTGAAGTGATTGAACCGACAGAGCAGAAGACCACTGCTGTTTGCCCTCAGGTTGAAGTCCACCTCTTCACATGTGAACCTACATACACAAACACACACGTTCAGTTCAGACTGTTAGACTCTACTTGCTATTATAATTCACAACAAGAAACACGCAAAAATTCGTATTAGTTAGCAAAAAAACAACAACTATGTGTCAGTTCTCAAGAACTACATGCTCTTCCCCCTCAGAATGCAAACGCTCACCGGTTGAGGTCATACTGGACGTTCTGAGTGAGGTCAACGTTCAGCATGATGAGGTCATGCAGGTGACAGCGAGAGAAAGGGCTTGTGGGAGCTTGAGAAGACAAACTACTGCTCCATTTCCGCAGGCCACACATGGCATACAGAGAGATCTTAGGAGTGTCCTCCATGTGCTGTAGGACGCTCTTCAGTGACACGTTCATCACCTCACTGAGGGAGAGACAGAGAATCCGTGGATGTTAGACAACCAAGACATTCTAATGAACAAATCCGTACATGCATCCATCCATCATTCTCTACCTGTTGCCCTCAGGTCCAGGCTGATGGGCGTTCCACAGGACGCAGGAGTCATCCATCATAACTATGAAGGGCCACACGTCCTGTCGTTTGACGCCCTGCTCCTCTTGCCTGTTCCTCTCCAGCTCCAGGTTATGATAGGACAGTTCCTTGATCATGAATCGAGCCGCTCCTGAAACATCACATAAATATCATCAATCTCAAAAGGAAGGAACTGTGTGTGTTATAGACGAGCTGAATTTTCCAATACAAAGAAGAAAGGCAGCCGTGACCGATACTCACCCACTCCTGAGTTGTTGAACATGGCGGGCAGCACTAGAAGGATGTGGTTGGGCCAGTATTTCCTGTAGAGGGGCATTTCATACTGCTTGACCACCAAAATGTGCAGGTGCTCGGCTCCCTCCATGGCATGGTAGATGTTGAGAAGCCCGTGCTCCTGGCGGCCCGTTGTGGGTGTGAAGATTGGACTTTTCAGCAAGCCAGACTCCTGAGTCGGCAAACAGAGCACCAGTCACTTTAAGATTTGTGCAATATGTTCAGAAAACAATGTAAAAAAACAAAAAAGGGGAGTGATGACTCAGCAACCACCGAATTTATGCATTGCTCAGGTATCCAGGTGTTCCTTACATCAGGATGTATTTCTAAATTTATTTTGTACTGACCTTGAATGCACGGGGTATAAAGACAGTATAACAGACAGTTGATCCTGGCCAGTTTTGTGGCATTTAGTAAATATCCTTTGAAAATCTCTGTCTTTGAATTTTGTCTTGTGTCCACTGTTCAGATGTATTGATCTATATTTGTTAGGCATAAGCTATCTTTTTTTATTATCTGTAATTATGCAAATTATTACATGGTTATCTAAATATAATTTGCTAATTATGATTCTAGCCATTTACCAAATCATAGCTATTTTGGTGGGCATACACTAATAATATATATATATATATATATATACTATATATACTGTATATACACACACACACACACACACACACACACACACACAACACACACACACACACACACACACACACACACACACACACACACACACACACACACAGACAGAACAAGTCATATGCAATACTTTTACAGAGTTTTTTTTCCCTTTTTTTGTCCTTTTTGGAGCTTGACAGATTTCTGATCACCGAAAAAAAAAGCACACAGTTTTTTAACAACAACATGAGGGTGAGTAAATGACAGAATTTTCATTTTTTTATTTAAGAGACTAACCAAATGGCTATTGATTTGCAAAAAGGTTATTGATTTGTTGTGTGTTATTTGTCCCGCTCCTCTTTAATAAGTACATTAAGTGTGTCTCACCTTCTCTGAGAGCAGTGGGAGCCGCATGCTCTCTAAGTGACTGCCCTGCTGGCTGAAGACAAAATTAGGCTCTTTGGCTTTAGGAATGATAAAGTGCAGCTGGACTTCCTCTCCCAGCATAGATGAGCAGAATGTGAAGGCGTGGAAGGTGCTTTCGGACAGCTAGAATCAGACACGCAGAACATCTTACTACAGACATATATCTTTATAGACATGCTATTACTTTATGATCCATCATTTTATGTAAAAATATGTAAACACATGTTGATGCATCGCACGATCGATCGGGTATGTCCTCACCTGAGCGGCAAGAGCAGGCTCGCTGTAATGGTGGCACTGCTCACAGTGGTGAAATGCATTGTGGGCCGCAAACAGGCTGAGTCTTACAGACACTGTGTTTCTCTTCGGTGGCTCATCTTCTGCTTCTACTCTTTCTATTTTGACCCCTGTGTTTCATGTGCAGATGCAAAACAGCACATGATCATAATTGTATGATATTATCAAGCTGTTTTGAAACAAGGCACACCATAATAAAAGAGAAGTTCAATACCGTTCAGGGTCTTTGGCATCCTGTCTGCGTACACTGGACTGGCATAACTGAACTTGTGGTCACGGGGGTAGAGGTCAAATGGCAGTTTGTGGATGTCCTCCACGTCAGGCCACTGCAGTCCACTAGCAGGGGGGAACTTTGATTTGTCTTGCACGTCTAGAGAAATAAATTCAAGGTCATTAATGAAAAGATAAAAATAGAGCTCTATTTAGAAACATGGAGAATGCCTTTTGTATGGCTGGGGCAAAAAAGTAAAAGGAAGCTTACCCTCCTCGAGCTCTTCTTCATCATACACGTCCACCTCCAGAAGGCGAATCAGCATACGGAACAGAATTCGTAGAAACTGCAGATACGCACCTGTTTTTCCAACCTAAAACAGAGCCAAAATGGAGAATGAGAAACTGGATGCTCGGCAAAGAGGACAATTAGCCTACATTTAGGTCAATGTAAATGGGCGTGGCTTAACAACAGGCTTTGTCTCTAATTGGTCAGGCACGGTAAATAATAATTCTCCTATTTTGTTATTTTTTGCATTTTTCAAAAGGTTCACAATTTGAACCTTTTCTTAATATATGAATATACTTAATGTTTAAAATACTTTTAAATGCTCATATATTTTGTGCATTCTAATATAAATATCACTTTTGACCACTACTAAGAATAGAATACTGTAGGATAATTTTGAATATTTTGTCAATTTTAACTGTGTATTTAATTTTTTTTTAATATAAATTTATTTTATGTATATATTTTGATTACATTTTTATTTTAACTAATTTTTAAACACTTAATCTTTTACGTTTTTTAAAATATAAAATAATTTTGTATATTTTAGCTATATTTTAATAGATTCATCGATTTTTATAGATTAATATTTAGCTTTTAAAAAAAATCATGTTGTGTACTAATGGTGTATTCTGTATATTTTAACTATTTGTAAAATTATTTAATTTGTAACTATTTTTGTATTTAAATAGTGTATTCTGAATATTATAAATTTTAAAAAACTATTTTGTATAAACTGTGTATTGTATATATTTTAACCCCTTTTTAATATTAAGCTTTTTGACTATTTTTGCACATTTTGTTTATTGAAAATGTGTATTTTGTATATTTTAACACTTTTTTTATATTTAACTTTATATATCTTTTGAAATTAGTAATATTTTGTGTATTAAACATGTATTTTTGATCACTTTATTGTTATTAAACACCATAGTACCAGTAATAGTGATGACTACCTTAACAAAAACCACCAATTAAACATGATCAAAATACATTTGATTCCCTTTTAACCCTTTAAGCTACTTGTCACCTGTGGTGGCCCGCTCAGCAGCAGTCTTCTGGGATGGGGCGCAGCTGGCACTTCGTAATCCGCGTGGTGCTGCCTGGCTGTGGTCCACTGGCGATAGTAGAGGGACTGCTCAGCTCCGCCGAGACCGTGAGGAACAGGCGGTCTGAGCGGACTGCTCCACGCCACATCACCGTGAGGCAGTAGAGATGCCGAACTGGGCTGACCCAGCGTCTCAGGGGCGAGCAGGGCGTACGCCGCCCGAGAGAGAACCGCCGTCCGGGGAAGACCTGCGTCCTGTAACACTCACGTGGAGCCTGCGTGGACTGGCTCGGTCTCTGAGCTGCTGGAGAGGAGGAGGACGAGGAAGAGGACGAGGAGGCAGAGGAGAACGAGGACGTGGCGGAAGAGGAGGCTGCCTGGGAGTCACACTCCTGTTTGAAGCGAATGGGAGAGGTGCAAGTGTCCATTACACCTCTGCTACCGGACGGGTCGCTGTGCGAGGAGGATTTGTCGAGTACACTTGAAGAACTGACGCCATTTTCTGTGGTAGAGCCTGAAGATTAGATAAGAGAAGATTTGATGAGTTATATGAGGACCACACAAGACAGGAATCAGGCTCAACTTGTTTCCAGTGTCACTCACCAGAGGTCCTGGTCGCAGCACTGGCATTGCTGGGTGGTCTTTCCAGTTCCATGTGGAGATCGTCATGTTCTGCCGTTTCTCCTGAGCTCCTCTCATCGTCTCTCGGTCTCTCTTCTCTACTCGCTGCAGTTTTCGTCTCAGGTATTACTCTGCGTGTCACATACGAGCAGGCCAAACCCACTTCCTGTTCCAGTGCTGTGCGTGTCAGGTAGCTGGAGTCGATCAGCCGCAAGTCACAGTACTTCAGTGACCTGAACAAAATCACACACAAACACACTCAGTCTGCATGAAACTCTTTAAAAGTCAAAAATACTGCAGTTTAGTTTATACGGTAGAATCTTATATCTTATTTGATCTTTTGGATAGTGCAGGATCTTGAAAAAAGCCAAACATGTATTGGAATAATGCTACTGGAATTTTAAATGAAATTACAGGGAAAGAGGCACGAAAATATCCTGAAAGATTTTCTTTATATTTCAATCCAACATCAACATTTTAGAAATGTAGCTGTAACAACTGTAGTAACCACAAGGTGGTGCTCCTTTTAACAGAATAAAAAAAAGGGAGCCAACAAACTGGAATGCACTGTGCATCATTTCATTTATCCAGGTCATCGTGTAATGTCAGATAATATTTATATCTCTCTCATATTTGAACTAGATATCTGCCACCTGAATCAAGCCTGAGGAGACTGCCAGGTTTCAAGGTTGCAGTTGTTCATGTATAACTTCAGGTTTGCTTTCAAGTAGAGCCATGTAATTAATGAAAAATGCATTATTATTATACATTTAAAAATAAATACTATTTTTTACAATAAATAAAATAATTTTTTGTTTCAATTTTTTTTAGATACTTGTTATTTGGGTTCATTTTATTTAAGACCAATTTAACGAAGTAAAAAAAATATAAAAAATAATAGTTTTTACCAAAAAGATGTTTTAATGTTTTTGAACATCTTATGCTCACCAATGCTGCATTTATTTGATCAAAAATACAATAAAAACAGTAATACTGTGAAATATTATGACAATTTAAAGTTATACTGTATATATTAAAATGTAATTTATTTCTGTGATGCAAAGATAAATTTTCAGCATCATTACTCCAGTCTTCAGTGTCACATGATAATTCAGAAATCATTCTAATATGTGACCCTGGATCACAAAACCAGTCTTAAGTAGCACGGGTATATTTGTGGGAATAGCCAACAAAACACAGTATGGGTCAAAATTATCGATTTTTCTTTTATGCCAAAAATCATTAGGATATTAAGTAAAGATCATGATCCATGAAGATATTTAGTAAATTTTCTACCTTAAATATATCAAAATTGTATTTTTGTAAGTGGATGCAGCACAATAACCAACAGAAATGGAAACCTTTAAAGGCGATTTTCTCAGTATTTAGATTTTTTTTGCACCCTCAGATTCCAGATTTCAAATAGTTGTATCTCGGCCAAATATTGTCCTATCCTAACATACCATACATCAATGGAAAGCTTATTTATTCAGCCTTCAGATGATGTATAAATCTCAATTTTAAAAAATGGACACATAAGACTGCTTTTGTGGTCCAGGGTCACATATGATGATTTGGTGCTCAAGAAATGTTTCTTACATTATGAACATTGAAAACAGTTGTGCTGCTTAATATTTTTGTTAAACCTGTAATACATTTATTTTTTTCAGGATATGTGTGCGTATGTATAAAAATATAACATCACAGAGTTGTCATGGAATACCTTGGGAAGGTCTCTCCCAGAGGATCTTTTCCTGTGAGGATGACAATGCATGGAAGTCCTTCCAGATCTTCATATGTTTGCGGGACCCACTCTTCATTTTTACAGCCCCTCCAAGCCTGAAATGCATTATTTATTCCATATTAATTTTGGAGCTTCCGAGAGCAGATTTTGAAGGAGCACGTCCTCATGAGGGGATCTGGTTCTTACCCGCAGACGGGCACTGAAGTGGACGGGCAGGCTGATCTCCGCAGCAGGGCTTCCCAGCAGCACTGCAAAGCGGTACTGTAGCCCCAGCTTGTCCCGGGCCTCTTCCAGCCGCTCCTGCGCCAGCCGTGCCAGCTGCAGTGAGGGCACGCGCACCAGCAGCATGTGCCCGCACCCGTGCCTGCTGCGGCCCGGCACGCTCAGCAGATCCTCCACCATGGCGAGCGTCTGAGGGGTCACGTGATCCCGCAGTGAGGGGGACGCTGTGAGGGCCATCAGAGCCTCTGTGTACTGCTGTATCAACAGGTAGCTGCGGATCACCATACTGTGCAAATGCGGGTGCCTGAAAACAACGAGGAGGGATAAACTTGAACGTGGTTCTGAGACGAACTTAAAGCGACAATGACATGTTTACAGTGTAACGAGCAGGTAAAAGGGAAGGTAAGATTCACTGTAAATTCCAATTTTGTTCTTGTATATTTATTTGACTTGTGAATATGAAAAACGGACTGACCTCTGCAGCAGGGTTTTGACCATCCGCTCAAAGGCGTCGTCACATCGAAGGATTGGACTCGCCACTCCCCACTGTAGGGACTTGCTGTAGTCCTTCAGCCCAAAGTACACAAGATCCTTAGGAGAAGCCTCACCCTGCTGTTACATGCAGACAGAAAAGTGTTTATTTTAGTTTACTGAGCACACACACACACAAACAATGGTGTTCTCTATTTACTTAGCTCTTGCTTGAAGATGCTGCTAGTGCATCTATGAATAACGATGATTCCGGTAAATTTTAATGCGTTTGATGAATGGGAATTAATATCATTATTACGCAATGTGTTTAAAAATGTGATTGCTATGCGAGTTGCTTAACTAATTCGCTTCTAAACTTCCTGGGATCTAATCTGCACCACAGAGCACAGAATGTGCTGGAAAGGCATCAAGAGTGGAGAAATGTAAACGTTAAAGGACAAGTTTGGTATTTTACACTTAAAGCCCTGTTTCAAGATCGTTTCTGATGAAATAAAACGGTTAAGATTAAAATTTGGACACATGCTGCTGTCCTGAGAAATTTCGACAGGTTTTATCGTAGTTTTTGTCCAAGTCAAGTCAAATGGAGTCGGACAAAAACTACGATAAAAACCAGTTGGAAAGCATCTTTTGCAGCGATTTTTGTGTGAGCATATCAGTGAACACCCCTGACCACTCGTGAGTTTCACGTCTTTGTAAACTAAAGTTTAATGTGTTTTATGAAGGATTGTTTCTGTGCACTATGCAACCATTGTAGAGGGGTGGGGGGTGGGGGGGGGGGGTGCAATCACAGAAACCGAAAATTCTCGGACCAGCAGCAGTGTCCAAATTTAAATCTTAACGTTCTATTTCATCAGAAACGATCTTGAAATAGGGCTTTAAGTGTAAAATACCGAACTTGTCCTTTTAATGGCCACTTTTTACACTTTACAAAAATAACCAAAATAAAAAATTAAAACTTCAACAAATATGATATGTCACACAATACAGTATTTTAAGATTGGGGCACGAAATATAAACCAAACAAACAAAAAATCGAATATATTGATGAATGAAATTAAAATCAAAAGAACAGCATTTATTTGAAATGGAATATTTTGTAACACTATAAATGTCTTTACTGTCACTTTTGATCTTTTGACTCATTTCATCCCTACAGAATTATTTTTTTATTTTATTTTACTGACCACAAACTTTTCAACGGGAATGTATGCATATACACGTACTGCTTACAATGCTCATCAAACATCTGAAATTGTATCTGTCCTCCATAAATTCCTTCAGTCAGTAAAACTCACCAGGTTCTCAGTATTGGGCCAGTGCACTTCATTCTGGGTACTGATGCGTGACTGACGGCTCTGCAGGGTGAACGGGAAGCAGCTGACCTGCAGCACCAGCAAATTTATGGCTTCCAGAACCTCTGGACAGTTCACCACGCGGTCGGCCAATCCCTGCAGCTCCCCGTGACAAACCGACCCTGACAGAGCGCTGGCGGAGAGAGAGAATAAAGACAAGAGGTCTTAGGATGTTGTCAGTGACATTTCTGACAGATCTTATTACAAACCACGCAGTTGTGTTTGTCACCTGGTCAGGTCGACGTGCGAGTTGTCGTGAATAAGGACGAAGAGCGTATAAGGGTTCTGCTTGACCTTCCTCATGAAGGCCTCCATTTTTGTGTGGACTTCCGCGTCCAGACGCACCACATACTTGTCAGACTTCTGTAGGGCAAATGAAGCGTCCTCTATACCCAGATCTATCAGGACGCCTAGCAAAGACACAAGGAAAACAACAAAGGAGAATATTATTGCAATGACTCTTTCATTACATTACCATTCCTGGCAAGGTTTTTGAAATGTTCTTATAATGTTTTTTTTTTAAAGTGCTCTTGACATTGAAAACAGTTATTTCATTGACATGAAACAAGTTGAATATTCACTGCCATTGACGAGTTTTTCCAGCAATCCATGTTTTCACTTTTATTCGGTAAGGGGCGAGATATATAAATTATGCTTTTTAATGAAACTTTCTCACATTCAAATGTTGATAAAAAAAGAATGCATGAATCTTGTTTGAAAGCAGATTCTCTGTTCTTTCTTCGTTCTTAACATATTGAATGTTCAGATATTCGTACCACAAAATATTCTGGGGCCCCTTTGTGAAAATGATAAAAAATTCTGACGCTGACTGGCAACTTTTTAAAAAAATTGTTGGCGGGGAAAGAGCTAAAATCGGCAATATGGTCTCTTCTGGTGTGATGTACCTGATAGTCGTATTCGCTGGACTGTTTGGTGGACAAGGACGTGGGAGGGCGGCACCAGAATCAGGAAGTCTACCTTGCAGAAGCGGCCCAGATCTAAGCTCTGGCTCCCTGAGTCAGCGATAGCACACACCTGCGACAAAAGGCTGCGTGCAACGCTCAGCTGTGGAGGGTGTATCTGAAAGCCATCACTCAGAAGATCTGTAACACACATCAAAAGTCAAGCAGCATTTCCAAGATTTCAGTGTCTAGATGAAAGTCAAATGAGTCAAACACTCATTTGGTTCATTTTGAATCTTGGTGACCAAATGAATGGTCTGAGATATACGGACAGAGCAAAAGCTCACCTGGCCCTGATTCTGGTACCATGGCGGCAGCCTCTTGGGAGTGGATGTATTCGGTGAGATGTCCCTGAAAGGGCTGAACCACACGGTCTTTGCGTTTACGCTGGTACCGAACCAGCTGTTTGTCCATGTTGTCACCTGTAACACCACACCACAATCAATTTGAAATTAATAAAGAAGACACATACACATCCTACCTTTCAAAAGTTTGAGGTCAAACCTAACGAAACATTTTTTTTTCTATTTTTAAATAAATGCTGCTCTTTTGAACGTTCAATTCATCAAAGAATCCTGAAAAAACGTATGCAGCCTTGGTGGAAATAAGAGAATTCTTTCAAAAACATTAAAAAATCTTACCGACCTCAAACCTTTGAACGGCAGTGTGCAGCTGATAAGAGTCCATTTCACTGTGCAATAACTGGACTAACATCAACAAAGCAAAATTTGACTTACCTTTCAGTTTATACATTTTGTGGTCTAGAAACATAATTTTTTCCTTGATTCATTGGGTCGTGCTACGTTTGGTCAAAAACATGGAAATCATCCAAAGTTATGCTAAAATTATAGCCTTTCAAATACTTCCTAAAATCACCAGAGAGGGCGCAATGACCACACAAATAAACTCCACCTTAAAATATCTGACCACTTGCGTGCTTCGCCCCAAAATTGCTGCTAGATTTTTAAATTAATTTCTAAATAGAGGACACTGATAAGTCGATGAAAACTGTGATTGATTCCACTAAATTTGTGGGCTGAGACTCACCTAATGAGGTGCTTTGGAAATGTGAGGCAAGCACACTAACTTTCCCTGTGATGAGCTCGTAGCTGATCTCCTTCAGAAACTCATTCGTAGTGAGCATGCTCTCAGCCAACGCCCGAGACTGATATTTACCTAAGAAAAACAACAGCACATGTTCACATATAAGACAATAACAACAACAACAACAACAAAACTTCCAGCTTATGGAGTGTGTTTTCATGCACAACCTGACATTGTGCAAACTTCATAAAGGGATAGTTCACCCAGACATAAACATTCTGTCATTATTTACTCAAATATTCAAACCCATAGGACTATCATTCATCTTCGGATAAAGATATTGTTAATGAAATTCGAGAGATTTTTTGTCCCTTCATTGAAAGTCTATTCACCCAAAACTTCATAACTTTATGCTTCCCCATACTTCATGCATCATAAAGAGATCTCTCAGATTTCATTAAAAATATCTTAATTTTGTGTTCCGAAGATGAATGGAACATGGGTTTGGACCGACATGAGGGTGAGTAAATGATGACAGAATAGGTGGTTTGCAGTCACATGATTGTGATGATGCGCGAAATTCAGATGGAGGGCAGGAAGTGAAGAGCGCAATGGACGAGATGGAGGAAAGTCCGTACTGTACTACTTTTAGGGTGACCACCCGTCCCGCTTTGCGTTGTACCGCACAGCATTTTCACCCCTTGTCCCGCACGTCGCATATTGAAAAAATGTCCCGCATTTTTATCAGTCTGTTGTTTTTTAATTATCATATCAAGAAAACGTGCGTTCGTTCTTTTGCCTTTTTAAGAACACATTTTATTTACTCTTTTTGCGGCATAGTTTTTCACCTATATTTAACAGCGCGTTGTGAGAAGTACAAATGCATCAGCGGTTTTTGAAATCCTATCCAATGGTTGTAAGGAAAGGAGTAAACACGGTCACTGGTAGGTTGTGACGGCTGTCAATCAAAATGTGGAGCGGTGATTCGTTCCATGTGTTCCCTGTCAGAATCATAGGTCAGAATACAAATGGATAAAAGTTAAAATTAAAATTTTATATATTTATTTTTAAATAAGTTTTAAATCACATTCTTTCTAAACAAATATTTTGGTTTAATATATTCTTAATAAAAGACTGCCAATTAACTAATTTCATGTTGTTTTATATTTTATTTTTTCATTATTTATTTTGTTGGATTTTAGTTGGACTTGGATCCAAAAATAGTTATTTGCATAATACCTGCTGCCTTTGGGCTCAGTGATGATGAATCTAAATGGCATGTAAAATAAAGACATGTTATGTTACATTGTGATGGTATTTTCTAGAAGGGACTAAAGAACAAAGTATTTTTTTATCAACTGAAAGGCATAATAAAAATGTTTTTATTAAGTTAGATAGACATTATATAACCATTTCAGGTTATGTTTTAATGTTGGTAACATGTCCCACATTGTCCCACACAAACTTATAATTGTCCCACATTTGGGTTGTTTGATGGTGGTCACCCTAACTACTTTAGATGCTATTACAAGAGAAATATATAAACAAAAAATCGAAACATATGTGGGACGTGATCCTTACGTTATGAAGAGGAGCGATTTTCAACTGAATTGAAAGATTTGCTTGCCATCGAGGCGGTAGATATCAGCAACTACCTTGTCTTTCAGTCTTTTGCATTCTTATATGGTGCAAAGTTCATAAATGGACAAAAATGAAACTATGAACTAAGAAGTCTCTGAGAGCAGCATAACTTACCCAACACGAGCACACAGAACTCATTTACTCCACTTTTGGTGGTGCAGATAATGAGCACATAGTTGGGCAGACACTGCTGCTGCTGCGGTGGCGTTTCACTCAGAGAGCGCAGCGACTCAGAGATGCCCTCCCCTAGGGAGCCGTGGGTGGCCAGCACCTGAACGCTGCCTCCTGACACACTGGCCTCCATTCGGGCTAACCAGGGCAGCTGGGAGGGTGACATGGGAGGGCCGGTCGGGCCGCACAGCATGGCCTTCAGCACGATCTGCTCAAACTCTTCCCGTAACGGGATCTGCTCCGTACCTGCATTAAAGACAGAAAAATAAATAATATTCATTATAAAGCAAGTACTCATTGCTCTTCTATAATACTTGATCTTGATGCATTTGAAAATAAGGTATTTAACAAGCTGTGCACTCTTATCCATGCATCATAAATATACAAAAGATAGACTGATCATTTCATGTTACTAATGCATTAAAGGGGCATGACATGGATTTTTTTAATGATTTTAATATATTCCTTGAGGATCACTTATAATGTTAATAACGTTTTGTGCACACAAAAAACAAAACAAATAAGCGGAAAAACCTTCATTCTGACCCCCTGAAATGATTCGTTTTTAGGGGCCGACTCCTTTAAAGCTACACTGTGTGATTTTTACCCCCATCTAGCGGTGAAAAGGTATATAACCATCCAGTGAATATTAGTTTTTGTTCCTCTCAATTCCGATTTCGTTTTAACTCCTACAGTGGCCAATGTAGTCCAAGATTAACATGGCTTCCAGTTCGACCTCGTCCACATTCGACACGGTGCCATCGAGTGTTAAAACGCGAAAGGCAAAGCTTGAATTAACGGGTATGTCATTTTACAGACAAAGCATTCTGAAATCATTTGACTTATGGTTTGTGATGCAGCTGCTGTCAGATCCAGCTGACTGTTTTATCTGTCAACAAAAGTTTCTTTGCGAACTCTCCATAACGCTATGCCTCATTTAAAAAACAAAATGCTCTGAACAAATATTAAATAAATTCCACCGACACGATCCGGGATGGTATTAAAATAAACCATCCACTTGGTTCCGACGCACTTGTTTCTGGCACTGGGATCCTTCTGAAGTCTGTACAGAGACGCAAACTAGCTGTTTAAACTGGACGCGTCAAAGCGAATGTTCTTACACTCTCTTCAATTTGTCCTGTTGTCGACAGACTCAAGCGTGTGGACTATGTCAGAAACTGAATGCACATCTGTATACTGTATCCAGTGTAGACAGCGTTAGTGATTATAATGGGTTCTATTTGCTTTTGATGCCACACATGCTCCCATTCAGTTCAGGAAAATGAATGCCAGTGGGCTAAGGTGCGATGATGCATAACTAACTATTCATCAATGTCCTGTTCTGGAGGCAGTCAAATGCAAATGTATTTGCCCGTCTGATGCCACAGAACCCGCAATATCAAAATTTCTTATGTCATTACCCCTTTAAAACTTCTTTTCAAAAATGTTATGTCAGTATTATTTACCAAGTCGAGCAAGATATTGAAGTGTGAGCAGTATCATGGTCTCTGTGGTGAGTAACTGGTTTGCTGACATGCCCAGACTGGCGAGGGTCTTCTCATTGAGCTCTCTGCCCTTATAGCAGCTCACCAGCAGGGGGCTCACCACCAGATCACCCACATTGCCAAAGAAGTACGGTAAAGTGCCTTGACCTGGAGAAGATATTCAAACAAAACATGCGGTCACACACACATACAAACCGTTATTAGGGACAAAGAAGAACTCGAGAGATCTGGTTATATTGTGTGCTGCTGTGATGAACCCCTTTCTGTACAACTGGCCTGGATGTGAGGATATCATGCATTATTATTTCTTATTTCAGATCATGCTAGATCAACAGAATTAAGAAATAATAATCAAGAATCCTCGTGCCCATTTAAGATGTAGATGAACTACTTTAAAAGTAAAAAAATAAATAAGAATCATGCTTACTTAAGATATTTATTACCTTACAAAGTGGTTTTTATTGAAAAATATACTACACTACTACTACTACTACTACTAATAATAATAATAATAAAGCATCAATCCTACTTATAATGTTTGATTACTATACAAAGCAGTATTATTAATAAATAAATAAATAATAATAGACCATCATGCCTTCTTTAGATTAACTACTTTAAAAGAAAAAAGAAAATGAAGAAGAAATACTAAGAAATAACAACAAAGGATGATGCCTACTTAATAAGATATAGATTTCCTGCTATATAAGATTTTCCTTTCAAGAATTTCATTCTTTTTATAATGATATTAGGACAGATTTTTACTTCATGCCCACTAAAAATATCAAAATATTAATTCATAAATTAAAAACATTTTATAAGAATGTTTTGAAGACAGAGCACTAACCAATGAGAAGGACTGGCCGGACCCCGGAGGAGTTCAGAAGGTTGTCAGGAATGATGACAGTTTCTCCCGCTGTGATTGGTTGGGGTTGTATGACCCCTGAAACTGACGGAGGCTGTTGATTGGACAGGGATAATAAAGAACCTGGAACGAAGGAGTAAAACATTAAATGTATGTTTTTTTATGGAACATATAGCATGTGCTGTCAAGCCATTGTGGAAACCTAATAATATTTTGGACGGATCTCTTCAGCCTCTCAAGCTTTGTTAACGGAGACACTCCAATCAATGCTGAGGATAAGGTAACTAAGCTACAGGATCTCCAAGCTCCACTCCTTCAGCTGTTTCAAGGCATAAACCCTTCAAGCTGCTGCTAAACAGTTCAGGGACTAATTAAGCGTGACCTTTCACCCCTATTTTTATAGAAACAATGAATAAATCAACCTTGTGGATGGAATATGTCATGTCCCTTGGTACTTGCTCAAATAAAAAGCGAAGGTAATCAAATTCAAGGCTGTTTCCTGCTCCGGGACACGCATTAACAGATGAACTGACTGCAGACAACCAGCATAAAAAAAATAACAACAAATAAACAAGGATAAGTATGATTAGGTCGGACCCACCAGAGCTGCACGTCAGCGGTCGGATAGCAGGCACAGGGACAGCCGTGGCTGGGACGGGCACTAGAGAGGCGGGGTGCCAGCTACGGTGGCGCTTTTTGGGCGGACCTGATGCCATAGCAGAGGATACTGCAAAAAGAGCAGATATAGAATTGAAAATGTTGGTTATCATCAAGATAATCATTTCACTTAATATTTTGACCGAATGCAAATTACATAGTGTAAACATTTGACGATGCCTTCTAAAAACATCTGATGAGTTAAAATAGACTATTGCTGTTGTGTATCAGCCCGATGATTTGAGCACTAATGACATGCATGAGGCAGCATTGTGATTGGCTGGTTTAATGCTTACCTGGACTGTCTCCAGGTTCTGTGGCCCTATAGCCATGATTAGGTATGGCGAGTGGGCTTGTATGAGGGGGGCTCAGTAGACTGGACCGCCCGTCCATACTCAGACCATTAGTTAGACCGTTTACTCGGAGGGCAGTAGGAACTGAACAACAAATACATGTTGGGAATTAAAGAAACAGTGGGAAGAAAATATAAACACTATCATTCAAAATTGTATGCTCATCAAGGCTGCATCTATTTGATCCAAAAATACAGTAAAAATAGGAATATTGTGAAATATTATTACAATTGAATTAACTGATTTATATCTGAATATATATTATATATATATATATATATATATATATATATATATATATATATATATATATATAATATATATAACACACACACACACACACACACACACACACACATACACACACACACACACACACACACACAAATCACACCTACTTAGGATATAGATTAAACATATTTAAAAGTGTTTTGTTAAAATCTTGAAAAACAATTCAGACTAAAATGCATTGAAGAATTGCCCAAGTGACCTGAGGGGTGGGATGTTTTACACACCATTGGCTAATGTCCACTTTTCTGGTGAAACACTATGCAAACTACACACAAGCACACAATCTCAATAGGGAAAGGAAAGCATTCTCGCTCATTTCTAAAAGAGAATGGGTCCTGGGGAGCACAGTTTATTGATTTCCTTTAACTGATGGCATATTGATAATGAACTGCTGGGCTACTTTTACATCTAATATTCCTGACACATACACAAATAGAACACGTATGTGTTAAACGTCAATCACAGGGAATTTGAAGCGTGGGGTGACATTAAAACCCTTAATACAGAATTCTGGTCTTATATTGATTATCTTTGAGTGTGTGTGTGAGTGTGTGTGTGTATGTTTGAAAATGCAGCCAATACAAATGACCTTCAATAATTCTGTCCTTTTGCGGAGAAAAACAAACAATGAAGCAGCTAACAACATTTGAGCCACGAAATTGACCATAATTAGGCGGTTGCTTAATGCTAAGGCTAAATGTACAGTGTGGTTTGTTCTCTAATGAGAAATCGTGACATAGTGATGTTTTCTTTAGCAAACACCACCAATTAACAAGCACACTGAATTGCCAAATTCTACTGACTAAATTACTAACCCCTCAAAATCATAGTAACAACTGCTTGCGTTGAACGATTCAAAAGCAAATAGTACTTAAAATGAGGACAAATATCTGGTACCGATCGGTAATGTCTTGGTTCCGTGAGTCGGTGTGTTCAACGGTTTGAGGAAGCCAAGCTCTGGGGGTCCAAAACTCCCTGAGGATGAGCCAGATTGCAAGCGGGCAGGAGGCGAGTCTGTGGATCAAAGAACAACTTATTATGAACGCAGCTTTACTTTTTTACTGCAATTGGGAAATTAAGAAGATATTGCGCATAATTTAGATGAAAGACCAAAATTAGTTACATTTGGTTTCAATAATAAGCCCGTCTCCTATTTTTTGTATTGTAAAAGACTGTTATCGTCACTAATGGACGCACTCTGTGGCCAGCTGCCCGGCCCTCTGAATGGTGTTGTGAGAAAGAATGAGACAATGACTTGCTTTCTTTCACCAAACACTGTTGGGTAAACACTGTGTGGCCTACAGCCAGATGTCACCAAATGCTGAGTAGCCCCCCCAGGTTTAACCCCCCACCCCCGTACGTACCCTCCCCCAAAACAGAACATGACCTCTGTGCACGCAGGACTAAGCAGAAACCAACAGAAGATGGACATCCTCCCTTGGACAGATGCAGCATGTGTTGTCTTACACTGGACCTCCTATGAGTGTTTTCATCCATTTTTTTAAATACTAGAGAGCTTTTAGAAGACTGTAGCACACAATATTTGATGGTCCACACCTACACTCACCTGAGAGGGGGAAGGGAGATGGACTGTGGCCGTTTGTGTCTCCATTTTCTTTGCTGCTTAGTGAGGATGAAGAACTAGGCTTGGATGAAGAAGCACTGCCTGAGAATGGCCGTGTCTTACAATCTGTGAAATACAACATTTATTTTTAAATACTCAGTTAACGTCGAGTGAACCACCCTTCTCTGTCGAATCAAAGAGGTTCAGTAACAACTGTATGTATTTTTTTCATTGTTACAGGTCTGGTGTAAGCTGCAGATCATTTCAGGCCCTATTTTCCCAATTCAAACAGTATATTTTTCTGTAATTTCTATGGAAGAAATCATTAATTATCAAAGTATCAATTTGAAATAAAATATGAATGCAATTAAGTTTGAATTGGCAATTAAATGGATATTTAAATTAACTTTGTAATAACTTTAATGAACTTTACTTTTTAATAGAGAGGTGCAGTGACGTCAGAACCCGGAAGTCAAATTTGTCACTGGTTCCTTTGAGATTTTCCAATGGGGTTTTATAATAGGGGTTTTCGATTTACGTGATTTATGTGTAAAATATGGTCATAACTTAACTTTGGCGTTTTGTTCTACAACGTAAATGACACAACCCATAGTGAAAACGCACATTTTTAAACAGTTATGTTAATTTTTGAAAATGTGCCTTTTTAAATAAGTGTTTAGATAAGACAGCTTGGTGTGTGAGTGTGTGCAGTGTACGTTGTAGAATAAACGTCAAAGTATCATCAAGTTATGTTTACCACAGGCTTTATTTTACTCGTACATAGAAAAACCCCATAGGAAAATCTCAAAGGAATCAGTGGCGAATTAAACTTCTGGGTTTTACTTCCTGTACCACTCTATTAATTTAATTTGCAAAATGTCAGCAAAATATTTAATTAAAAAATGTAACTAAGAAAGAATATAACAAATACTAAAAATTTGGAAATTATCCTTAAATTCAATATCTTAATATCATAAGAAATAATCCATTATCAGTTTATTAATTTGTAAATAAAACACAAATGCAAATCAATTTGAATTGGCAATTAAATAAGACATTTAAATTAAACAAAACATTTTATACTTCAATATTTGAGCCTATTTAACATTTAAAAATGCAAATAATTTGGACATTATCTTTAAAATACAACCTCTTAAATTAATCCATTTGCGAAGTAAGTTATCCTCGGACACAGTTAATCATGTGAATTTAAAACTACATTTAAATGACGCATTACCCGTGCCACACATTACATTATCTGATAAACACACATTATCTGTGCCATGCAAACGCCTGTGCACTGTCTCAAACGCCTGTGGTACCTTTCCAGCAGATGAGGGCTCCCTTGCACAGAGCACCCTGAGAGTTCTTCACCAGGTAGTACTTTAAGTGCTTCTGCTTCTTCGGCTGAGTGGATAACTTCAGGTTAATGTGGTTGGAAAACTCGGTGAAGTAGCGGAAACCTTTCTCACCACAGCCTACACAGTTCCCTGAAAACCCTGCATAAACACACAAACATACATCACTATGTGTCGTGTAAGACTGAAAGACTACACAACAAACTGAAAAGTTTTTGATCAACATCTCCATCCTGTACTCTAACACAGTAACATGCAATCAAATGATAAATCACCTCTCTTTAGTCCAAAATCCCTATATAGTAAATATCAAATGAGTTCTGAATGGCCTAGTTTCACAACATTTCACAGGCACAATGAGATTTGCAGAATAAATTACTTATTTAACTTCATCCTACTGAAGTAGGTCATGAAATTGTATAGGATCACCAACCTAAAAGTGCATTTTTCCCATTCTCATCTGGCAGGAAGCGCTTGTCCACTGCACAGACAAGGATGTGCTCTGGGATGCTGGGTGATTTGGCACCAACCAGCTCAAACCCTGCGGGAACCTCGACAGACTCTGTTGCCATGGAAACCAGGCGTAGATCCTTTCCTGCTTGACAGAAACCTGGACACAGATGACTTGAGTCAGCGATATAATGAAGACCGGCCATGTTGATGTAGCTAAATGCACGATGATTCACGGTTTGCACAATCCCACTGTCTCAAGTCTTGCAATGTCATCACCATACATTTCACCTTGACACTGACTTGACACTTTGGCAGTTTGCTCTGTTCATAACACCC
This sequence comes from Chrosomus eos, assembly GCA_036326025.1. Lineage (NCBI taxonomy): Eukaryota > Metazoa > Chordata > Actinopteri > Cypriniformes > Leuciscidae > Chrosomus > Chrosomus eos. Next base: position 28,898,738 of record CM070823.1, on the reverse strand, counting down.
CGCTTTCATAGGGCTTCATAAGACCTGGAATATATGGCCTACGGTTATGGTACTTTTTATTCAGTGTTGCCCAGTCCATGGGTTTCACTGTTGCTGTGAGTTTTTTTTTTTTTAAAGTAACACTAAGTAACAATTTTCAACCTTCATAATATATTTCCAAGACCCTTGTGATGGTACATCGACTTAAAATAAGTTAAATGACACGTCTGCCATCGCCTGACGGGGTCTGTATCGCTTTTACTGGCACTATGTAACTTCGGGTTTCGGGTAGGAACCCGTGCACAAAAAGAACTACACAATTCGACTGCTTTACGTCAAGCGCTACAATAGTCATTATTTCGTTTTTCTTCGTTTCTGATGTCGCAATACATCATCCTTTCATGAAATCATGTAACATACTCTACCTTGTCTGTGGACATCGTTCATTCTAAAGCCGGTGCTGGATAAACAGCGAGCGTGCGTGCGACGGTCGGCTAAATTATTTACGACAGCGGCAATGGACAATTTAGTTTCCAACCAGTAGGGCGACCGCAGAGGAAAAATCCTTAGTGTTACTTTAAGGCCGGGACACACCAAGCAGTCAGGCCGTTTTTGAACGTCTGTCAACTTGTTTTTTTTGGGCCGATTCAGCATGTAGAATCGTTGTCGGGCCGTCGGTGAGAGAGAGATCTCTGTTTGGCTGTTAGTGAATGTCAAGACCATACAGACAGAAGGCTGTTACTATTTTACATCAACTGAGAATTCAAATGCAATATATTCTCATAATCAAATGAAATATTTTCATAATAACAAGAGCCGACTGGAATGAAGAAAGTGATCAGCATGATTGATATTCAAAATGGTATGCAAGCTCTGCTTTGTTAACGGTTTGTATATCTGCAGTCCTAGTTTCCCGGTTTCCCTTGGAAGTCTGATGTAAATAATCTACTGAGACAGACAGATATTTACGTATATGCAGGCACAGAACACACATGCTAGTTGACAGTCGCCTTTAGTCATTTTGGTGTGTTCAAGCGCAGCGTTTTGGCCGAGACGAAGCCAACGAGAGGCAACAACACCACATTCGGCTTTCATCACCACTAGTTCTTTGACATCGGGCTTTAGTCCAACCAGTTTGCAATATCAATCATCACATCACTGGAAGTGGCACCGATGACAGCCTTGCACATTCAATAATAAAATGGCCACACCTACTCTTACATTAAAAAATAAGGTTGATAAAGAAGGTCATATGGGTTTGGAACAACATATGGGTGGTGAGTAAATGATGACAACTGTTTTTACCATCAACAGTGCAGCAGCCATCAGGAGGAGGTCCCTGCAGGTAAGGCAACGGTGGACTGCTGGTGTCTGAATCTTCCTCCTCATCCATATCATCAACGGAGTTTGAGGACTGGCAATTCACCAGCACATGGCTGGGTGGGTCGGACCTCAGACTCAGGTTCATTTTGGGCTTAATATCTGGAGGGCAGAACCAGGAACAGGTGCGCTATTGCTTTACATATGCACTCACTCACACGTATGAGGTTTTTAATGAATGTAATAGTATTTTTTAAGGAGAGGGTTTTCTAAAAATTGGTAAAATAAGCTCTAATACCAAATCATGAGCAATTAATGCAAAGGCAAACTATTTGATGGCTTCGCTTACCTTCCAGATTGCCAGAATACTGATCGGGTTCGAGATACAGTTGTGTGAATACAGGCTGTGGATCACCACTGCTCGATCTTAATGAAGCCTCTATAGAGTTGTGTAGAGCTTCTTCAAAGCGGGCAGATTTTAGTTGCCCTGCGTATGAATTCCCCATGATCTGAAATGAAATATACTCATTTTGTTTAAATCTGTCTTATATAAACACCACATACACACACATCACGATTGGTTCAGTTGTTGGTTTGAACTCGTAAAGAAAAACATTTTTATATCTTCAAGGGATTCCATTTATAAGGAAGATGAGAGGGAAGGAGACATTAATGTAATGTTCTGATGGACTAAGTGGAGGAGATTTCAATTCCACCCTGAACAAGGCTATTTTAGTCTTTCGTAGAATAGCCCTTAAAACAGTTCCTAAAACAACCATCCTTAGGACTTTTCTGCAGACTCTGAATTGTTTTTTGTTCAGACATACTTAACTATAAAATGATGAATCAACTAAAGAAAAGTAAGGAATATTGTACTGCCAGTAAATCATTAACACAAAATAAACTCTGAGGGGACCATCAAGTCCTTAATGCTAAATCTGAAGGGTCTTACATCGCCTTTTGTTTATAACAAATTAAGCTAACTGTACATTATCCCAGAGATATGTCACTTCAGACCGGCACAGTTGACCAATAACAATTGGGCACACCAGAGAAACATGAAATAAATATTTTAATAAAAATCATTTATAACTGTACCCATTTACTAAAAGTAGCCTAGTCCCTGACAATCTGTCATGTAATACAGCTGTTTGCATGTAACTAGCAACTTTTACCCTTGAGCTACACATCAGGTATAACCATGACATCTGTTAGACCATCTGCTCTGCATTGACGCTTTCATTTGCACTTCTGATTGCGTTTCCTTTACAACAAAAGCTCTGTTTCTGTTTGTGATCTGGACGACAATAAAGACAGCAAAATTTGACAAATGAGTTTGTCGCCATCAGTGACTCAGCGGGGCCAAAGAGTTCACATAAAAACCCTCAAAGACAGACAGCTCTCATATTTGATAATTAACTACTTGTATAGAACTGCAACAACATATAAAACATTACATTTGGAAAATTTTAGCAATATCCATAGGTTTCATTTACTGTTATCATAGTGAAGGAAAACACAGTACCTTTGATTATATTTCTTTAGCAGTAGAAGGACAGGATCACCTCTTCTCCATGGTATATCAAAGTTGAACCACAGTACTCCTGCACCTACATATGGCAAATGGTCAGACACAAGGCAAGTTTCATTTACAGTATAAATACCATATAAATATGGTACATAACTTATTGTTTATATATTGGGAAAACAAAGCCAAAATGCACGAGAGATTTGATACTTGAACTGCGCATTGCAACTATTGCAGCATTAAAGATTGGGAATATTTTGATTTAAATGCACTGAGTGAAAAATGTATTATCAATAAGAAAATTTTTTAGTGAATATTAATCCATGCATCATCTCAGATCAGACAGTTGTTTGTAAAGTAGAACAGATTGCAGTGATCTTAAACATATGTAGCTGTTAACTGATAACACTGAGGGATGAGTTATATGACACAATGACCTCAAGGGAATGTTTGTGGAACGCATAGGGGAAAGGAACTCCACGTCTCTTACTTCCAGGCTTACACAAAGACTGATGGGACATGTTTTGTTCTTTTGGCCTGGTTAAAACAAGAGTGAAATGGAGTAAAGCCATCAATCAATCAGGTAAATACTTCTCTCAAGAATATCCTGAATTTGCTAATAATATATGACCTTCTCACTTTTGAAAATCAGAAAATAAACTATATATATGGGGGATTTCTAATATTAGATTTTAAAATCTAGGTTACAAAATTGATTTGTTTGTAAATATACCTCTACCAAGTGACACCAGGGTCTCAACATAAATACCATTACAATTAATATACTTTATGTCTGTACTTATTTGAAAAATAAGTGCTTTGTGAATGATTACCAAGAAAATCAGATCAGAAAATCAGAAGAGGCAGGTTACCATCAGATCCACTTGAAAAAACTTCCTCTATAAGAATCCACAATGGATTTGGATCAGTTTTGTAGGTAAAAGCAAAGAAAACAACGATTAACATGGCAAACTGTTGGTGGGATAAAGCATGGTTTGTGTGGACAACAAATTGCACACCCTGTTTTACAAACAGCTCACTGGAGGCCTGTTGGGCCAAGTTTCAGCTAATCACTCATCTTGGTACTGTGATAAACAGAGGCAAATTGAAGTACCTGAGCATAGTTCTGTCCTGCCTTCAGGGCTCTCGGGGTCCAGTTTGACTGCTAATGACATTTAGGGGTGTTAAATGCTAATGTGGACAAGCCTGCAGAGAGCCCTGCCTTTAGGCCAAGAGCTGTTTCAGCTCAAGTCACCTCTTACAGCTTCCATATATGTTTTCAATTTGCTTTCTAATTCTATCTACAATGCAAAATGCAAAACTGTCAAGACACAGATTTACATTTAAAAATAGAACCAAGCCCCCCCTTTTTTATACAAGAGATTGAAGAAGAGAAATAGTGTAGTTAAATTCTGCTAAAAAAAAATATGACACTTAAAGCGTACAAGCAATGAACGCATAGGCTTCGTTCTTTCTCTCAGCAAAACAAGTTTACCGACAACCAAGGACTTAATGTGATTCAAATAGTGTGTTGCAAGATGGTCCAATACCAAATAAAGACATCAAAAGCTAAATACAAAGAATGGGATCTTGAAATAGCCAAGAAGGGAAAGACATTTTAGGTAGCCAAAACAAAACAAATCGCAGACATAATTATGCAAAGCTACAAAAGTTCATTTACTTTGCTGGTAAAGTTTGTTTTGTCACAGATTAACAATTTTAAAACAATGTACTCCAATAGACGCAACAAGTGTAGATTTCAGACCACTATTTGGGTGCCACATGTAGATTGATGCATTCGTTTATTTTTTACCTAACTTTGTGAAGTAGATTTTAATATGTTAATTTAAAATGTCCTTTTATTAATAACAACAGAAGAATAAATACATTTAGCGTGGCAGTTATTAGTTGGTGGAGCAATTTGTCTAGTTCATTCCAATAATGAACAACAAGCTAAATATATTTATGTCTCTGCAATTTTACAGACTTTTTCAGAGTGCAGACCTTACAGATCTTATTCTTGTAAAAGCTTTTGGCATCAGTACCTGAACATGATGGGAGAGTGCAGTTTTAGTTCTAATATATTTCTAAAGTAGGTGGAGGTCAAATAAAAGGTTTAAATGAAATGTTCCACATATGGCAGTAAATGTGGTTATAGTCCCACATTGCACTGTACCTCAAAAGGCCTTTCTTTCAATCCACTCCCTCTTTTGTTTCCTCCCTTATCTGCATAATTACATTAAACTGTTGACAATGGGAGAGGAGAGCTAGCTTTCAATGAACTTACAATGAACAAATTCTCCTTTTTGTTTCACAAAAAATCCTGATGAAAATGTAAAAAGTACAAACATACAGATTAAAAACAAGACATTCAAGCAACACACAATTGCATGATTTCAACTATTCATGTCTTTATGTACATCTAAACATAAAAGTAACACTCTACTTCTTAAAATTTTGACTTCTTAGCCCCTTGACTGTCCAATTCACACTTATTTTACATTACCTAAAGAGATATTCACTAAAGGGAAGACAGAATTAAAGGCAAAACCTCAAGCGGGGGGGGATGGGACAGATTAGCTAATGCAAAAATGCAAATATCTTTAAATAAATGGGGTGCTAAAAGCCATGGCCATTGACACCATGTTAGCAGGAGCCGGCGAGTGTCAAAGAATCTAACATGACGCTTCTGTACCTTTCATAAGCAGCCGGGGTGTGGAGTGTGCCTCAACGAGTCCCACTGAAGACCTTAAAGCAGACCATTAAAACACAGCCTATTTCCATAGCAAAAGTCCTTTGGATATCCAAAAGAAGCGTCAAGGCTGAGCGCGGCGTGACAGTATTCCTTGTCCTTGTTGCGAGCTAGAAGCTCCCTGGTCATTATAGTCCTGAGTCGGGGCAGCAAAGAAGGATTCCAGGAACTCCAGCGGAGTCAACCTCTCTGTCCTGCACTCAGTGGCTCTGGATACACAAACCCTCCAAATCTCACATTCACAATCAGCAGGCCCTCCCCCCGTTCCCCTTGCCCCTCCCTCTTCTTAGCCATTTGCTCTGTGGGGCGAGAGGGGCATTCTCTCAGGACTCATTCATCTTGGCCCTTGCTGACCCCCTAAGGTGACAGATGCTGTTGTGGAGATGACCATACCGCCGAGCGTGGCACAATAGAGGCGAGACGCCTCCGCACGCCACACGCGTGCTGTGCTCGCCACGCACGATGCACAGATGCCCCTCTCTCAACATGACACCGGAGACTGCTAAGTGCCATGCTCGCAGATGGGGGTACGACGTAAAGCAAAGGATCGTTTTCTTCCCCTTCTGCCACTCCCTGTTTTATTGGGGTTATTTTACTGATAGGGCACACCAATGGCAAACTAGGGACACTTGCTAAAGAATGTGGGGTCAATCCGCAGTTTGTCCGTCAGCCTTGCCTGAACTCACGGCCCTCCCCTCACTGGAGGTTGACGATTAACTGAGAATTTAGGCCCATTGTAAATAGCCGAATGGAGAGGACTCATCTGGTCAAAATAACTTGATAGGAGGAGATTGATGTTTTGCACTTTACTGGATTGATCATTTCCTACCGCGTGCCACAGAGAAGAGGCTCAGAGGAAGTGAAGGAGATTTGAATGCATACAGGAGGATCGGGTTCCCCTGGTGCTTTAGGCTCTCTCTAACAATGACTCCATCTCTCTTCTTATCTCGCAAGATAATAGCATAATATTGTGACTCAGATGACCCTCTCTTTTTGGACCTCTGAAAACAGGAACCGCAACTGGTGGTATTTAAATAAAATAGTACTGCTCCATTTGTGAGGTGGTTCATTACTACTCATTATGGATCTTAACAATAATCTAGCCCGATTCTGGCAGTGTTACATCAAGTTTCATCAGTCCGACCCTATCAGATGACTTTAAAGGGTAAATATACACAGTAGATTTAATCAACACAACCGAGATCCTATTTTGTCTGCAGCATGTAGTGCGATTTGTTAATAATTAATAACAGCCTTGTCCATGGAACAAAAAGGTGACTTGACGCAATGGTTCAAAGAGTGTGCTGAGAACCGCACCAGTGTAATGCATTTGGTAAAGTTATAGACACAAAGAATTTGTCAGGCAAACAACTAAACAGCCATGTCAACAAACCAATGCATTAGAGGCAAGCACTTGCCAAAACAAAAAAACACTGAAAAACATTTAAATAACCTTGCAGAAAATGTACACAACGTGGAAAAAAAAATGGTATTATTCAGTATTTTTTGTAGACTGAACTTTAGATCATTTTTGATCAGACGGTACAGTAAATGAGTAGTTTATTCTGTTTTCACAATTCTTGTTTTAGCAAAGACACAACAGTTGGTCTAAATCAAGCCATATACTTCTCACCCTAATAAGAATTAGTAGATAGGGTCTAAAGCAGTATGGGAGTCAGCTTTAAACAATGACAACCCACCCTCAGAGGGCTTTATTAGCCCCCCAGAGTCATTAATGCTGTCATTCCAGCTAATCTGGAGGCTTTGTCTAAACATTGTTTATTTTAATTGCAAGGTTTCTCCTTCAGATACCATTTGGACCACACAATGTCCCCAAATGTATAAGGATTTGTAATCGACAAATGCTTGATATTCGATTTCTGAAACTTTCCCTTTTTTTGTGACAGGCTCTTTGCCAAACTTTTTGTCAAGATCGCAAAAAAAAACAACAACAAAAAAAAACAGTGTGGATGCAGAACAAGTTCAATTTTCTAGGAAACTGAAGAGATGATTCAAGTTTCTGGCTTTAACACAATCAGACCTTAATAGGTCACTGGAAAAGGAGAAAGAGAGCAAAGCAGAGGTTTCCTTTGCTCAATTGAGCTTGTGGGTAGAACAAAAGAGTCAGTGAGTGAGTTGGCCCTCCTCTCGCCCATCCTTCACCACTGCTTTGAGTCTCCAGCCCTGGGCACTGACAATGGGAAGTATCTTTTCCACTGCCACCTGAGAAGAGATGAGTCATGTGGTAGCAGCTCTTTCAACATATTCTGGAGTTCTGCTTTGTCTTGTTTTCTACTTCCTTTTGAGAAGCCCTCTATTCTCTTGAGGTACAGCAAAACTGCCTCAGTCATTCCAGACAGACAGCATCATTGTTTAGATCCATTGAGACAAATACAACTTGGTGAATCTTTGGACCAACAAAAGCCCAGTTTGAGGTGAACCACAGCAGAACTAATGAGTACAGAATTCAAGTCTTTAGAAATCAAACTTATTCTTGGCTTCTTTCTGGAGAAACACCCAACCCAGATCAAGTAGGAAAACATAATCCAAGAGGGGCTACTTAATCTAAATTGGTTTGAGGCCAACCAGAGCAGAAACTCCAAGTTTTAGTGGTACGACTTTTGTTCCTGGCTTTCATTCAGAGAACTGCTCAATCCATATCCAACTGGATACATGTAATCCAAATATAGGAAAGTTAATCTGAATCTGGACCAACAAATGCTCAGATAATTCAAAGCAGAATTAATGAATGCAGAATGACTCTTGTTCTCTGGCTCACAATCCAAATCCAATGCCACAAATTTAATTCAAATGGAGAAAATGAATCTAAATTTGGGCCAACAAAAGCATAGATTGGGGTAAACCAGAGCAGAATTTTGTGAGTGCTGTATCTAAGGAATGAAAAAAGAACTGCTTGATTGTCTTATCAAGTGTCTTTTATAAGTGTGATGAAATCCTCGTCCTCACATGGTTGTAAAAAAACAACTGAACATCACATACACAAGGTGAGAGTGGAACGTGATTTTAACGTAGTGACAAATGAGCATCAGCTGGGTAGGAGGGAAAGATTGAGGTGGCAAATGCCACAGCTCATCGTGGTCTTCAGGAGCTATCTATTCAGTGTCAGAAAAAACAAATCCACCCTAACACAGGCCAATTAAAACAGCCTGACAATGTCGCTGTCACGTGAAAGCCAATGCTGCCCTGGCACGTTCAGCCTCTTTTACCACATAAGGTCTATCCCGGGCGTGAGGCGTGGGGTCTCACGCCACTTGTCACACCGCTGGCAGGTTGTTGTTCCCTCAGCCCTGCGCTCATTTGCCTATTAAAGCCCTCTCAGACTTCCTGCTGGGGTCCTGAAGTGCAAATCGAGGTTTTTCCAGCGAGGCCAACATAACCAGGGCTGTGGAGATGATAACCTCCTCCACTAAAGGGGGGGAAGGGGAGGCTTGGAGGGAGGCAACACAACAAGCTGAAAGCCAAAGCTGAAATCGGCAGAGGAGAGAAAACCCTGACTGGTCAGCGAGGGATTGGCTCAAGGGGGGTGGAGATAACAGCCTGGGGAGAGGATTAGTCCAGCAGTGAACGGGGGTAGTGGTGGGCCAAGGTTAGCCAGGGTTTAAGGGGGTGGAGGCCTGGGAGGATCAACAAAAGGAGTATTTGGGCAGATGAAGAAGTCATCATCATTAAGCCACTGGAAGTTTACTGTCCAGTTATAAAAGTGACTGGAAAATGAGAGGGGCAAGAGGGCAACCCCGAGATACGGTCAGTAGACTACAGCGGGGTGGGATCGTGGGAGTGCCGGGCTCATTTATTAGAGTCAAAAAACGGTCTTTGTGTGAACGAGGCACTGATTTGAGTGTTGACCTTGCCGTACATTCAGCTAGAGTGAGGGATTTAATTTAACCTTCAGCTAAATCCTGCATTTAGACAAATGCTTTATGTCAGTAATTGACAAAGGCCCTTCTGAAAACATCCTATTAGTGCAATTCAAGAATACAGGCAAGAAAACTTCGGAAGAATATGAATTTTACAACACCATATCATTTAATAGGCTTATTAGAGATTTTTCAATTTACTGGGTTTGACCGACATAGAAATATTTTATTGTGTATGCTTATTTTTTCTATTTTCACATTTAGGTTACCTTTGCTGTCATATAACACTCACTTATAGTCCATCTTTAAAAACATGAATAATTGAATAACTATGTTAAAACAATCTTTAGCAAATGATGCATGTGAATGAATGAATATCCATTATCCATCTGTAAATTATTTTTGTTATGCTTAAATTAAATCATATAATTTAAGACTATTGATTTCAGTTTTTAAAGAATTTTAACGTCAGCCATTTAAAAGTTATTGGCCAAACCATGAAACTAATTATCATCCAGAACTGGAGTCGCACTGGAGCATTGGAAAAGCATTGGAGTCAAAATTTATGAGGTGGCTTCATTCAAAATTATCTGCAAAAGTATACATTTTGAAAGATGGGTGTGTGAATATTTGAGCGATCCTGCACATCTGGTTAACTGGAAAAGGTCAACTACATTTTTACACCTCAAAGCCAAAGTGTTGGTGCCACATGCTCAAACACACCAAAATTGGGAGTTATGTGCATGGACATGACTAGTTTTCTTGTGGATTGGATTCTCAACAATAAAACATTGAGCCCCAAGCTTTATTCCAAAATCTATGGTGTTCATGGGAAAATCAAGTGTGCTGATACCATGACAACAAACAAAGAGCTCAATCTGGGTGAAGAACAGCAAGGCTGCTCTGGCCAATAAACCAGAGACCTGCGGATGAACCCAACCCTGCGTTTTACAACACAGACCACAGCTGTTATTCACTAGGGACAATAATAGTTCAACTAACGGATTACATTTTTTTTTTTTTTTTGCTATATGATTTGTCAATCGTTTGCCGTTGAATGCTGATGACTGGTGGACATTTGGAAATAGACGATTTTAAGTGTTTATGTTCCGATATAAGTACTCTTTAATACATTTTGGCTTAAACATTTGGTAAGATCACACATTCACCTCATGGTTCCCAATGGTTTGCTTGTCCTGCTCTTGTTCTCTGGATTAAATGACTTTTATAGTCATACCTTTTTGTTACAGTGTAAAAAAGGGGTCTTGTTTAATGGCTTTGTGTCACATGAAGCACATATTATCAAAACAGACAAGCCTTATCAGGTGACAAGGGCCAAAGAGAGGTCAGATGTGTTTCCTGACACAATTCCTCCTGCTTTGACACTTCATCCATCATTATTCAGGCGAGGAATGGTAGTGCTGGTCAAGACACCACTTCAACCAGATGTAACTGAGAGACAAAGTTTAGAGAACTATCATACATATTATTTGACAATACAAGGCAATTCCAACTGTTTTAGGATGAATTTTAAAATGGAAAAGTGGGTAAACCAATTTCCAGTACTGTTTGGTTGAATCTTTGTCTGATCTTGCACATCTGATTAAAGGTCGATCACAGTTTTACAACCTTTCCTCAAACCCAAACCACATGTTAATTCTGAATTCTCGCCAAGTTGGTATAAAGCAATTAAATGTAGTTTCCAACAGAGATGCACCGAAATTAAAATTCTGTCCGAAACCGATATGCTAATAACTATTTTCATGAAATGGCCAATAACTGATAAATGGCTGATGATTAAATACTGAACTATTTTGTCTAAAAAAATACAAAATAAAATCCCTCATGCCGTCCCCTCCCCCTCCTTTACGCACTTCCTTTTCCGATGTAAATTCGAGACTTTGCCTCTTTTCCCTCTTCGTTTGCTATCTGTTCATCAGAACGTCATCTCTTTGGTTGTGTGTCGGCCATATCAAAATTCACGAGAATATAATTCTAACGTTAGTTGTTGTCGTTGTCTATGGCATCTCTCCTCTAGCTAACTTCCCTCTTCATGCTTCTCTCTCCTCCACTCCCCACACCCCCCTTCACGTGCACGCGCACTAACCCCCCAATGGCCACCCTCAAATCCTTCTTGTCGGTTATTGGCTGGAACAGTTTGTTATGTGTCGTGGTCCAGGTTGGACCAGTTTGTTTTTGTTGCAGTTCGTGGAGCCTGGGCTGTCTACAGAGACCGCGTTTTTTACAGTGTGTTCAGGGGACAGGCAGCTAGCGATAGTTTAGGAGATGTTTGCTGTATGTGACAAAAAATTTGGCCTAAAAAACACGTGACGTCGCCTTTAAGTGGCCGTTAGATGTTGGCAAAAGTAAATGTAAAAATAGGGGAAATGAGCATGAATGGTTACAACCATTAAATAAAACAATATTGTTCTGATATATTATAGTAATGCATCTAATTGAAACAATACCTCTAGTTTAGTAAAAATTGTTCACATCTGTCAAATGTGTAATTTCAATATTCTTTGACTCTTTGAAACTCAAGTTATACATTTTATGAAAGTTCTTACGTCTCTCACTAGAACGCTGTGATGACAAGCAAAATGACAGTAGCCTCAAAGGTACATTTCTGCTTGATTCCATTTTATTATTTTCAGTGTCACCTAGTGCAGATTATTGCTTTTAAATATGAATATATGACTGAAATTAAGTATTTTTGCTGTCAGCAACAACAGAACTAAGTAATTTCCAAGGAAATAAGCAGCTCAGAGTAGAATCTCAGAGTAGTCAATATTTATAACATGAAGTGAACACAGCAGAACACAACTGATAATGACGTCAATACTGAGAGTTGTGCACTGACAAGAACAGTACTAAATGTATGGTGGATTCCCAAATGACCACTAGAGTAAGATAAATATCCTAGCAAAAAAATACTAAATGATTTTATGATTGAGCAGATCAATCCTGCAATCAATTTAAATAAAAGTTTGAAACTCAGAGCGAATAAACTGCGCTTTCCCCTTCTCAGAGTCACAAAGCCACTTTTAATGAGTAAGTGACAAATGAACAATGAGTGTCTTTAATGTTCTCAGGAAAGACCCCTGTCCTTGCCCCCTCCCTACTTCCTCGCGGAGCGCTCAACTGTATCCATCATGCTCCTCTTCCTGACCCCAGGCAGCCTCTGCCACATCAGGACTGCTGTGTGTGTGTGTGTGTGTGTGTGTGGGGTGTGTGTGTGTGTGTGTGTGTGGTAACAGTAGTGTCATGCTGATAAAGCCAAATGAGTTGCCCACGGTGATAGGGTCGACAATTTAAATCCTTTTGCTTCTTTTTTGTTGTTGCGATGTAACAAAGGCAGGTTCAATCTATTGTCAAGTGCTGACAGACACAGACCCTTCCCGTTACAAATCAACTGTGCCTGGAACAGTCAGACTGCTTTCAGATCAGCTCTAATCTATCAGACCTGAAATTACTACTCTAGATGTGTTTTGTGATGCGATTCGAGTTACTCTAATCAATCATAAAGACATGATACACCAGTCAAACAGTTCAGTCGTCCCTTGGTATGCAGGGATAACTATTTTAATCGTCACAGTTTTGGGTGAATGGACTTTCAATGGTGGGACATTGACTAAAATAACTAGTTTCCTGCAGAAGGCTGTACACAAGTCGACCAAAAGAGTCAAACTGTAAAAAAAGTAACACTTGACGATGTATGATGTAGGAGTAGCGTAAGCTTTGATGCCTCTCACAGTTCAAGCAGGGCTGGGTAACCGCATTCGTCATTACGTTGTGCAAAAAGTTCAGGAGTGACTCTTTTGGCGTAAGTCGACTTGAGTACGGCCATCTGCTGGAAGCTAGTTATTTTAGTCGATAAAGTTTTAAATATGGATATTATTTTTTTTACAGTAACGCATCGCTTCAGAAGGCCTTTATTCATGCGAGAATGCAATTAAAGAAATCAAACACTTGTCCAAATGCATGTGCTGCACACCACTTCAACTACCTTACAGCAGAAGGTCTAAAAAACAAGACAGTAGTATATGTTCCATCCTCACGGGTAAATATTTGCCCTCTGTCTTATCATGAGCAGCAAGGCCACAAGTCTGGACGTTTCCTGAGGTCAGATGAGGTCCAGCCAAAACAAGAGTACTTTGCATTTCTAATTACTGTATTCAAACTGAGAGATAAAACCGTAAGACTTTCGTTCATCTTCGGAACACAAATAAAGATTTTTTGCCCCTCCATAGACAGTCTACCCCTTATGCAAAGAAAATATATATTCCTTCATGGTCAATATATGGTCGATATAATGACTTAATAAATATACAGAATAATATATTGTGTTCATATATTTTATATTTATTTACATTATATATATAGTAGTTAACAATAGCACAAGTCAAAAACACCTGCACTGAAGTATTTAGATACGACAATAAACCTCACTGGTTCTTGATGAAGCTCAAACGTGCTGCGTAACATTAGAATGAACCTCATTGGTTCTTGCACGTCAAGCAAACATGCTTGAGCTTCCATTTACCACAACTGATGTGTGCGTTGATGAATATTTATATGTGAAAAAAAGCCTAAATGAAATCTGTTCATCATATAAAGTGATCAAGTCTCTTCAGAAAATGTTGGACTAAATTGCTCAATTCGTATGGATTAGTTTTATGATCTCTTTATGAACTTTTGCGTCAAAGTGTCAGTTGTGTAGCTGTCAATGGAGGGACAGAAAGCTCTAAGATTTCATCAAAAAGATTAATTTGTGTTCCGAAGATTAACCAAAGTCACAAAGGTTTAGGTCGAAAAGGGGGCGAGTAAATGATGACAGAATTTTTTATTTTAGTCTATACATTATTCTGGTCTCTTGTTATGCAGGTATATGAACCTGTAGGATTTATTTTCTACTGTTTTAACTTCTGCCAGGTGAATATCGTAAATCTGATTACTCAAGTAAAAGCACAACAGTCCTTAAACAAAGCAGGATGAGTTATGTGCCAAAATAATAATTATAAAATCCTTAGAAAGCACCATTAATAAGACTAGTCTATGTAAAACACAGACACAATATTCAACAGTATCATATAATTTCTTTAAAATCAATGGCTTTCAGTAGCTATGATCCTCTAATAAAAGATATCTTAAAGAAGAATATCCTCTGAGTTTACTATTTTAGGGAGTCTAAGAAAAGCTATGGGACTGATTTTATTAGCAAAACATCTCTGTTTTGGCCAGGATACATTTATTCATGCAGTGTTTTTCTGAGATCAGGCAAGAATTCAGAGCAAACTGTCTTTTCTCTCTCTGTCTCAGCTAGAATGTGAAGTCCAACATTGGTCGTGGTCACCGTGACTTTGGCCAGCCCGCCCGCCCCTGTTAGCTTTCACTCCCCACCCCTCACCCCATCTCCCCTGAGCCAGTATTGGTGACCTTGGGCTTAGCCGAGTGTGTGAGAGGCTTCAGAGCACAGAAGAGGTCGAAGAATGCAAAAAGATTTGGCCAGAGCTCTAGGTTTAATCAAAACAGAGTGTGGAAAAAGAAACAGAGCCTGATTTTTATGAGGTTCATCGTCTTCTCATAGTGAAGGAATCTCTGAAGCATTTCCAAGTGAAAACGCCAAGTTTGACAGGTTCATTCAGTACCTCCAAAGAATGTAAAAAAAGACATGTTGTGGAATAAGTGAGCATGAGTTGGATAATGGCAGGTATAAAAATGCAGAGATAGGGTAGTGCATACAGCTCTATTTACGACTATAGTAAATCTGACCTTTCGAGTAATAAAAATAAGAACAAGTTGAAGACCTTCATGGTTTTAGTGATCTGAGTGAATAATGAATACTCAAGACATTTGGGCCCTGCAAAATAAATTTTTAAAAAGTGTCATCTAACAAATCATGTTAGCAGCAGGTTTCCAGAAAAGGCACAGCTCATGAAAAACACTCTGTACTGTTAAGGAAAGAAAATCAAGTTACTCTTGCTTGCAATTTTTCATGTGAACAGCATGTACTTGAACAGACAAGCCAAAATAAAGGGCAAATCAGGTTACAGGTACAGACAGAGAGAGAGAGAACAATTACATACTGGAATAAACCAGAGGACAACCTCTACCATAAAACACAGAGGCCATGAGAGGTATTAAACAGCTATTGAATAATAAAGTGCATGAAGACACTATAATGCTAGATGGTTACTAACTCAATCAAGCAAAAATTGCCAGTTTAATTGTGGAAAAAAGTGATTCTCAAACAGGGGGACACAGACATGTGTCCAAGATGACTTAAAATGATTTAAAATCAAAATGAGCGAAAACAACAAAACAAATCAAGATATTTATCAAGCAAAGCGTCAGTTTTGGCAGGTCACGTCAGTCAAGCTCGCCTCAACTGATGCCTATCACAGCATCCCTATATGAGGTCCGCTCAATATTATCAGCAGCTTTATCATTTTACTCAGGAGTTAATCAGCCTCCATCCAAGTCAGGACTAGGCTTTCTGATATTCCTCTTTGAATCCATTTATGTTGGTTCTGTTTACCCTTAGGCGTTTATCGCTGCTTTCCCTGCTCTTATCCATGTTAGGCTGCATGGATTGGTGGGGGGGGGGGGGGGGAGAGTTCTTGCCCAGAAGAGAACCAGACCGCGAATCCAAATTGTATGCTAATTGTCCATCATTTTTGAGGGTAGTGGTCCTGAAATAACTCTTTTTGATGTTTTAACAGTTTTGATGATTTAATTGCACAAAATCGCTGCAAAAGATGCTTTCCAACAGGTTTTATCGTAGTTTTTGTCCGACTCCATTTAACTTGACTTGGACAAAAACTACGATAAAACCTGTTGGAAAGCATCTTTTGCAGCGATTTTTGTGTGAGCATATCAGTGAACACCCCTGACCACTCGATGAGTTTCACGTCTTTGTAAACTAAAGTTTAATGGGTTTTATGAAGGATTGTTTCTGTGCACCTATGCAACCATTGTAGAGGTGGGGGGGTGCGACCAGAGAAACCGAAATTTCTCGGGACAGCAGCATGTGTCCCAATTTTAATCTTAACTGTTCCATTTCATCAGAAACAATCTTGAAACAGGGCTTTAAGTGTAAAATACCGAACTTGTCCTTTAAGTCTTGGAGGGTAAACGCTGCCAATAGAACACAGTAAAAATAATAGATTTCTTTTTAATTATTGGACATTATTAAATTATGTTTACAAGAAAATGCTATTCTTCAAAATTTCACATTTATTTCAATATGTTACTCGCCATTTAATTATTTGTGAAATTTATAAGCAATTTCTAAGTACAAAAATTGTGTCTTCACCAATTATTTTCAATACAATAGACATTCTATTAATATATGATAATAGAGAGAAGTGCATATTTTATGATTAATCTAAAAGTTCCTGGCTCAAATGCATAGATCAGCATTGCTTATCTAGTGTTGAACTAGTTATGTGGGATAGCGCTCACACTCCTCCTCGTCCTTCATCGTGACATGTCTTCCTTCAAGCCGAGCTGCTGGCAACCTCTTAGATTTGTTTCCAGACATGTTTCCTAACAAATGACTGGAGGCCGGTGCAGATAAGCTGTGCGTGCTGAAGACATTAGCCTTTTGAAGGAGAGGAGGAGGACCCATCTGCTCCAGATAAGGGCCGTCCTGCTCGTCAGCGCCCAGGATAACCATGACAGGACAAGGAGATGCACATCCATCTGTGCCACATCCCAGAACACAAACACATCAACACAATCCTCTGAGCTCTTCCTTCCTTTTAAACTGTACAAACACAGTTCACTAACTAAAACAACTGGGGCTGCGATTCAATGCCTGAAATCTGCTCTTTTTGTAAACACTGGATCATAACTTTCACACATTCACAGCCTTGTACTTAATGTCAGGGCCATAACCACTACAGACACTAAAGGTACATGTCCGTCCAAAATTAGGTTCTTAAACATTTACATTGCCTCCACCTCCAACTTTGAATATTTGGTGAGGTTCTTGCTCAAAATCATGGTCAGATATACTTGTGTATAGTGTTATTAAACACAAAACACTAATATAAAATATTAATACTAGGGTCTTGCTCTCTAAATATTAGTTATTGTTAGTTTACACATTCATACTAAAATGTTCAATTATGCAAAACATCCTTTTTAATTGTTTACTGTAATTTTAGTATATGGGTAGTTGAGATGAAATTTAAAACCAGATTCTTGTGTACTGACATTACAATTCAAGTAAAACTATTTAAAAAGAAACTCTGTCCAATTCTAAGCTGAGAGAATATTTTTTATTAAACATTAAAAAAAAAACATTTGTCACATCTGCAGGCAAAAAAGTGATTAAAAGGTGAAAAACTAGAAATATACTAGAAAAACGTTTCCTTAGATTTAAATTTTAACCTAAAACCTAAAAAATGTCCACTACCAATATAAGGTTGTTTATTTATTATTTTAAAAGTTTAATAAATCGAGACCATTTAATAAAATCGTTTCTGTCCAAGGCTGCACATTATTTATTTTTGCTGTTGGTTCTGCTTTATCTTGTACAGTAAAACTTGCCATGCGGGGGAAAAAAACCTAGGGTGACAAAATGTAAGAAAATGGCTTTCAGGTCCAAACAAAGATATATTGGCTGATGTGAAGGGCTTCGGAGGGGAGCAGCCCACCTCCCGAGAAACGATCAATGCACATGAAAGCAAGAGGTCACCAACCTTTGACATCTCCATTGAGAGGGGGGAGGGGATGTGATCTTTTGTAAAATTAGCTACATTGATCCAATTGTGAGATATTGTCGAATCCAACCCCAGACTGTGCAGCAGACACTTCTTTGAAATGTGTCTTTCCACAGCTAAATAATGACACCCAAACTCTTTTGGACACACACACACACTCATATACATACATATCTAAAGATTAATAATAACAAATAAATTAAATTAAATAACAGACTAATTGTATGTATAATTAAATGTATTTTGTCATATGAAAGTGAATATTCACATTTTTAACTAATCTCTAACTTATCTTTACTATTAGTGTGATATTAATCAGTAATTAGAGAACATTTAGATGCTTTGGCTCATATTAAATCAATCAATATCCGAGCTCCCTCTGTAATTTTTACGCACAGAAAGGAAAGAATTGAAAGAATTGTTTCGTGCATTCTTGCCCTGTCGTTAAAGAAGGGGACAGGTTAAAAGTTTACAAGGGGCCAGGCAGAAAACAGCCAGGTCTCTGCTGCAACAGGACAGGGGTCACTGCTGATTCCCAGAGCCGTCAGGTGTGTGTATGTGTGTGTGTGTGTGTGTGTTAGTTAATAGGGGGGGTTAGTTAATATTAAACTAACATTAAACTTCAAGGCGGAGGTAAACTTAATTTCAAATCGAGCATGCAGTTTTGAGCATAGAATGCTTTTTAACGTCAGATTGATTTATGACAGACAAAAAAGAAGGTTGAGTGAAAAAAAGAGTGTCATGGACAGATGGTCATATGCACCAAGAACACTTTATGACAGATATTAAAGGTCAAGGAATGGTCAGTTTGTACAGTGTCATTACCTTGGACTGTTTCACATAATATTGTGTTGAAAACAAAATGTTTAAATTAACATTAACAAATATGAATAAATGCTGTAGAAGTGCAGTTCGCTATTAGTTTATATTAACTAATGTAGTCAAACTAATGTTAACTAATGAAACCTTACTGTAAAGAGCTACCAAAATGTTTAGAGTAAAAAAGAGTACTCTTTTAAGATTTATATGTAGCCCAATACAGTCATAAAGGACTGTGGGAAATTAAAGATCTTTTCAATGATGGCAAGCAACCAAAAGTTATATTGCTAGAAAACACAGTTTAAATATTTGTAACATAGGACTTCCCTTTCAAGGGAACTCGTGCTAAGTCGAAACGCTCTGGGAACACGCCTGCGTGATAGTGTCATGAAGCACATGTATAATCAGTCCAATGGTGTGACGAGACGTCATAGGCGGGTGACATCATAGACCAGGAAACTACATTTACATTTACATTTATTCATTTAGCTGACGCTTTTATCCAAAGCGACTTACAATTGCTATATTTCAGAGGTTGCACGCCTCTGGAGCAATTAGGGGTTAAGTGTCTTGCTCAGGGACACATTGGTTTCTCACAGTGGATTCGAACCCGGGTTCGAATTACAAAGCACATCTGAACTACAAAGCACATCTGAAAACAGACCACGCTAGCTTCTGTGCCTTCAACGAGCACTCTCTGTATACGGTCTCTGTCTATTTGGTGTTGTCTGTCATTGCAAGCACAATATTCACACAGTTATTATATATATATTATATACCCACCAAGCAATTAAAAGCGCTGGTGGGTAAAGCGTATTCCGCAGCAGGTCAGGCTGTGGCATGCTTGCATACAATGTCGATTTTGCAAGCATACAGTACCAGGCTGATCTGCTAAGGGACATGGATGATTGCGTCGCCACTCAGGCTTCTCCACAGAAATGGATGGCATTCGCAGTCGACTGTCAACGTCTCTAAGAAAGCTTCGACAAAGAAGAAGTCCTGACGCTGAGGCTATCAGACTTCTAAGGGTGGTCCCCTCCGGGGAGAGATGGGTTCCCCTTTCTCCTCTGTGCCCTCTGGGGGGGCGACTCTCTGAGGAGGGTCGCAGCGCTGCCAGTTCGGTTGTTCCCTGCCGGTTCACCGCTTCAGGGCAAACGATCCTCCGAAGAGGTTCGTAAAGCAATCAGTGTTGTTGTTACTTGCTGGTTCACCAGTACAGGGCATCGAAGTGGCTGTTTGACCAACATCAGAGGCCAGTCTCGAGAGATTGGTTTCCTTAGTAGATATATCTCATTGGGTCCTGCATACAATAGAAGAGGGTTACAGAATTCAGTTCGGTTCTCGTCCACCCAGTTTTTAGGGGTCCTCCCCACGGTGGTGGACCCCGAGCAGGCTCTGGTTATGGAGCAGGAAGTACAGACTCTTCTACGAAAGGGGGCTATAGAAAGGGTTCCTCCTCCAGCGAGGGAGTCAGGGTTTTACAATCGTTGCTTCATTGTTCCAAAGAAGGATGGGGGGCTGTGTGTGTCCTATGCTAGATCTGCGCCAACTAAACCGCAGGGTTCAGAAACTCAAGTTCAAGATGCTTACACTCAAACACATATGGTCACAGATTCACTCCGAGGACTGGTTTGTCACGATAGACTTGAAGGACGCTGACTTCCATGTATCCATCCATCAACATCACAGGAAGATCCTGAGGTTCGCTTTCGGGGGGAAGAGTACCAATATCGGGTTCTTCTGTTCGGTCTAGGTTTATCACCCAGCACTTTCCCAAAATGCGTGGATGCAGCTCTGGCTCCACTGAGACTCCAGGGTATCCGCGTGTTGATTTACATCGACGGTTGATTTTAGCTCAGTCTGAGCAGATGGCTGTTCGGCATCGAGATGTCGTTCTGTCCCACATAATGATGTTGGGGGTTTGAGGCTCAACGCCAAGAAGAGTGTGCTCCATCTCAGAGGACAACTTTTCTAGGTGTGGTATGGGATTCGACAATGATGCGGGCACAGTTGTCACCTGCACATATTACTTAGATTCTCTCAGCCGTAAATGGGGTAAAACTAATAATAATAATTCGTTACATTTATATAACGCTTTTTCTGGGACCTCAAAGCACTTTACCAACCACCACCAAGCTAGGCCAGTCACTCACTGTAAAACAGTTTCAAAGACTGTTGGGTCTCATGGCAGCTGCGTCCAACATAATAACTTTTGGCCTCCTGTACATGAGATCCCTGCAGTGCTGGCTCAGGATCAAGAGTTTTTTCCGATGGGAAATCCTTTTCGCATGCTCAAAATCATGCGGCGCTGCCTACGTGGCTTAGTCATGTGGAAGGAACCTTGGTTCCTCGCCCAAGGCCCAGTGCTGGGGCTTCTTGTTGATGCTTAACGCTATCTACGGATGCTTTCCTCACAGGTTTGGGGGCGATCATGAGTGGTTGCTCGGCGAAAGGTCTATGGCAGGACCATCTACTTTCTTGGCACATAAATCAGCTAGAAATGATGGCGGTGTTTTGAGCTCTCAAGCACTTCGTGCCAGACCTGAGAGGTCGCCATGTGCTTGTCCGCTCGGACAACACATCGGTGGTCTCATATATCAACCATCAGGGGGGTCTGAGGTAACATCACCTATGCAAACTGGCTCATCAGATCCTCATATGGGCCCAAGGGAAATTACTGTCTCTCAGGGCAGTATATATTCCGGGGCATCTTAATCAGGGAGCGGATATCCTGTCGAGGCAGGGGCTGAGGCATGGGGAATGGAGACTTCACCCCGAGGTGGTGAAGCTCCTTTGGGAGAAATTCGGTCAAGATGAAGTCGACCTTTTTGCATCTTCAGATACAACTCATTGTCCCATGTGGTTCTCTCTCACACACCCAGCTCCTCTGGGGCTGGATCAGGTGTGGCTAAGGCTCCAACTGTACACTTTTCCTCTGATATCTATGCTTCAGGGAGTTATGCTTTAATGGAGATTCCGATCAGGAGGGACCTGCTGTCGTAAGCAGGGGGCATGATTTATCATCGTAACTCCGCCCTATCTCGTGGGTATATAAGATTAGCACTTGTACGCTGGCAACATGCAGATATGTTTTCCTGCTGAGGAGCCGAGACTGAACTCCAGTCACTTCGAGTTACGTCAGTGACTGACGAATGGGGTTCTCAGTCTAATCACACCACCTCGGCTGTCTTCCAGTGGCCTGCATAAATCTATAAGCTCCCTGTCGAGAGACTATCACGAATGAAGAACTCCTACTTAACACAGGAATACCAAGGTACACTGGGAAGCATATCTC
The DNA here is from genome assembly GCA_036326025.1 of Chrosomus eos. Classification (NCBI taxonomy): domain Eukaryota; kingdom Metazoa; phylum Chordata; class Actinopteri; order Cypriniformes; family Leuciscidae; genus Chrosomus; species Chrosomus eos. The sequence goes on along the minus strand of CM070823.1, from coordinate 28,876,438 downwards.
AGTGGAAATATGTAAACAATGCCTGCCCAGAGGGAGGACTTACCGAGCGGGTCCTATGACCGGCCACTGGGGGCGAGTACATGAGAGGACACTGGCTCCACTCGGAGATTATAGAATCTTGCGAATGTGTTGGGTGTCACCCAGCTTGCAGCTCTGCAGATGTCTGTCAGTGAGGCGAACAAAGAGCTGGGGCTCGTTCTTCGTACGTTGCTTAAAACATCCGAGATCAAATGAGACATCCAAGATAATATCATCGGGCTAATCATGATCCGGCTAAGTGGGTTCTTCGAACACTCCTGTTGTTTATGATTAGTATCGCTGGATTGAGTTATCTGAGATAACTGCGCGTTCACGCGTTGGTTTAAAAGGGGATATGTATCGATAGCAGAAACAGTGATCAGCGACGCTGCTATTGGCTGTTCAGCATGGCCAAAGAACACGCCCAGTTTTTCTCCCAAGCAGAGAAAGAGAAGGTTATGCCGATTTTGAGTCTTTAATTAAAACGCCAGGGAACACTTCTAAGTGTGCAAAAGCCAGGAGAGAGGGCTGGCAAAAGTAGCAGATGAATTAAATGCGTTTGTGGTTGCCATGTTAGATGTTTTAATAACTTATTATTTATTTATTTTGTATTTTAATAATTTCGTAATTACTTTGTTCATTGTCATGTCAGAGTCACCACACTATAGTGAACATGATGAAAGTGAAGTACAAAAATCTTCTACGTAATGGTAATTTTTACTAGGCCTTATAGGCCTACTAGTCTCTTTCAAAAAGGCACTGTTAAATAAATGATTGTCTGTTTATAAAAGCAACCAAGAAACAGATGCTCCTGCACCCTGGCAGAAGAGCTGACCCCTGGGTTGAGTGTGAATTGACCTGTTGTTGTGGAGGGCATCCCTGGGTTCAGCTCTTCCAGACACACATCCAGGGACCAGTAGCAGCAACACCTTCATTACTGGTAAATGAGATGGAAAGTACACTGTGAAATAATTTGTTGCTGCATTAAATTAAGTAGGCCTATAATGCATATTGGCTGGTATAGTCATTTCAACTGTTAAATCTTGAGTAATGATAAATTGCTTTGACTTGTGAAAGTAAAAAACTGATAAACTTATGTTAATGTGAAAATATTTTGCCATGAGTTATTAATCACATTGCACTGGATAGTGAAGAAACCTTCTCAGATGACTGTCCTTTGGAGGAAGTAGACTACCTGCAAATACATAAATAATTTTAATTGATTTATACTTGTGCCTATGTCTATTATTTCTGACATTAGTCCACATGTACAGAAAGGCCTACAGAAGAGTCTGCACAACGCAGTGATACAGGTGTGGGCAGTGTAACTTTTCCTTTTTATTTGTTGCATGAGGCATGTGTGACAATTTGACAAATGACACAGGGTGAAATTCATTCCCTATGAGTCTTCAACAGAAAATAGAGTATTTTGAAAAAACAAAAATCAGGGGGAGAAATACTTGACTACTTAAAGAAAGAAATTGCACTAGAAATAGAGTTGCTTCAAAATAAACTTCAGAGTAAAATACACTATTTCACACAGAGTACTATTGCTGACCTTGCATAATATCTCTTATTGCAGGCAAAAGATGACTGAATTACTGGCTTTTCTTTACAAAGAACTATTGAAATAAGACTCAATGAACTAATCAAATGTGTCTTGTCTTTTATTAAACATTTAGGCTTAATTAAACCTTTTTTCCCCTTCTTTTTCTGATGTTGGCAATGTTGTGTAATATGGCACATGTAATGTCACAGGTCCTGTCAGGTGCAACACTCAGGCTTTTCAGACACTGAAATCTTCCCTTTAGTTGGCCAAAGTTCATTTCATTGTGTGACCTTGTCCTGGCTAGAGCTGCATTGTAACTGTGTATGTACATACATTTACATTTTACATTTACATAATACAGTGAGCTTGATATTTATATTTTTCCTTACCATGTTCAAGTAATGTGCATAAATGTGAATGTCTCTGTGCTTCCACATTAGTAATATGAATAGTCACACGCCATCTAGAGATTTTAGTCTGTCAACTGCCTTTTTTTAAAATTTGATATAATATTACTAATCTGGAATATTAAGTATTGTAATAGTAACTTGGCTGCACATTTACATTGTGATCTCCCTTTCTGTACACAAAATCCCCTTCATAGAGGCCTTGATGGGAACATGTGTGCAGTCTATTGACCAATCACATTAGTGAAGCCTGAGGGACATATCTGTGTCATATTAATCGGCATGTTCATGATTGCATGATCTTCATTAAAAATTATAATATACCTGCGTTGGCAAAAAAAAAAAAAAAAAACCTGCTATAGCCTACAACCTTGGGTCTAAACTGGCTTGGAAATGCCATAAAAAAAAAAACTAAAAACTGCTTGAGCGCCAGGGTAAACTTTGTGAATGACACGACAGACAGCACTTATCAAGTTCTCCGCATCTCCAATAGTTTAAAGGAAAGAGCCACTCGCAAATAATATCAGGACAATGCACACAGTTTGTGCTGTTATTAAAGGCCGACTCCGACGAGTCGAACATTTAATGTGCGTTTCCAAAAAAATAATTGATGTAAACGACATCCGAGAATAATTATATCTCTCAAAAAGTACACTATCGCGCTGCGTTAAAAGACTTCTGGTATCACCTGCGCTTATGAAGCCGCGATCTAATCCTGTTTACATGAAATAAGCCTGCTCGCGAGCAGGTTCAAGCTAGCGCACCTGTTGCTATGACAGCAAGTCTAGGATGAGCTTCGAAGAACCAAACAATCCAAGATCATGGCAAATCGTCAACAATCAAATCCAGCTAACAGAGTTAGCGACGTACGAAGAACGAGCCCCTGGTCTGAGGTCCTGAAACACTGTGTTCTGTCTACGTAATGCTACGTAAGCATTAGCCATCTTCGCTCCTCTAAGGAACCTGATGACCAGGTCATGCTTCCCCACAGACTTACCTTCAACTGCATTGTGATGTGCGGCAATAGCGGCAACATACATTTTGAGGGTTGAGGGAGACAGCCTTGACAGGTGGTAGGGTACTCAAACCTGCTGTGTCCCGTCCAGGAGCCATACATGCAGGTTCCATAGATCGGGACGTGGGTGCCAAAGGGTGCCCCATCTCTGAGAAAGGAGGTCCTTCCTCTGAGGAATTGGCCAGGGAGGGGCTGTCGCGAGGAGCACCAGTTCGGAGAACCAAGTCCGGGTGGGCCAATGAGGCGCAACCAAAAGGACCTGCTCCTCGTCCTCCCTGATCTTGCACAAACTCTGTGCTCACTGGCTCACTGGGGGAAACGCATACTTGTGGAGGCCCTGTGGCCAGCTGTGCGCTAGTGCATCTGTGCCGAGGGTCCACTTGGTCAGGGAGTAAAGCAGGTGTCAATTGGAAGAGTCGTGGGAGGCAAACAGACCTAACTGTGCTTTGCCGAACTGTTACCAAATCAGCTGAACAGACTGGGGATGGAGTCTCCATTCTCCCGGAAGTGGCTGAAACCGTAAGAGCTCATCGGCTGCACAGTTCAGTTCTCCCAGAATATGAAAGGCACGAAGCAACCTCAGATGCTTCTGACTCCATATGAGGAGGTGGCGGGCGAGTTGCAACATACGACGGGAGCGTAGACCACCTTGTAGGTTGATGTACGCTACTGTGGCCGAGTTGTCTGTCCGGACTAGTACGTGTTGACTCTCGAGAAACGCCCGGAAGTGGTGCAGAGCGAACTGTACTACCAGCAACTTGAGGCAATTGACATGCAGGTAGGCCTGTCACGATAACAAATTTTGCTGGACGATAAATTGTCCAAGAAATTATCGCGATAAACGATAATATTGTCGATCTGAGACCATTTTCATCTAGAATAATGATAATGGCATAATAATGCACATACACCTTTCAAAATTCAATAAACGTTTATTTCCAAAGACTACTTAACACTGAAAATGGCAGTGCATTAAAAAACATTTTAAATATCCACAATAACAATGAACAAAACAACCAAAAACAATAAAAGCAATGGACTCTGTCAACAAAAAATGCACTTGAATAAATACCAAAAACAATAAATAAAATGGATGTAAACAAAATTGCACTTCAAAAAATAATAAACAATAGGCTCAACATGCATTTCATAACAGGCAAAAAAAGACGGCCCGTCTGTTGTAGCTTCTTTTTTTTCCCAACTGGGAAAACTGCAACGGATGATTGTGTTTTAGGTGCATGTGCATGTTTGATATGAATAAAAATGATGTTTATTCAGCCAGCTCACATACCCGTATTTTCTTCCTGTTTTCGGTCTAAGTCCACAGTAGGCGATTGTCGAGTGCGCGCGCGTGATCATTGGTAACTAAACAACAGTGGAGAGAGACTTAGACTGTCAGCTGTCTGCCGATGACGGTGCTGTTCGGTGTTCTGAGAATATCAGCTCAAATGGATAGTTCATCCGAATCAGATGTTGAACACGCGGAGGAGGTTTGATCGCACGCGCGCGAGCTCAACAATCGACTACTGTGGACTTCGACCGAAAACAGGAAGTAAATACGGGTATGTGAGCTGGCTGAATAAAGAGATTATTCCTGCCTTCGTGAAAGCTCGGATCACAGTTGAGACTGATATATCAGCCCAGCCATCCACGATCCATTGGCAGAAAATTAAAGGCTTTTAAGTGCGCCTTATAGTGCGGAAAATACGGTATGCAAATGAAATTATCGCGGCCGGAAAAATTATCGAGGTCATTTTTTGTTATCGTGAGATTAATCGATTTATCGACTATCGCGACAGGCCTACATGCAGGAGGCGCTGGGATCCTGTCCAGTAGCCCTCGGCAGCATGTCGCTTTCACATGGCACCCCAGCCCGTAGTGGAAACATATGTTGAGACAACAACATGCCTGGAAACTCGTCCTAAGGGTACTCGGGCCCCGTAGAAAGTAGCGGTTCGACCACGGGGTGAATGTCTGACGGCAGGCCTGAGTAACTGGTACTCGGAGCGTGCCTGGTTGCCATGTCCATCTCGGGACTCGATCGCGAAGCCAGTGCTGAAGCGGTCTCATATGAAACAGTCTGAGTGGGGCCGCCGCTGCGGACGGCATTTCTTGCTCTGGAATTGGCAAGTCAGCAGTGACTGTGCGCACTCGCTCGTAAGCTGCGCGCATATGGCGACCGAGTTGACCTTACCAAGAAATGAGATCCTCTGCAAGGGGGGGGACCCAAAACGGGCGAGGTGCCGAAGCACCAGATCCCTGTGTTCGCAAACCTGGTCTCAAGAGTGAGCTAGGAGCAGCCAGTCATCAAGATAGTTCAGGATGTGAACCCTGTGTTGCCGGAGTGGCACAAGGGCTGCCTCTACGACTTTCATGAAGACTCGAGGGGACAGGGCTAACCCGAATGGGAGAACCATGTACTGGTATGCCTGAGTATTCGCGAGAAGTCAAAGGATACATCCACGTAAAATTTATAGCCTCTTACTTTTCATCAGAAATCTGTTAAAAAAAACATAATTTCTGTTTACAATAACCCCTCAGAAATGCTGCGGCAGCTAACAGATTGATGAGCAGCATTTAATAAAAGCAGTTAAACCAAAACAATGGAGTATCTCAAAAAAACTTTTAACAACATAATAGTAGTGATCAATTGGCTTCTCCTACTCACTTGCTGACAGCTGAACCTCCTCCTCTGACCTTCACCTGGTAACCATGGCCACAAGAGGAGGAAGCGACATTTATCTGTGCTCCTTGAGATCTGCTTTCTTTCACTATCATGATCTTGAGGCAACATGTTTATGAGCCACATTTATATTTTTTAAGACAGATTAGGCTTTTTGAAACAAAATAACTGCTCCAATCCAGCCCTATACAAACTTTAAGAAGCAGTAGAGCTCAATGTGGCTATTATCATCTTGACTGATTGAATCCACTGGAACAGGCTGCTTAAGAAAGACCAAGATGCTTGTCTAGAGAAAGAAGCACCTGCTGGCTGAGACTGTGCTGAATCTATTCCAAGAGTTTCAAACAATAGGAGGGATTTTAGCAGCAAGATGTGGGCATCTTTTTATCTTTCCATCTGCTCACGTCAGCTTTCTGCTTTCCTACAGCACAGAGATGACCAATACAACAAAATAAGGCCTTACAATGATTGCCACCACTTTTGAATGAGCATGAGTTGCCTAAATACATTAAAATATGTTTTAATGTTTCTCATGCTCAAAAATGCAGTAAAAGTAATATTGTGAAATATTATTGCAATTAAAAATAAATATTTTATGTTTTATATATTTTGAAATGTAATTTATTTCTGTGATGGTAAAGCATAATTTTCAGCATCATTACTCCAGTATTCAGTGCCACATGATCCTTCAGAAATCCTTCTAATATGCTGATTTGATGCTCAAGAAACATTTCTTATAAATATTGAAAACAGTTGTGCTGCTTAATATTTTTGAGGAAAACCATCATACATTTTTTATGACTGTTTGATAAATAAAAAGTTAAAAAGAACAGCATTTATTTGAAATAGAATTTTTTTGCGTCTTTGCAGACACTTTTGATAAATGTTTGTCCTTACTGAATAAACGTATTAGTTTAGCATATACTGTAAACAAAATTTAAAAAAAATTGATAGACCTAGACAATTAATAGAAGTGTTACCTTTGTGTCAATGCAAACATTTAAAGGCAGCCTTGCCAATTAACAGATTTAAAATTTTCTAGGGAAGTTTAGGTAAGCTTAATCAATTGAATATTAAGATATTTAGTATTGTAAGATTATTTTTAAGACAGTTCTACCCAAATTCTCATTAAAATAAAACATCTGGCAAGTTTATTTTATTTTAATTATACTTAATGGTGATTATCATACAGTAATTTAAACACAAATAAAAGGGTACAGCAAATGATAACATGATGTATTACATATGTAAATAATATATTAAATAATTTATAATAACTCATACTACAGAAATCATTCAAATTAGTATTTTTGCCATTTCAATATGGACAATTGAGAGGAAAATGTGCTTAATTTTCATGAATATAATGTCATAATAGGCTTCAATTTCTTTAGACAAATTGTTATTATTTTTTTTTCCTTTTGATTTTAGGGTCAATTAATCTGGGCATGTTCTTGACAGGTTTTGTGAGATTCACCTGACTATATTTAAATAACAGCGATCTACACAAATTAAACAACTGCATAAACACCAATCATTCGCCATCAACTGATTGAGAGAAACAGCATCTATAATATTAATGGTAATTTAAGAAACTTAATCGTGTGCTGATTTTGCTCTTCTTTGTTCAGTGATTGATCATCCTGTTACACAGATCAATACTGGATACTGAACGCCGGCCCCTCTTGACATTATTGATCTCCAATGTAGTTTATATTAGATTTTCTTCCAACCCCCTTCTGTTATGACAGAAAGAAGACCAGCACACACATGGTCATGTCAAAACATATTAAAAGAAAGAAAGAAAGAGTAAATTTAATATCACTAAGGGGAAGGCCTTGTAAAACGGTTACCGTGGTAACAGGGAAACTAAAAATAAGAAATCAATCAACAACGAAGAGTCTAAGTCACATTCAGCTCAGCTGTGTTATCTATGTAGGAGATGTCAAGCAGCTTTCAGCAGAACCTTTGTGTGCTCCCTGCAGGTTCCTGGCCCACAGAGACAATGGGTTTCATGTATAACCATGGACAAGAGCTTTAGAGTGAAGGACTGCATAATTATTGGCAACCAACAAACAGCAAACAATCCTTGGCTCTCTTTTCAATCAGTCCTTTGGAACATGTTGAATTTAAACACGGGCTGAATGGGCTTCAGGAAGAGGAGTGACGGTTGCTATCTTAAAAGCTGACGAGCCAAAATGCAACCAAGGAAGCTGGTTAGCTGAACCCATTTTCTTTGATAAACATGTCTATGAAGATATGATAGCATCGTGTGTAGAGTTTTGAACTGATGAAATACTGAGCAAGTACTTTACATGACATTTTGAATAACAGAAGCTTTTCAAAAACCTAGACAGTGTGTGAAAATAGTTGGGTCTGGATGATGTTTTAAATATTTGCAACATATTCACAACGATTTACGATGATTTCAAATTGGGCAACATTAGGAATAATAATATCACATTTCAATGATTTAATGAAATATGCCCTTGTGCGTCAATTTTAACAGAGTTACTCTGAGGTCCTTATAGGACAAAAATGTCATAAAATGTGAAGCTTGCGAACAGACTTCTTATTTCAAAGAAGGCCTGGCAGAATATTGTTAAAGCAAAAACAAAAAAAGTTTAAAAAGTGAAACAAAAGAAAGCTATAGAGGTTTTAGTTTATGAAAATGATCTATGAGCAATATTTTATATAACATACATAATTAATAAAACACCTTGAACTCAAAAACTGCTAGAAAATCAAAGCCATAAATCTAAACAAGTTGTATTCAAAATTTGAGGTTGATATCTAAAAAAAAATTAGCTTTCAGTAAGATTTTGTTTGGGGGCAGTAAGAAACTTTTTCTATTAGATGCCAGCAAAGCTCCACGGGTATAGGATTTGTGATTTGCACTACAGTGTAATTTCACTCTCTCTCTCTCTCAAACAATAGATGCACAAACACACACACACAAAACACTCTGACATCCATACCAACACACCCACACAACTTTAGCGACATAATTTATCCAATTGGCTCTATAATACAACGAAGCAAAAAATAGGAAAAAAGCGAGTATTTGCTTTATAGGCAAACCATGAGAAAAAGGCGCCATCTGGTAAAATTGTTTTTCATTTTAAAGCCTTGCCAACAGAATGAACGCCTATGAAGGTGTTAGTTTGCCCATAAAATGGAAATTCTGTCATCAATTACTCACCCTCCTGTCGTTCCAAACCCGTAAGAGTTTCGATCATCTTTGGAACACAAATGAAGATCTTTTTGATGACATCTGAGCGATTTCTGTCTCTCCATTGAGAGTATACGCAACTACCACTTTGACGCTTCAAAAAGTTCATAAAGAGATCGTAAATGATGACAGAATTTTCATTTTTGGGTGAACTAACAAAGACCGCATCATTTTACAGTTAAATGGACCTGGGATTTAAAATCTCATAAAGAAAGACATATCTGTCACTACTTCTGTTTCATCATGACATTAAACCGTTTGAATTTATTTGGTTACAGTGGCATTTAGTGTAAATTTTGCTTCCTTTGTGAAAAACAAATACCATTTAAAGTAAGTTTAGAATGAATATATAAACTGACACGGAGTATCATCAAAGTGTCTAAAAATATATCAAGACTTGTTAATCAGTATTTTTCTAGTTAAATCTCCCAGCAATAGTTGGTTCAACCCACAAGAAGGGCAGCACCAGATCAGAACCTTGACTCCTGGAAAGTAACACTTTTCCTCCTCCACCCCTCCAAAAAAAGGGAAGCCAGTCAGTCAAAACCTCTTTTAAGTTAGAGAAAGAGATGTCTCCTTACACGCTACGTGAAGACTGGCTGATGGCAGCAATGTAACAGAGGCTATTCTTATCTCCTCCAGATTAACTTCCAATTGTTTTGGGCAAACAAAGGCCGCATCTTAGGAAACCACCCCCTAAAGGTCCAGATGGTCACCGTCCAAGACCCCTGACCTAAAGGCTCCGCCAGGGGACACAACTGCACATGCCTCCAGCACCACAAGGCCACCCAGCAAACCTTGTCTTTTCAGCCAATCAAACAAGGACTCACACACTTTCATAAGCTCTAAGCTCGTGCTGATAAAGTGGCAGCTTAGCCAGTTGGTCTGGCTTACTAATCACCCTAGAGTGGTAAATTAGAAGCAGGAGGAACCAGATTGAATTACCACTAAAGACTGATTGCCCAGAGAGTGTATAACTTAATACCTGACCAATGCCATCTTGATTAAAACCTGACCTCACTTGAGCCTCGATTTCTCCCAAGGGTTCTTCTTCAACTTATCTAAACACAACTTTTTTTAAAGCTGCTTGTTTCAGACGCTGGGATCCTTCTGAAGTCTGTACAAGAGACGCAAACTAGCTGTTTAAACTGCATGCGTCAAAGTGAAAGTTCTCAATTTGTCCTGTTGTTGACAGTCTCAAGCGTGTGGAGTATGTCAGAAACTGAACGCACATCTGTATACGGTATCCAGTGTAGACAGCGTTAGTGATGAAAATGGGTTCTACTTGCTCAAGCTCACATTCAGTGTAGGTAAATGTCAGCCGTTAGGGGCCTATTGTGCGATGATATATAACTATTTGTCATTAGAGATAGAGCGCATTTAGGCCACGCCCACCGGGGTCCAAACAGTCTCCATTTACTTTGCATTGCAAGAAGCTGCCTCCTTGTCATTTCTGACTTATAACAAAAGACAAAACAATGTCGAAAAGCTGCTATGTGACAAGGTGTACAGCAAACAAGCTAAAAAACCCAGGAATAAGTTTTTATAATCTGTCGACCCTAAAAAACAAGCGTTTAAGGACACAAAAGTGGATGCAGGCAATTGAAACAGAGCGCAAGGTGTCATATTACTCTGAGAACTACGTCCACTGGAGCGGGGAACGTAATCGGCGACAGGATAGCTTAGCTTACAGAAATATAATACATAAAACTGACATTTGGATATTTGACTTACCAGTGACAAAATGTTTACTGCACACGTATTATTTAGTGCATACGGAATGTCAGGATCTCACAATTTACCCATTCGTTTCAGCCTTTATCCACTTTTGTGTCCTTAAACGCAATTTTTTTGGGGTAAACAGATTATAAAAACGTATTTCTGGGTTTTTTAGCTTGTTTGCTGTACACCTTGTCACATAGCAGCAGAAAGTATCTATATAGTATGAGTAAGCGTAGTATGAATGTAATCTGGACTTACATTCGCCATGTTGTCACTGTCATGTGACTTACCAGCGTCAGTTACGTTACTTCACTGCCATTCACAAATCTTCTCCTGTGGCCTCATGGGATAGTAAAGTGGTCATCTTATGCACACTTCAGAATCTCGCCTGAAGAAGTACGTCATCCGGTTAGTTTTTGATTACTCTTTTATGAGTATTGTGAATTCGGACAAACTTCTTTGTCACATACTGTTTTTCGCCTACTAGTAGGGAAGTATGCGATTGCGGTTTCGATTTCGGATGCATATACAATATACAAATATGTTTGCCCATGTGATGTCACAGAAACCGCTATATCAAAACAAGCTGTTTTTGGAGCTTGATTAAATAAATGCTTTGTTTACAATGAGGACACGCAAAATGATAAACAAATAGACATATGAAACTTGCAGAATGTTTTAATGGTTCAAAGACCTTTAATAAATCAAAAAAAGGAGGCGAATTTGATTTCTCGTCATGGCCCCTTTAAATCGAACAAAATGTATTCAACATTGATAATAATAAGAAATGTTTCTTGAGCATCAAATCAGCTTATCAGAATGATTTCTGAAGGATCATGTGACACTGAAGACTGAGGTAATGATGCTGAAAATTCTCCTTTGTATCACAGGAATAAATTACATTTGATTAATTAAGTACATATAAATTTTGAGAAATTTTAGAGAAACAAAATTGGTTGAAAATGGTGTTTAATGCGGACTTCACCATAGTGATAAATTGATTCAAGCTAGGACATCAAAAAAGTGGAATTTACTTCATAAAAAATAAGTCAGTTGTATGATAGCAATGACAGCTTTCTGATGTTGACTTTCAGTTTCATTACCAAATGCAGTCCAGCTTTCTCATAGCTGGTTTTGACTTAGGCTCCGAAGTGTCTGTGACCTCTAAGGCCACCGAGCAGAAATGTTCAGGGGGTGGGAAAGAATGAGGCCGTGAGGACAGAGGAATGTGACCAAAACATTGCCTTTAAACCTTCAGGTCATGGGACCTTGAAGGACATCAGATGAATGTCCAGTTTAGATGGGAATGTGGTCAAGATAGACTGGTTTATAGACCCTGCACCAGGAATGCAACCTAGGATTCCCTGAGGATCACTGACTGAATATGACACTTTAACACCTATACACATATATAAGACATCATTCAGTTCATGACTTTATAACAGCTAAGAAAAGACTGAAATAAAAAGACGCTCAGATTAAAAGTCACGACGAACTCTGGATCCAATTCAATCAAAGATCTTAAATACAAGCTATAATATTTTCGAATTCTTTTATAATTATCACTGTACTTACGATCAGTTTTGTTGCCTTATATTAATTTGGTGAATATAGAGTATTTGGTTAAAAGAAAGTCAAATAAAGTACATTTAATTTTATAAAACGGTGACCAGCAACAAAACCTAAAATAAACTCTTAAAAATAAAGGTTCCCTAAGTTGTTGTTTTTTTGGTAGCAATGCAGTTTAAGACCCATTTTGAGTTCACCAAAGAACATTTCTTTGAACATTTCTTAAAATAATCATATTTTTCTTTGTGTGAAATATTTTAATAGTCTGAAGAACATTTTTCCAGTAGGTAGAAAGAACTAATTCTGTTTTACAGTTCTCAAAAGGCTTAAAAACATAAGACAATTAATTACAGGTAATAAAATAAACAACTTTAAACCTAGAATGATGTTTTAGCCTTATTACTTTAAAAAAAGCTCACCAATATAATGACAGCAGCGAACCCAAACAAACAGAGCCCGAGATAAACAAACAAACAACAAATGTCCAGCGAGCGTTTTGACGAAAGTGTCAAGCACAGTATGATGGTTTACGCTTTTAACAGTTTATCTTTGATTGTTTATTTTCTACAACAACAACTTTATGACCCCTAGTGTGATTTCATTTGACGTATATGAGCCCTATACACAAGATAATTTAATAAACTGTACGCTATTTCATTCACGTGTTGATTATTTCATTGACAACGCATAAAAGTTTAGCAACATATTGGAGTAGAGTTTGCGTTAGCCTAAATTAATCTTTATCTTTTCGGTCTTGTAAGCATCTGTAAATAAGTGTTTTGAGCCAAATGATATGCTATCAAGCTTCATTGCTGGTTAACGTTAGTAAATATATTGCGTAATTGTTGGCAAACACAGAAAGAAGACTCAAGCCTTTTAGTTCAGTCAGTAAGAATGCATATTTTGACCAAACTCTGTTTGTTTGGCATTAATCCTGACTCAACCTTGAACTGAATAGACATTCAGTTTACACAGTGAACACATTTCAGTTTCTGAATAGACTATCCGATGAGCGGGTATGTGGTAACTTACCGCATTCTGTGAGCAGATGAGAGGTTTCGTCCAGATGTAAGAGCTCGGATGATTCCTCTTTGCTTCTCTTCATCAGATTTCACTTCTTCATCTTGGCTCTCGCGCACTGACTGACTGACTGCCGCTGGGAGGCTCGACATGACGTCAGGAGGACTGACTGTACGTTCTGTCACGTCACGTACATATCTACCCCAAAACATCCAGCTCCGGGAAACAAACAGGGACAAACTGAGGTTTTAGAAGTGCTATTACAAAGATTCTTAATAATAATCTTACTTTTTTACATTTACAATAAACTTGAATACGTCCAATGCTTAATTATGCAATAAAGTAAAATAAATAATCATGCCTGATTCATAATTTAGCTAATATCAAAAGACTGTAATATTAAATATTATTACAATATTAAAACAATTGTTTTCTATTTCAGCAACATTATGCCAGTGGGGGGGCGCTGCCGAGCATCAATGGAGTAAGACGTGAGTTTGTTAGCTCCTGCCGATTTCAGTTAATATTGTTATTTTTCTGCGCTTTTTCGTTACATATTTAGTATAGTCCTACTCCGCAACATTTTTTTACTAAAAAGTCTAACTCCGGACTGCATAAGATGGCTGGAAAGAATTCTAAAACTCGCAAAACTATTCAGACACAACTGCGGCCTGGTCTGCAAGTTGCGACCGCGTCTTCGAGTGGATCATCGGTTACCTCAGAGGTCGAGGGCGCCTCGACGGATGCCAACCTTGACATCGCTGCACTCAAGCTCGAGTTATTGGCCTCGGTGAGGAAAGATATTGCTGATATTTTTAAAAAGGAACTACAGGATACTCTCGGGGATGCTTTACCTACTATTAAGCTCGACCTGCAAGCGGTGAAGTCACAGCTGGCGAATGATAAAGCTGCTACCGATGCTACCATGTCTGAGCTAAAAGGTACGGTCGGAGAGATGGAGCACGCACTCACCGAGTGCTCAGATGACATCGCCGAGATGAAAACAACTATCGAGCGCCTCACAGCTAACATTACCATGCTGGAAAATAAATGTGAAGACTTGGAGTCCAGATCGCGGCGCAACAATATCAGGATAGTGGGAGTACCGGAGGGCCCTGACACCTGTACCACGGCGGCTGTGGCCGCCTTACTGAAGGAAGCGTTCAATCTGGAAAAAGAGCCGCTGTTGGACCGGTCCCATCGGACCCTCCAACCCAAACCCAAACCTGGTGATCGTCCACGAGCCATTGTGTGCAGATTTCATTATTACAGTGACTGTGTTGACATTCTGCGCCGCGCGAGAGAGCTCCGACAGATTAAACTCAGAGGCGTGACCGTCTCAGTTTTCCCTGACCACACTGTCAAGATAGCTCGGGCTCGGGCTGCATTCAACGAGGTCAGACGTCAATTACGTGGCATTGACGGTGCTCGATATGGTCTGTTTCATCCAGCGCGTCTTCGCATCACATACAACGGTGTTGAGAAGGATTTCGTTTCTGCGGAGGAAGCCAGCGACTTTGTCAAAACTTTGGTTCCTGGGTGAGCTCCAACAGCGTTTCAGATCTATGTTCTATTAGGCCTATTCCTTAGAGGTTGTGGATTCACCAGTCTTAACTTGTTTAGTATTAACGTCAGGTGTTTTTTTAGCTTGCTGCACAATCTGATCAACATTACCTCATTTTATGCTTTCTGCATCTATTTGCACAGGACTGAGTGACCACTGTTATTTGTTAATTTGTATTTTCACGTGCGTTACTGTATTCATGCGCATATATTTAAATAGTGTTGTTATCGGCGGGAGTTTTTATTTATTTATTTATTTTTCTCTCTTTTTTTTCTTCTCTTACTTTTGTTTGGTTAGCATGGTCTCCGAGTTGTTCAACGCTGTTATGGACAACTTTTGTTTACTGTGGGAAGCACTGCTGTCTCCTTTGTTCTGTGGTTATTTGGGGACTTTGGGTGTATTTGTGTTTAGGGGTATGTTGGGGGGGGGGAGGGGGGCTCACCTCGACTTTATATGATCATTTTCAAGAATAAATTCTTCTTTTTTTTTTATTCAAATGGTTAATGGCAATATAGATCCCAGCATTGCTGGGTCAGGCACACCTCTCAGATTCATCAGTTGGAATATCAGAGGTATGGGTAATCCTGTTAAGAGATCTAAGGTTTTTGCACACTTGAAACGTTTAAACTCCGATTTAGTTTTCTTGCAGGAGACTCATCTTCGTGTTAAAGACCATTGTAGGTTACATTGCCCTTGGGTGGGTCAAGTCTTTCACTCAAACTTTAATTCAAAAGCTAGGGGAGTCGCTATTTTAATTAACAAAAAAGTCCAGTTCTCATCCACTGATGTTATTGCTGATAGGAATGGCAGATACCTCATAGTTGCTGGTACCCTGATGCAAAAAAAGGTTTTGTTGGTAAATGTATATGCCCCAAACTTTGATGATGTTGAATTCGCTAACAAATTGCTGAGTAACATCCCCTTCTTGAACACGCACCTGCTGATTTTCGGCGGGGATTTAAATTGTGTTTTCGACCCAATCTTAGATCGGTCTAATCCTCGAAATCTATCTCAATCTGCTATGTCTAAAACATTCTCTGATTTTATGAAACAGTATGGTCTTATTGATCCATGGAGATCTCGTAACCCCTCTATTAAAAAGTTCTCTTTCTTTTCCCAGGTGCACCATTCATATTCTAGAATTGATTATTTTTTTATTGACAGTACGCTTAATTCATGTGTTAATTCTTCTGACTATTTAGGTATTGTAATTTCCGACCATTCACCTTTACTATTAGATATTCAACTTTCTACCTATAAACGTAGCCCACCACTTTGGAGATTTAACTCTCTCCTTTTGGCAAACCAAGAATTCTGCGAACTCATTTCAAATTCTATTGATGAGTTCTTGTCTTTCAATCATAATGACTCATCTTCATATTCATTGCTGTGGGAGACACTGAAATGTTACCTGAGAGGTCTAATTATTTCTTATTCTGCTCTTTCTAATAAAAAGATTAATGCCAGGCTTAATGCGCTTACATCTGTGATTGGGGACCTTGATCAAAGATTTGCGCTGAACCCTTCTCCAGAATTACTAAAGCAGCGTCTTGATCTACAAGCAGAATTTGATCTCATCTCAACTAAAGAGGCAGAGCGCTTGCTACTACGCAGCCGTGGCTCATACTACGAATATGGCGACAAGGCAAGTCGTTTACTGGCGCATCAGTTACGACGGCAGGCCACTTCCCGTTTGATACCTACTATTAAAAACATGCATGACACTATTACTACAGACCCCTTGGAAATTAATGCTATTTTTAAATCATTTTACTCTTTATTATATAAATCTGAATTTCCTACTGACAACACTAAAATGAATACATTTCTTCAGAATCTTTCGAACCCTGTCATTGATATTAATACTGCCACGCAAATGGACTCTCCACTCTCTCTTGAAGAAGTATTAATAGCAATTAATGCTATGCAATCTAATAAAGCCCCAGGCCCCGACGGGTTTCCGATTGAATTTTTTAAAACATTCAGTGGCAAATTGGCACCGTTACTGTTATCAGTATTCAATGAATCCCTAGAAAGTGGTTCATTACCACCAACCTTGACACAAGCCACTATTGCTCTCCTTCTCAAAAAGGACAAAGATTCGACCTCCTGTGGGTCTTACAGACCATTGTCTTTGCTTAATGCTGACGTCAAGGTATTGGCTAAAGTAATTGCATTCCGATTAGAGAATGTGCTTCCTCATATTATATCTGATGAGCAAAATGGTTTTATAAAGGGACGTCAACTGTTTTTTAATACCCGTACACTTTTCAATATAATTTACTCAAAACACTCTACTGAACTTCCTGAGCTTGTGATTTCTTTAGACGCTGAAAAGGCATTCGATAGGGTAGAGTGGGAGTACTTGTTTGCAGTTCTGAAAAAATTTGGATTTGGTGAAAAATTTATTTCTTGGATTCGCCTCCTTTACTCATCCCCTAAGGCTAGTGTTCATACTAATGATGTTTATTCTGATTATTTTGCCCTTGGACGTGGAACTCGCCAAGGTTGTCCTTTATCACCTTTGCTCTTTGCTATTGCTATCGAGCCTCTGTCAATTACATTACGAGCTTCCCCTTTATTCAAAGGTATCACCCGTAATGGGTTCGAATATAAACTATCACTTTATGCGGATGATTTGTTATTGTATATAACTGATCCTACACTTTCCATCCCTGCGGTTTTGGGTATTCTGGAGAACTTCAGCGCCTTTTCAGGTTACAAATTAAATTTGGAGAAAAGTGAGTGTTTTCCCATTAATACTGCAGCATGTCAGTTGCAACAGTCAGATTTGCCTTTTCGATTTAGTCCATCAGGGTTCAAATACCTAGGTGTTAACGTGACTCGTTCTCTATCTAGCCTTGCGTCTGCGAATTTCACTCCCCTTATTTCTAGGATTACATCCAATATCCAAAGATGGGGTAACCTCCCCCTTTCACTAATCGGCAAGATCAATGTTGTTAAAATGAATATTTTACCGAAATTTCTTTTTTTATTCCAGTCAATTCCTCTTTTTCTGCCAAAACATTTCTTTGACTCAGTTGATAAGATAATTTGTTCTTTTATTTGGGGCGGAAAACCACCTAGGATTCGTAAAACTCTACTGCAGAGATGCAGACTTAGTGGAGGACTTGCATTACCTAATTTTTTAACTTACTATTGGGCGGCTAACTTCCATAAACTTTGCTACTGGTTAAAATCCCCTGGATCCTCTTGGTGTAAATTAGAACTATCATCATGTAGGGGATCTTCTATACCTGCTCTACTTTATTCCTCTTTACCTACGAAACCTTCTCTGTACACTGATAATCAAGTGGTTCTTAACACACTCAAAATCTGGTATCAATTTAGACGACACTTTAAATTTATAGATGCATCTTCCTTGGGTCCTATCAATAACAACCATTTATTTCCTCCATCACTTTCAGACTCGACATTTTTATTGTGGTATGACAAGGGTGTTACGCAATTTAGAGATTTGTATGTGGATGGTGTCTTTGATAGCTTTACCAATCTGTCATCTCGCTTAGAACTCCCTGTTACTCATCTGTTTCGCTATTTTCAAACTCGCAACTTTGTGGCCAAGTGTTTCCCTAATTTCCCCTCTTTACCTCCAGTGTATCGTTGGGAAACCTTGCTTTCATTTGTCCCTCATCACAGAGGAATCATATCAAAGCTATATGACACCATCTTAGCTTTTAGCGACCATTCAAATGCCAAACTTAAGGGTACGTGGGAAAGGGAACTGGGAATACAAATACAGGAGCAGTCTTGGGAACAGGCCATAGAGAGGATAGGTTCTACTACCTCTTGTGCTCGTCTTGGACTTATTCAATTTAAGGTTTTACATAGGGTACATTTCTCTAAGCTTAGACTATCTGAAATATATCCGGAAGTGGAAGACAAATGCGATAAATGCCATGGCTCTCCTTGTCATCTTAGCCACATGTTTTTTTTTTGTCCTGATTTGGTAGATTTCTGGATGGCTTATTTTAATATTATGTCCTCTGTTCTTGGGGTAAATCTCCAACCTTGTCCTCTGATTGCTATATTTGGGATTCCTGACCCTTCAATGGCACTTAGCCGTACACAAAAGGACATCATAGCTTTCACATCCTTACTAGCAAGACGCTCCTTATTGCTACATTGGAAGTCTGCTAAATATCCTTCTATCTCCCGTTGGCTCAGAGACATCATGTATTTTTTAAAACTTGAGAAAATTAAATATACATTGAGAGGATGTACAGTCAAATTTTTCCACAAATGGCAACCTTTTATTTCCTATTTCACTAATTTAAAGGTACTACCCAATTGAATGTGTGCCTATTTTTATTGTACTGTTTGTATTGCATAATTAACCAGTAATATGTGTGTTGGTCGTGGTGAGCTGAGTGGGTGGGGGGATGTTTATTAATTACGACACTCGGTGATCTAAATTACTTATTTCTAATAATTCTTGTTAGAGTGTTTTTTTTTTTTTTTTTCTGGGGGGGGGGGGTATTATTTATTTCTATTATTTTTTTTATGTATATATGTGTCCGTGTACATGTACATATATGCTTAAAAGTGGGAGGAAAAAACAAAAAGGGGGAAAGGATAAAGTCTATCTGTGAGTGGAAGTTCTGTATTGTTTGGTATTGTTGTATTTTTTCCTTATCCTCCAATAAAAAAAAAAAAAAAAAAAAAAAACATTATGCCAGTGTTTAGTGTCACATGATCCTTCAGAAATCATTATAATATGCTGATTCATTATCTATTTTGGAAACAGTTGTGCTGCTTAATATTTTTTTGGAACCTGTGATACTTTATTCAGGATTCATTGATGTATGATACTGTATGACCTGTACTGTATCTGGTAGGTATGTCAACTGAATATCATTCATATTGATGTAAAATCGAACCATAACAGCTTAATCAAATACAAGGGCCACTTGACAAAATTATAATCTTTCATGTAGACGTGAATGCAGTGCCCTCTGCTGGAGCTCTATAGATTAAAGTTGATCTTCAAGTGACCGCAGACACGCATGAACTAGAACTACTAAAATGTATTATCTTTTATTTTATATTTAGTAAGGTTTTAGTAACTGCCCAATTTTCGAATGTCTGTTTCATCCAGCAAAATGTGAAAGTAGCCTACATCTTCACTGCTTCTACCAATAATAATAAAAAACAATTTTACCCTGCGTTTAAAAACTTTTATTGAATTTTTTTCATTTTTTAACTTATAGTATTCACTGTAAAACATTATATGATCAATAAGTTATGACAACATATGTTTTAACTTTTTTATAAGGTATACAAAACCTTTCTTTTTTTGTTTACCATGAATTTAAAATATGATACTTTTCTGTGAATCTCTCGTCTACACTGTAAGATGACACAACTTCACTGTTGACCCTAAATCAAACCCAAACCCAGGATAGAGAGGCTGAGTGAATGAGGCCTGAACTTTGTGGATGAGGGTCATTGTGTCAGAGACGCTGTAGAAGGACAGAGTTCCTGCACTGTGATCCACATACACTCCGATTTTAGAAGATCTGGAAGACACAGGGAGCTCAGTCTCTATGTTATTGTGCCTGAACAAGTAACTGGAGGGAGAGCAGAACAAACCCCAGGACTGATTATTAAATCCAAATACATACTCACTGTTCCCTCCCTTCCTGCCAATGCTCTTATATGACACTGCTATAAACACACCTTTATTCCCACTCCACTCAACCTCCCAATAACCACGTCCACACACATTCTCTTTACACAACACCTGCAAACAACAATCAAATCTGTCTGAATGTGCAGGATAGCGCTGAGGAGTGTTAATGTAAGTAGCCACACTGTTGTCTTTAAAGAGAAGGAGGAAGTGATTCGCTGTGTTTGAATCCAGACTGAGCTGACGAGAATCTGATGAAGATAAAACACAATCAGTTCATTCAATGTTTGTTAGATTGTGAATGCATGCATGTTTCTAAGTGTGTGAGTCTATTTCATGTATTTACAATGCAATTTCTTTTCATTTACTTTACATGTGATTTGCATAATTGCAGGGCTCTTTTAATTTAATAATTTATTTAACTGCCCTTATGGCAACAGACTGTGCAGTTCAAGTGTGTGTGAGTGTGTGCACTGAAAATGCCTTACACTGAAGAAACTGTTCCCTGGTCTTGGGTTCATTAGTGGGAGTTTCAATGCATGTTACTATGGAAATAAACAGACATAACTGCAATTTCCATAAAAATATATATTTAGTAATTTTTTTATTCTTCCACATGTTTCATGAAGCCAGACTTATTTTTGAGAGTAAATGAATGTGCTACAAGTACTTTACCTCCATTAAAGATCTTTTCTACCTCTTCTGTACAGAAACCCTCTAGTTTGTCCTTCAGGTGAGAGATTGACTTTGCCACATCTTGAAAAGAGAGGAGAGAACTCACAGTGATGCTGTGTAAGTCTGCAGATTCGGGAGGTGCAGCGATGTACTGAAACCTCTACAGACACAGAAAAAAAAATATGTACATTAAATATACAAAAGAATAACATGACAAGAGCTTTAGACTGACTCTTAGAGAAAACTTGATAGTTTCCAATCAGCAGCGTATTATACCATCAAATCAAGGATTTCCTGACTGGGCTATCCTTGTCCATTCATCTACATACTATTACAGACAGAACAATTATACGCTCTGAAAGATGGACAGAATTCTAGGATACCTCTGGTCCTCAGAAAACCAAGGTTACTGACTGGATGTTACACTGGCTAACTGGATGTTCTTTCTTTCCCTCAGAAAACCAGATTACACTAGCTAACTGGATGTTACACTGCTAACTGGATGTTCTTTCTTTCCCTCGGAAAACCAGATTACACTAGCTAACTGTATGTTCTTTCTTTCCCTCAGAAAACCAAGATTACACTAGCTAACTGGATGTTACACTGGCTAACTGGATGTTCTTTCTTTCCCTCAGAAAACCGAGGTTACACTGGCTAACTGGATGTTACACTTGGATAACTGGATGTTCTTTCGTTCCCTCAGAAAACCAAGATTACACTAGCTAACTGGATGTTACACTGGCTAACTGGATGTTCTTTCTTTCCCTCAGAAAACCAAGATTACACTAGCTAACTGGATGTTACACTGGCTAACTGGATGTTCTTACTTTCCCTCAGAAAACCAAGATTACACTAGCTAACTGGATGTTACACTGGCTAACTGGATGTTCTTTCGTTCCCTCAGAAAACCAGATTACACTAGCTAACTGGATGTTACACTGGCTAACTGGATGTTCTTTCTTTCCCTCGGAAAACCAGATTACACTAGCTAACTGGATGTTACACTGGCTAACTGGATGTTCTTTCTTTCCCTCAGAAAACCAGATTACACTAGCTAACTGGATGTTACACTGGCTAACTGGATGTTCTTTCTTTCCCTCAGAAAACCAGATTACACTAGCTAACTGGATGTTACACTGGCTAACTGGATGTTCTTTCGTTCCCTCAGAAAACCAGATTACACTAGCTAACTGGATGTTACACTGGCTAACTGGATGTTCTTTCTTTCCCTCAGAAAACCAGATTACACTAGCTAACTGGATATTACACTGGCTAACTGGATGTTCTTTCTTTCCCTCAGAAAACCAAGATTACACTAGCTAACTGGATGTTACACTGGCTAACTGGATGTTCTTACTTTCCCTCAGAAAACCGAGGTTACACTGGCTAACTGGATGTTACACTGGCTAACAGGATGTTCTTTCTTTCCCTCAGAAAACCGAGGTTACACTGGCTAACTGGATGTACTTTTTCAGACAACTCTAAGGGAAGAAGACTGCTCAATGCTTAATTGAATATTCCTACGTCTAGCAATATAAGCTATATTTGGTGTATAGTGATATCGTGGTACTTCACACAAGTATGTGTTAACTTCGATGATGCAGTGTGACAAAAGAGAAGTCACATGAGGGTGGAATTGCCCATAGAGTAGTCTGTTTTGGGTGACTTGACTGAATGAGAACCTAAATTAACTTAGACTTATTGACCTTGTCACACAGTAATGAGGGTCTGCACTGCAGTGAAGAGGTGTATTGAAGTCATGGTATCAGTGAATTGCCTTTTTTTATGTATTTTGAACTAAAGGACACATTATAGCTATTACGTCATTGGGTCACCTGCAGGAAATAGACGTGATCATCTGTGTGTGAAAGCTGCTCCAGCTCAGCATCTCTCCTCTTCAGATCATCAATCTCCTGCTCTAGTTTCTGCAAGAGTCCTTCAGCTCGACTCACTGCAGCCTTTTCCTGATGTCTGATCAGCCTTGTCACCTCAGAGCGGCGTCTCTCAATGGAGCGTATGAGCTCGGTAAAGATCCTCTCACTCTCATCCACCTCTCCCTGTGCAGAGCGCTGTCAGGACACAGATCCCAATAAACTCATACAACTACCCACAAGTAGCTTTAGTGCAGCTGAAAGTGTCCAAAACCTACCTTGTGAGACTTCACAGCATCCCTTAGTTCTCTGAGCTGCTTCTGTCTCTCCTGGATTCCCTGCTGGAACTTTCTCTGTGTTTCTCCCAAAAGCTTCTGTAGGAAAACAAAAAAGCTGTTAAAGCTCAGAAATATTACATTAAACTGCAGGAATCACAACACTGTGGCATTAGCATTGGCACACTCTGATTTCCATCCATACCTGTTTCTCTGTCCTCTCAGTTTCAGCTGTTACAGTGTCGTGGATTTTATGTTCGTCCATCAAACATGGATAACAAATGCACTGCTGGTCAGTACGACAGTAGATTTCCAGCTGTTTGTTGTGTTTTGGGCAGATCATCTCTTGTAGTCGTCTAGTGGGATCCATCAGATTGTGTCTCCTGTCTTTAAAGAAACTCTCATGTTGTTCAAGATGATTTGACAGTAAGAGTTCAGACACTCGAAACAGGATTTGACGGCTTTGTATTTTCTTCCAATACAGAGTCACACCCCCACATCTCCAGGTCCAGCGTAACTTTGGGGAGGACAGGCTGTTTGAAAATGTGTCTTCTGTAGTTTCTCTACCATCTCAGCAATCATAACATTCTTACATAAAGCAGGTCTAGAAGTGAAGGTTTGTCTGCACTGAGGGCAGCTGTAGATTAGCTTCTGATCCTCCTGATCCCAGCAGTCTGTAATACAGCTCATACAGTAACTGTGTCCACAGGGAATGGTCACTGGATCCTTCAGTACATCCAGACAAACTGGACAGCTGAACTGGTCCTGAGAAAAACTGGCTTCTGCCATTTCGCTGTATACACCGAAATAGAGACACAACAGCTTGACAACACTTAAGATGCAGTTCCCACAGCTGACATACTGTATTTCCTGGTTATGTGTTTCAGTGACGTGTGCAAAACAGATGTGTCTGTGACTGTGAGGATTGGCTCACGTTCATGCTTTTACCACTTTAATATTTAGGCTACTTGTCCGTTACGTAATTAAAGGATGGTATACGATAAATGTAACAGTAAATGGAAAAAACTATGTGATATTAGGCCTATATCGTAAAGTATTAATAATATAAAAAGATTCTCAAACAGCCACCCCAGAGCAGTGACACAGAAGCTAAACACAGTTAAATTCCTCAATCTAAATTGCGTAACGTTAACTCAAATCAACTCGAACGCGTGTTTTTTCACCCCCATTATGACATCAATCATTACTATGGCAAAGGCATTGTTATGAATATTAATTAGGATCTGCCGACGTTTCTTGGTAACCTTGCTCAGGCTATCAGCTATAATAAATAATAATAAATAAATAATAATATAGCTAAAATAAATAATTATTTATATTCATAACCCAAGCTCTCCCCATAGTAGGATTCGTAAATTCGTGACGCATTACATGGCAAAGAAGTAGTGGGTGAAAATGCTAACCGGAAATGATTGAATCCAGCAATGTCTAGCCGATAAACGTTGTTAAAATAAAGATATCACATGGTCTTCCGACGGTCTGTGTGTGTACAACATTAAACCAATAAATGCAGTTAATTATAATCACTCGCAACAATTAAATTATTTAAAAACTAGTGAGCGCGTTAATTAGCCACTAGACAGTTAGCAGAAGAGAGCACATCATTGTACAGCTGTAACGTTACATGTTGTTGCTTACCAACGCGAATTACAGTGGTTCAATGGAAATATTTATGATGAGGCTGTAATTTGAATCCGACACATTTGTTGCAGTCGAGGTGCTGACAGTTATTGAGTAAACGGGTAAGTGTTTTGCACTGCTTTCCAGTATTAAGTTACTGTTTCGACAAACGTAACGTTACTGATTTCTTTCTGAAATGTAAACACAACAGCAAGCGTGGTTTCACTAAGGTCCATGATACTTTTGCTATTGATCTTAACATGTATAATGTCGGAGATATCAATTCCTACCAATTTGTATGTAAAACACGAACGAGCTTTCATTACGGGTGTCTAAATATGGTTCTCACTGTACATGTATTCGTTTATATTTCCATTCGAGGCGATGTTACTACAATTATCTGAAACCCCTTTCGCTATAATGATTTTTAGTATGATTATCATTGAGGATATTCGAGATTTTATTACCAATCCAATCTCTACCACCCCTTATCTTTGCAGTATAGATGTTCTATCCTGATCAAAACATTGTCAGTAAAACAAATCTTGAGAATGGTGGATAATTTATTGTGTGGTTCTCTGTGCTTGTCTATAGGTGAATGAGTGAGACTGACTTCATCTCTGCTGATATGGCAGAGATAAACCGCATCCATTATGAGCTAGAATATACAGAGGGCATCAGTCAACAGATGCGGATCCCAGAGAGGCTAAAGATTTCCTCCAGCTCATCAGAGGAACCGCCTGGTCCCCTTCTCGACGCATCCCACAGTACTATGATGCATGTGCCTGAAAGGATTGTAATTTCAGGTATTAGCAAAGTCATGGTGTAGGTTTAAGTAAATGAAATGTTAAAGAAAGCAACAGCCAACTAATGCCCATTTTTAACTCATCAAGGAGATAGCAATGACGGCCGCTTCGGGAGACCCAGAGATCTGGATTTGATCCAGTCTACGCCACTAGAGACGGTTGAACTGAAGACGCCACCACGGGTTCTTACCCTCAATGATCAATCTCTGGACTTCCTCGAGCCAGAGCCAGATTCAGAGCCAGCAGGCAACTCCATTACCCAGCCAAGAGACGAGGTAACAAATGAATCAGAAAAATGAAAAATTTGAATAATGCTAACATTTTGACTTCTAAAATTGGGAGCTGTTGTCCCTCTTTTCACAGATGCGATCTCACTTTAGGTCAAGAAGGGAGCGATGTAGGAGTGAGAACTCAACAATGCATCGCAATGGACAGATAAACAAACATGATTTGTGAGTAAAAATACACTAACCCTCTCACTAACAGCATTGGTTCTGTGCATAATTATTAGGCAAGTTGATATCTGATGATCATTTATTTTTCCAACACATTTTAATTCTTAACCCTGTAAACTGGCAATTCAATGAAGTATCAAAGTGTCAAAAAGGCAAACTTTAAGTTTTTTTTTAATGGTTTTGTGAAATGAATAAAAAAATAATATATATATACACACACATACATATTTCAATTTAATATGAATGCATACACCCTGAATGCATAATAATTATAAAAAATAAATGTGGCAAAAAAATAATAGGATTTGTTTTTCCTCTATATAGTTTTATAATTGCGACTATTTTAATAATGTTTTTAAATCAAGCTGCGCATACTGTTTCTTCTGCTTTGTTGATTTCTGTTTGGAAATGTAATGTAAACCCATTTAGACATTTTGTGTTTTTATATCAGATAGTGAGTCTCTTGTGTTGTCTGCAAGCAGATATGTAAACATTACATGTCCATGTGTGATTCATGCGTCACAATCACGTCTCTCTATGTTAGTGCAAGCCCGTCTCCATCCCGTGTTCCTGTCCGTACTTGTCCCCCTCTCATCAGCCCTGAGGACGGTCAGAGCTTAAATAGTGCCACTGGCGTCCTTGCCTACATCAAGAGCACGACTCGCAGGGCTTACCAACAGGTCCTGGAGGTGTTGGACGACAGCCACCGCAGGTGCGCTCTTCCCAAATGATGCATCTCTTTTAATTATGCATATGTAAAGTATAAATGTGTGTGTGAGTAGAACAAAGTCAACTGCATGCTTATTAAATGTGTAGTAAGCGATTTCTGAGAAAGGCTGTTGAAAGTGGATCGAACCGAGCACCACAACACACTTGTAGCCAATCAGCAGTGGGGGGCGTGATATCAAATATCAACAGTGTTTCTCAGAAATCACTTACTGCACCTTTAAGTCCTGCACCTATTTAAATTAATCATTATTTAATTATTTTTTAAGGCAATTCAAATAAAAAAAAGTTTCTAATCAAATGTTTGTGTGTGTGTGTGTGTGTGTGTAGTCGGACAGCTCTTGTGACTTTTGATCTAGGTCTGGAGAATACTACTGATGATGCTGTCTTAACAGACGCTGCCTCACTGCGACGACAGGTAATGTCTAACTCCTCTGCCTGTAACTCTTGTGTCCTGCTTAAAAAGTATCCTTCTAAAACATTCCCATAATCTGCTACAATCAAAATTGCCCTTACCTTTAGATTAAAGTTGTAAGATGTCAATGCAGGGTCCTCTGCGGTGCCTCTAACCAGTTCAATCTTGGATTCGAATGCACTGGGCGTTTGCCAATATTAATTGAAATAAAAAAAATAATAAAAAAGACTTGTTTAAAAAGTTTTACGAATCACCACAACATAATTTTGTTTTATTTTAAAAAGATTCAGAATAACAAAGACAAAAAGTCCAAAGGCAAAAATAACATAAACGCGTATAAATCTTCACCCGAATTGTGGCCCTGAAAAAAACACCTCAAGGCTTTTTATACTAACCCTGCTATAGGCCACCTTCTAACTATGGGCTGTCATTATAGTACCGCCAATTCCCTTATAAGGTAAAACTTTGGACTTATACTAGAGATGCACCGATTACAATTTTCTAGGCCGATTCCGATTTCCGATTTTTCTTGAGTTTGACCTGCCGATACCGATTTTTGCCGATTCCGATTTTCTTTTTTTAAACCACTTTACAGCACACACAAATATTTATTTTCTACCTTCTCTTTAATAGAACATTTTTTTAACAGATAATCGCTATAAAATAGAAATAGCCTATATAAATTACTCCTTGTGTGGGAAATTAACACACATCTTAAGTGCAGTGTTATGGAAGAACCATTTCTTTCTTTTCACATCCAATATCCAACTACAAAATTTGATATATTTAGCAAACTAAACTTCTGTATGAAAACAGGTAATGGCAATAAAATAATATATAAGTAACAAATAAAAATAAAATAAATATACCCTTGCAGTATAAAGATATTTCTCAACACACACACACACACACACACACACACACACACAAACAGGCCTATTGCAATCACTTGTACATCAATGGCAAGTTATATTTCTCAAACAGTTCTTTTCTCATTTGACACATGTCCAGGCTAAACAGGACAAGTGGAGCAAGTGCCGGAAAACGATTGGGAAATAATAAAAACAAGTTTAAATAGGTACATTTTCTATAAATATTTCCCACACAAACAATGTTCACAGTTCTCCTTTAAAAATACATGTGGCCAGAAAAAAAAGTAAAAATTGCAAGATGTAAACTCACAATTGTGAGGAAAAAAGTCACAATTATCTTTTAAACTGTTTTATTCCATTGGGGAAACAAGCTTCCACATATATATCTGAGTGAAACTGCTTCTGAAACAAAATGTTGGACTGGACATTGATTTTCTTCATCAGGAATTGATTGGATGGTTGTTGATTGCCATCGCTGTGATGTCATGTGAGTGACAGGTTGTCCACCCCTCCTGTCAGTAAACGCATCATCAGAGATGTCGCTTATTGTGTGCATTTAAAAATCTTCCCAAATGTATAATTACAATCGTTTATGAATCTGTTATCAACTAAAGAAAAGCTTTAAGGTCTCCTTGCGTTTTATCCGCCAAAATAAAAGCTATATGGTTTAATGTTTGAAAGCAAAACATGAAGACAGCCAAACTAATTAGTACTGTAGTTTTATTGTTGTTCTGAAAAATATAAAATATAATTATTAGAAGTAAAATAAAATGTAATTTTTTTATTTTACGGTATAATAGTGTTATTGTAATTTTCCTTCTCAGTTTTCATCCTTAGCTGATCACATGTATGATTAATCATGTGTTTTGATTTACTGAACAGATCATCAAGCTGAATCGAAGACTGCAGCTACTGGAGCACGAGAATAAAGAGCGAGCCAAGCGGGAAATGGTCATGTACTCCCTCACTGTTGCGTTCTGGCTGGTCAACTCCTGGATCTGGCTCCGTCGCTAAACACCCCTCTTCTCCACTCATCCTTAGAGGGTCTAACAAAATAAAAGACACTTCAGTCACATTGTATATTAGGTATTTTCTCATTCACAGACTTTTCTGTTAGTTAAGGGTCAAAATAATAATATAACAGTTGCACTACTTTCAATAATAGGTCTAATTATGCTCTAAGAAATGTGGTTATTTTTAAGTTTTTGCATTTCCGATTGTATACTGTTTTTGTAATTGTTCTGTATGAATAGTTTGATGGTCCAGTGCAACGTGATGTAAATGTTCGTAATATTTCATTAGACATTCCATTTTTGTGAATGCATGAAAGTTTGTACTAATTTTTCAGTTCAAATATTTTGAGTCATTATTTAAGAACATATTTAAAGTTGTGGTATCACCAAAGAATTAAAGTGTAAAATGAATAAACTGTATTGCTTGTCACTGAATTTCAGACACTTGAACATAAGAAGTCTATCCTCCTGATTTCTATTCATTTTAAATATTGTATTAATATCTGAGCATACATGCCACTGCGTTAAATCCTACAGTAGTGTATCGTCCTTCAAAGATCAATGGGAGCAAAAGTGCAACACTTGTTTTAAAGCAAATTAATAATAGGTCTACCTTTTCTTAAACAAAATATATATAACAGTTGTCAGAGAACACTGCTAAGTGACATTTTTTAAATTTTTAACAAAATGTAATAATTTTTCAAGTAAAATGTGGCGTTTTAATAAGGACATTCTGTGATTGCAAATGTTTGGAGTTGTGGACTTCATAAAAATATGGTTTAATAACGATTAACGTGTTAATATACTGCAGTCAATTTACCATGGCGACCTTGAAACATATCCATAGATTATTGTAGTTATAAAAGTGATATTTTTGTTGAATCAGAGATATAATGAGCTGCAGTGTGGATTAATCCACTGGATGACACTCAGATACTCAGGATGTAAATCAGATGCCTTTGAACTTCAGGAATTTCAGGAAAGAATATGACTTGTACATAATTTACAGTATATTATCTATATCTGTGTATGATCTAGTTGTAAGAGCTTAAAGTAAAGGTAATGATAAATAATTTAAAAGATCTTGCTTATTCATCAGACTTTATACCGATTTACAAATAAATACAATATACTTTTATCTCAGCAAAGATAAAAGTATCTTGTATTTGTTTTTCCCTCCTGTTTATTCATATCATTCATATTATCCATATTATAAACATGTTCGTCATGTTTGAATGTATCTTTATACTTGTTCACATTTTTATTCTTGAATTAGGCTATATTATTTTGTCTATTCTTATGTGTGCACTGGAAGTTAATCACTAAGAACATTTCTGCAATAAATCTTTCTGATTCTATGGAAGGTTGTTCCTGCCACAGAATAAAAATAAACCTTTTACCTCACAATTATGACTCCTCTCGCAATTGCGAGTTTACATCTCGCAATTCTGACTTTTTTCTTAGAATTGCGTGGTATAAAAACCTATGATAAAAACTCGCAATTCCAGCTTATATGTCACTATTCTGACTTTGTAGCGTAAATATCTAGTCTAGTATAGAATTTATCACGCGATTTTGAGAAAAAAAAGTAAGAATTGTTGAGCTTCCATAGATTGTGATTCTGAAGCCATAGAGGGCGCTCTCTCGTTCTGAACACGTTTCTGACTGTGTTTTCCTCCTGACCTGGAAGAAAAACGGGAGTGTCAGTGAGTTCGGCCCTGCTTGGCACAGCAGTGGACGTGGAACAGCCAGTGTATTAAGTTACTTGCTGTCAGTCAGTGATGGATCCGTTGTTGTGAGAACGCAGACATTTGTAGTCTACTAAGACTGCGGCGGAATATAACGTTACTACAAACAAATGAAGGAAGCTTTCGCTCGACCCTGGACTTCGCCGGTGAAGGAAATAAGTAACTTTAGATTAGCATTTTTGATCGCTTGTGTTTAAATTAGGGTGCAAATGCTCACCTTGGAGGAGCACGTCTAGTAGCTAACTTACAGCTCTGGTCCTGTTCTCATATTTTTACATTTTCGCGATGGCACCGATGGGCATCCGACTGTCGCCGCTCGGCATAGCCGTGTTCTGCTTACTGGGAGCCGGTGTGATCTATCACCTATACGCGGGAGTTTTGTCGAGCAGATTCGCCTCGTTCAGACAGAAGACGACCGTGGATCTGCGAGACCTGCTCGCGCTGTCCATGGATGCCGCGGTGCAGGGCGGACGGGAGGTGAAGAGGATCAGGGAGGACAACACGCTGGAGGAGAAGTCAAAGGGCGAAACTAAAGAAGGTGCCAGTGAAAAGCTCACGCTGGGTGATCTGAACTCCCACCGAAAGATGTACTACCTGATCAAGAACACCTTCCCTAATATACAGGTACAGCTGATCTGTGCTTGAGGATGGACTATACTTTGCAAAAAATACCATGCATGGTATAACCATAATCCGCTCAGGTACACAGTTAATAAAGTCATTGTATTTATTATAAATGATTTATCCGTGCACGCTGTATTTCTGAATGATTTATGCGTGCACGTCAGTATTATTATTTTTTATATTTATCTAATGTGCCCTGGTAAT
This sequence comes from Chrosomus eos, assembly GCA_036326025.1. Lineage (NCBI taxonomy): Eukaryota > Metazoa > Chordata > Actinopteri > Cypriniformes > Leuciscidae > Chrosomus > Chrosomus eos. The sequence continues at coordinate 28,844,684 of CM070823.1, read as the reverse complement.
CGTTCTTCAGTAACTTCCCCTCCGTCTTTTACTGGCGCGAGGGCGGACAACCTGTCACTCACATCCAACCAGCCAATCAATTCACGACTTACAGAAGCAAGTTCCGCCCTACATTTTTTCTTGTTTGAAAAGCCGCTTCACTCACATAATGCCACATATGGGAGGAAACATACAACTTCTGTTAGTGTTTAAAGCCGAGAAACAAGCACGCAGCCATCTTTATAATTTTGTCTTTTAACTTCTGTTTTTGTGGTAGCTCTGTGGTATATTTCATTGTCGCTGTCGAAGAGTAAATAGCTGTTGAAATTAATTTACTTATTGTAGAGTATTCATGAGGATTGTATATGCTTAAGCGGTTGTCATAACAAATGTCAGTAGACCGGGAAGATTTTAAAACGAGTGGGTCATTCATAAATCCGTAAGATCTGTCCTTCATGTTGTGGAAATACAAACCGGAAGACAGACACAGCTCCATAGACAGAACACAACCGACGCCGTAGGTCACGTGACAATGACAACATGGCGTATGTAGTGCATCCGAAATTTCAGAAATTACAGAAAGTACTTTTTGAATGGTTGCAAAGTAAGTTTCAAAACAAATATATTACCTGCAATACAGCATGTGATTTTGGACGCAGCATATGTGTTTTTCCCAGCCCTTTTCCCATAGGGATTTTTCTAAAGTATTTGTTAAAGTGTTATAAGTAAGTCACGAAGCAAACCAATCATCGTTGAGGTGAATCACAACATTATAAACTTTTATATGAAGCTAAAAAGTATTTGAATATCAGATAAAAAGACAAAAGTACAAGAGGGAAGGGGCTGCAATCTCAAAAGCATTGCGAATGACAACAACGGCAGATAAATATAAAACCATTGACTGCATATAGATCAGTTCCAGTCAGTAAACACAGCCCTGACTATGGAACATTTTTGTTAAAGGTAAAAGATCCGACAGAATATTTTAAATGCAACTGAAATTGTCGCACTGTAGAGCACTGAACTATTACTTTTTCAGTTTTTAACCTCTAACAGACACAGCTGCGTAAATGTTCTTCAAAGTGTGGTTTTCTTTTCTATGTTTGCAGGTGAACTCAGAAGAACATGCGAACGCAGAGGGTGAGGCCACTTTGTGGACACGCAAGGTCCCTGAAGAAATTCTGGCCAAGATCCCTGGGGAGAAGGAGGTTCTTGCAGAGAAGATCACAGTGTGGATTGATCCACTGGACGCCACTCAGGAATACACAGGTCTGGTGCAACTCTTTATTTATAAATCATATCACCATAAATCTTAGGATTTTTTTTAGGAGGAATAATATTATATCTTCAATCACCGCATTAGTGTTGTCAAAAAACTCGGTACTTCGGTAACAAGTCGGTACTAAAAAAATTAAACGGTTACGGTACCAGCTTTTCTAGGTACCGAGTACCGGGTTAATGACGCTGTCACAGTTGCGTCCTCTTCATAAAAACACTGAGACATGGCAACCGGCGCTGCTATGCGGCGGCTTTGAATCCACTTGTTGACACGAAAGGAGGAAAGAGCCACATATGGAAATATTTTGAATTAGGCTAATGTCACGTTGCCATAAAGGGCCGTTCACACGTACACATAGCGCGTTTTTTGCGCGTGCAAATTTCAAATGTAGGCGCGCGGCAAGCGCGCTCATAATAGAAGTGACGTGCGAGCTTGTTTTTCCAGACGCGCCACTGTTCATGGTTGCATAGCGGAGACACGCGAGAGCGAGCGCTTGTGGAAAGAAGGATAAAGCAGGGCGAACTGCACTCTCCGTGATAACGAGGAAATATCAGCAAAGAATTGATGGCAGTTTTGGATTAAATAAAAGTACAGTTAAGTCAAATAAAACATGCTTTATCTCCTGTATAGTTTGGTAACGCTACAATACCATTCATTAACATTAATGCATTATCTAACATCAACACATTGAGTGAACAATATATTTCTACAATTTTAATGTTTGTTAATGTTATTTAATACAAACACTTGATTGTTTATGTTTTTACACTTCATTCATTGTGCATTAAATTATGTTAACAGAAACAACTTTTGATTTTAAAAATGTATTAGTACATTTTTAAATTAACCCCAAGGAGAATAATTGCTACAGTATATTAATATTATACATTATAAACTAAACAAATTATTGTTTATTGTTAGGTCATTTTATCTAATGTCATCTATCAAATAGAACCTTTTTGTAAAGTGTTTTTAATACAGTTTCCATCTTTGTAACCATGATATACACTTTAATATATGTAAATTTAATCTAAATTAAGCTTGGGTACCGAAATTGGTACCGAGAACCGTGGATTTTCACTGGTATTGGTACCGAATACTGACATTTTGGTACCGTGACAACACTAACACCGCATTATTTGTGTAGGTTATCTATATAGGAGTTGTAGTTTTATTATGCAAGTCCTGCTGTTGTAGTGGGAGGAACAGTTTTATGTTCCTGCGGTGCACAAGGGCTGTGTACCAGGATGTAAATCCTGTTTGTGCTTTCAACAGAAAATCTCCGGAAGTATGTCACCACCATGGTGTGTGTGGCTGTGGATGGGAGTCCTGTAATAGGTGTGATCCACAAACCCTTCACTGGGTACACAGGTGTGTTTATTTGAGCTTTACAGGCATAACCTCAAAACCAGATGACTAGGTGGCTTTGGATACAGGATCTAGGAGCCATTTTGGGAATGCTGAGGAATGAGCGATTTGTAGATTTCATAGTTTATTTTCTGCACTTTTTTGGTAACTTCAAATATATGGTTCTTTGACAAGATCTACACAATGTGTACTGATTAATAAACAAGAAAACGCATAAGTAAATTAACATTATATTAATGTGAGACTTCAAGATACTTTTTTGTGTCTTTAATGACAATTACAGTAGTTTATTATTGTGTTTAAGGGCAGTAATGATCATTATACCTAAACTGTCCTGTTCTGTATTTAATGGATTCATACTGTGGTGCTCACACATGCTCTCTCATCATCAGCATGGGGTTTTGTTGGAGAGGGATCCAATGTGGCACCTCGTTCTTCCTACAACACGAACTCTCCTAAGGTGATCGTCTCACGCTCTCACTCGGGCAAGGTGAAGAGCTTCGTTCAGGCTGCCTTTGGAAACAACACGGAAATATTACCAGCAGGGGGCGCAGGTACTGCATTCTGGGAGATCATCTCCTGTTGAGAAATAAATGTTTTGAAAAAATATTTATGATAAATATGTTCACTGCCATTCAAAGGTTTGGGGTCAGTAAGATTATTTTTATTTCAAATGCATGCTGTTGTTTTAACATTTCTATTCATTAAAGAATCCTAAAATAATAATAAGAAATAAATAATAATAAGAAATGTTTCTTGAGTAATAATGCTCAATTCTTTTAAATATATGTTCAAATAGAAAACAGTTATTTTAAATTGTTAGAAAATGTTCACAATGTTACTGTTTGTTACACAATGTTACATCAAACTTTTGAACAGAAGTGTCTTAAAATATTTTGTTCTACAAATATTAATATAAACAATTAAGTACCATATTTAATTGTTGATATTAATATTATTTATACCAAAAAACTACCTTAATATATATCTAAATATAATTGGTCTTAAATTAAAATATTTAAATTAAAGGGAAAGATCACTAAAAAATGAAAATTCTGTCATTAGTTATTCACCCTCATGTCGTTCCAAACCTATAAGACTTTTATTCATTTTCTGAACACAAATGAAGATCTTTTTAATTAAAAATTAGCGATTTCTGACGCTCCATAGACAGCTACACAACTGACGCTTTGACGCAGGAGAACAAAACTCATTGGTTCTTGCAGAAGCTCAAAAGTGCTGGGTAACACGAGAATGAACCTCATTGGTCCTTGCTGAAGCTCGTTGATAAATGTTTATATGTGAATAAAAGACTAAATTAAATCATATAAATCATATAAATTAAATCATATAAAGTGATCAAGTCTCTAAACCTTAGTTTTATGAACTTTTGAATGCGTCAAAGTGGTAGTTACGTTGCTGTCAATGGAGGGACAGAAATCTCTCAGATTTCATTTAAAATATCTTCATTTGTGTTAAGAAAATGAACAAAAGTTTAATGGTTTGGAACAACATGAGGTTAATTAATGACAGAATTTTCATTTTTGGGTGGAAAAACCCTTTAAATACATGATTCTTGTGCTATTGTGAACGATTGATTAGTGCATTTTATTCTAAAGTATAAAAATAACATATTTAGTATTTATTAAATAATTAAGTATTTATTTGTTAATAAACATTTAAAGATTTAATACAAGTTAGAACTGTCTGATTCAAATCCCATTCTTATATTTCAACCCTTTCTTGTCACCCCAAATTTTTTCACAATCCAATTAATTCCAATTGGATAAAATTTCAAATCCCATTCTACTTTTTTTCATGCTAAATACAAAATAGTTGTCAATGACTGTGGCAGGAGAACATACCAATGTACTTTGCTTCAGTAACCTTTGTGTTTTCCTCTCCACAGGATACAAGGTCCTGGCTCTTCTAGACTCCACTGATGAGGAACAAGAGATGGCCGATATGTACATCCACGTGACGTTCATCAAAAAGTGGGATATCTGTGCGGGCGATGCCATCTTGAAGTCTCTTGGTGGTCAAATGACAACTCTGAAAGGAGAGCAGATTGATTACTCGGGGTCAGAAGGAAACCCGGGCGGCCTGCTGGCCACCATCAAAGCTGACCACGAGGGATTGGTTAAAAGACTCCCTCCTTGGGAAAAGAACAAACAATAATAAATCACCGTCCGGTCATGTCCCTAACACTCCCATTTTCTTCAGTTCCACACCGGTGTGTAGAAATACGAGGAAATGTGATAAGCGTGCGACACAAGGCGACCGATCCAACACCTGTAGCTCAATTAAATGTGTAAAGAATGCCCAAACGGGTTTGAGAAGTGTTACAGGTTTTGTACAAAGGAAGCGTGCCTTTGGCTTGTACGGATCATTAGTGTGACTTATTTAAAAGAATGTTTGTGTGTAAATGAACTAAAAGTGTGAGAGTCGAATCATGAGGTCACCTTTATTTTAAAAATGAATCTCCAAGGTGAACCAGTAGCTCTTCTTCTTGTTTGATTTTTGAGGATGACGTTTCTAAACTTGCTGGTGAAACCAGGTTTAAAATGGTTTTGGGTGGAGATTTAACTGTGAATCCAGAGATAACTTGAATATGACGTCCTTGTGCGTAGCGCTACTTCGCATAATTGACTACATCGCTCCCCTTGATGCCGTTTTTTCGGTTTCTCTGTCAGATATCAATTTGTAAAGTTTATACACTGATACCTGAATTGATGTGTGATTAGACTACAGAGGTTTAAGCACCATTTGTAAATAAAATATATAATATAGTATGTTAAGATTGAAGTCTTTTGTTCCTAAGGAAAGTTGGAAGATAAAATGGATGTAATGGAGTAGAAACTCAGCAGTCATCATTCAGATGTTGATCTTTCGTAGGGTTTTTCACTGTGATTGCCAATTTAAAAAAAACAAACATATTTTTGTATGAGTATTCATACTCTTTCCATGATTGTTTATTGAGTTCCTTTGGATAGTCATGTACTGTTTACGTTCTGACAACAACATTGTGTGCATGAAAAAAGAGAATGGGGAGAAAATCAAATTCTGCATGTGCCCTTTTACAGATCGTGTCTGAGATTTGAGGCATGTTATTTGGCATTACATTGATGGACGTCATCATCCTGCCTTTAATAAATAAATGTATATGGGTTTTAATAAGGAGTGAAACTTAATTTTTTATGTGTTGAAATACAGTTGTGCATTATGTCAAACAATGCTTTGGTGAAGGAAATGTACACTTTTTGGACAAAAGGTTATGTGGGGTTATATATATAGAACCCTAGGGTTATTTTCTTAACTTAAATTTAAAGAACACTTAATGCCAAAATGCTATAGCCTACGGAGAAGTCTTGCATGATTGGATAATAGTTTGTTGTTCACCCCCCAAAAAATAATTGCTGTCATTAATCACCATCATGTTTTTCCAAACCCATAAGCTCTTCGTTCATCTTCAGAACACAAATTAAGATATGTTTGATGAAATCCGAGAGCTTTCTGAGACCCCCGTAATGTGTCGTAGACGTGGTGAACAGCGTCAGAGAATGACACAAAAGAGAAGAAATTGTTGAATAAGTCATTATTTTTGTTTTTTTTGTGTGCAAAAAAAAGTGTTCTCGTCGTTTCATAACATTAAGGTTGAATCACATGGACTATTTTAAAAATGTCTTTACCTTTACCTTTTTGGGCCTTGAAAGTGGTTATTACATTGCAGCCAGAAAGTTCTCGAATTTCATCAAAAATATATTACTTTGTGTTCCGAAGATGAACGAAGGTCTTTACGGGTTTTGAACGACACGAGGGTGAGTAATTACTGACATAATTTTCATTTTGGGGAAATGTGCTAACTACTACTAACTTACTGTTCTATAGAACCTTTTATTCTTAAGAGTTGCATTTAAATATTCTCTAAACATCTGTTAACAGATTCTAAAATGGTTTTGTCAGTATTTAGCCCTATCTACATTTATAAATGTGAACTAGACTAGAGCATCTGATTTTCCCACCACAAGGTGGCAGATTAGTCTCGTATTTATTATTATTATATAGGCCTACACGCGTAGAGCAACAAATGTGAAACAAAAATGTTTTTATGATTGTGGATGCATACTTAATTTCTTGACCAGCATAAACTGAGTCGTTGAAACAGGAGCTCGGTGAGATGTTAAAACATGAATCGGAGTGTGCGATGGACACAGCAGGCAGTGAAACTGAGCTGCTCGATTCTTGTTTTTCCACACCATCACACTCAATTCAGCTTTAAATGAGTTTACCAGCACTTCACAGCTAGCTATGCCACATCGTCTTTCTCCAACGCTCACGTTTTACATTTCTGCAGATGTCTTCAATTATCACAGCATGCCATTGTAAAACCTCTGTGACAGATCCTCCACTCCAGTGTGTCGATGAACCCCCCGTGAGGATGCGGAATTAGACAAAAGTCATGTCAATCTCCCGAGAAGGCTTTTATCGAAGAAAGAACAAATCCATATTTACAGTAGATCAATCTGCGGGACAGATTCAAATGTTCGAATCAAACGTTATACATGATTACAAAGAGTAGTAGTAGGCCTATTGTTTTGTAATGTGACAGATGTGTACGCTTATTTCTGATCAAAAAGTATAAACATGACTGGTTGCTGATAGTTCATAGTTACTATTTATTATCTCACTGGTCATATTGATGTGTTGCTAAAAGGCTTTCTGCCATTTCTTTGATATGTTAAAGGGACTTGCTCTTTGGTCCAGCTCCTGCTTTGGATTTTCTTACTGTAGTAAAATGTTAATACTTGACAGTCAATACACCCCATGTTTCTATAACTTTAATGTTCCAATTGGTTTTTGTTTTAAAATATTATTTATAAACATCTGAAAATGATTTTATTAAAATAAACAGATTTGATCTCATTAAATCAATTTAACAGACAGACAGACAGACAGACAGACAGACAGACAGACAGACAGACAGACAGACAGACAGACAGACAGACAGATAGATAGATAGATAGATAGATAGATAGACAGACAGACAGACAGACAGACAGACAGACAGACAGACAAACTTACACAGATTACAACTATCCCTCTGTTGTGGTGTCATATACACCAAAACATAAAATTTGCAAAACATTAAAAAAAAAATTCTTTCAAAGATATGTTGCATGAAATGTTGACATATTTGGTTACCAAGGAGACACAAGTGTCAGTGAAGAGCTTGAGATAAAAGTCATGCACATGATTTGTGAAGAAAAGGAAAATTGTAAATATCCCTTGAATAGTTTTTTGTTTTAATATATTCAAATAAAATAATTTCCAGTCGAGCTGTAATTTTGTACAAAGTGTGATTTTTTTTATTGTATGTATTTTCGTATATATACAAATTGATAGATATGAAATTAGACTTCCACAGTTTTTTTTAATTATTCTTATTTTGTTTTTATTACAGAATGCTAAATAACATATAATTTAACGTGGTGTAAAATAATTTGTTGGTTGAGAGAGAAAAAAAGACAAATATTTCCTGTGATGCATAGATAGTTTAATCAAGCTGGACGAGTTGCCCCAAAAAGCCTTTATCCTATAATTACCTTCTAGCAACCACAGCTGTCATCCAATTAATGTAAGGCACATATAACAAACATCTGCTACATGACAAGTGAGCACATTGTTATAAACCTCAAATAAATCTGATTTAATATCCACTTACATGATGGAAGCACTGCGCTATTTAACATTTAGATGTGAGTAAGATTTAAGCACTATAGCTCTATATACAGGCCGCTGTCAGTTCAAATCCCAATAGTCTCAGCTGATGTCCCTTCAGGCAAAGTGTTTAACCTGTTTATACTCCATAGCATGGCTGCCACAGAGTTCGACTTTTATTTGTTACTTGTGGCAAATTTGACTAGACATATGCAAAGTAAAGCACTCATACCAGTGCAAGCTGGATATAGCCAGATACAAAAGATATTTGATGAGATGGAAAAGACAAATAAAGGGGGAAATAATCTTTCGGTGGGTGGGAAAACAGTTCACAGAGGATACGTCTCTTGACATGATAAAACAAAAATAGAAGGAGGAAGAATTGGCTAAGAGCACAAAAATGAAATGAAGTGTGGATGAACATTCCCATGGGTAAATTATCCTGACACAGTCAGAACACTTGATAGGCTGTTGAAGAGCATGATAATCATGTGTGCTGAGAAATTAGCTCTTACTGTCATGTGAGGACTATTGAATCTGCTGATTGTACATATATATTTGTCAGTGAGATATAACCTAAATCAAATTAAGGACAACATTGAAATTTTCAATCATTACTAAAGTAACTATGACTTTGGGTGAAATCATGTAAATTGTCATATAAATGCTCTGCGATCGATGCAATATTAGAATCCACAAATTATCTACACTCACTTGCCTACAACTGGCTATACATTATATGATTCTTGTGTGTTGAAATAATTTGGCTCTCTGGAATACTTCATACTGATTGGTCAGTCGGAAGGCACTATAAGCAACTTTCTTTTCAAATTTTCACTGTTGCCTGCAAAGATGTTCAAATAAACTACAACTGGTTTGGATGCTGTTAATGTCAAAATAAAATACATTTCTCAGTAAAAAATTAACTTCTAAAGCCCAATATACACTCACCTAAAGGATTATTAGGAACACCATACTAATACTGTGTTTGAACCCCTTTCGCTCTCAGAACTGCCTTAATTATACGTGGCATTGATTCAACAATGTGCTGAAAGCATTCTTTAGAAATGTTGGCCCATATTGATAGGATAGCATCTTGCAGTTGATGGAGATTTGTGGGATGCACATCCAGGGCACGAAGCTCCCGTTCTACCACATCCCAAAGATGCTCTATTGGGTTGAGATCTGGTGACTGTGGGGGCCATTTTAGTACAGTGAACTCATTGTCATGTTCAAGAAACCAATTTGAAATGATTCAAGCTTTGTGACATGGTGCATTATCCTGCTGGAAGTAGCCATCAGAGGATGGGTACATGGTGGCCATAAAGGGATGGACATGGTCAGAAACAATGCTCAGGTAGGCCGTGGCATTTAAATGATGCCCAATTGGCACTAAGGGGCCTAAAGTGTGCCAAGAAAACATCCCCCACACCATTACACCACAACCACCAGCCTGCACAGTGGTAACAAGGCATGATGGATCCATGTTCTCATTCTGTTTACGCCAAATTCTGACTCTACCATCTGAATGTCTCAACAGAAATCGAGACTCATCAGACCAGGCAACATTTTTCCAGTCTTCAACTGTCCAATTTTGGTGAGCTCTTGCAAATTGTAGCCTCTTTGTCCTATTTGTAGTGGAGATGAGTGGTTCCCGGTGGGGTCTTCTGCTGTTGTAGCCCATCCGCCTCAAGGATGTGCGTGTTGTGGCTTCACAAATGCTTTGCTGCATACCTCGGTTGTAACGAGTGGTTATTTCAGTCAAAGTTGCTCTTCTATCAGGTTGAATCAGTCGGCCCATTCTCTTCTGACCTCTAGCATCAACAAGGCATTTTCGCCCACAGGACTGCCACATACTGGATGTTTTTTCCTTTTCACACTATTCTTTATAAACCCTAGAAATGGTTGTGCATGAAATTCCCAGTAACTGAGCAGATTGTGAAATACTCAGACCGGCCCGTCTGGCACCAACAACCATGCCACGCTCAAAATTGGTTAAATCACCTTTCTTTCCCATTCTGACATTCAGTTTGGAGTTCAGGAGATTGTCTTGACCAGGACCACACCCCTAAATGCATTGAAGCAACTGCCATGTGATTGGTTTATTATATAATTGCATTAATGAGAAATTAAACATGTGTTCCTAATAATCCTTTAGGTGAGTGTATAACACACACACACACACACGCACGCACGCAATTTTTGCTTTGATTCCAATAAACCTATGTTGTGATTGTACTGTAGTGTTTTGCATCAATATATTACAAACTTTGTTAAATGATTCCACTATGTCTGTATCTCTCTACTACTGCAGTACTTTTACAGAAATGTATTTACTGTACATAGTACCATAATGAAACCTGTATCACCTATTTTGTTCTACAATATTTAATGATTGTACGATAATAATGACACAGTGAAACTATCGGTTGCTCGTGTGTGGGTGATCTATAGTTGTTTCAATGGTATTTCACAGTAAATTTGTTTTTTGAACCAATTGTTGTGCAAGTGCAATATTTCTTTAAAGATGTGAATGCACAATGCAATGTTTTGAACAGACAGCCTGTGTTACAAGTGATAACCGTTTTGTGTGTAGAGTTGTGAAAAATGACATTCTGAAAATAGTAGCAAAGTGATTGTAAAAAACTGTAATTAGATCCACCTTAAAGGCTATTTAACACTTCTGGAAGTTATAACTAACATTTCTTTTATGTTTTTTTAATTATAGGCTATAACTAAAATGCTGTCTTTACAATATTAACAAATGAACGTTCCATGTCCACGTTAATATTTATATGGTGATTAGCCATTTTTTAGGTGCATTATTTGTTTTCCCAAACCGAGGGATGAGACAAGATGTCTGGTAATCAGCAGCATGTCACAGATGCTGTCGACAGAAATGAACTTGTATGAATCTTGGATTCCAGCTTGAAACTTTATTATAGCTACGCCAAGAGGTGTTGCAGGCTACAAAGTCTGATATCAGTATTCATTCCTCTGCTGCTGTATCACCTGCACATTTGTTTGGGCTTGGGGAAAACACAGAGTTTGGTGATTCAGAGCGTGTGACGGAACATACACCTCTCTCTAGGCCATTTCTTGCTTGGTTATTTACGCATAGAGGATAATGGATTAACGGAGCCCAGGCTTTTGGCATCAGCAGTATGGTACATTGTGGGGGGGCACAATGAGCCATAGCACATTGCTCACGAACACAAAACTTTGTGAGATATACAGTTGTGAGAAACTCAGAGCAGTCTGTCGTGATCATCGAAATCCCCTTAAAGCCATAATAAAAACAGTTTAGCCAGCAACTATCAATTCGAGTTATGAGAGTCAATATGTTGGACTAGTGATTTTCCACAGGGCCAAGTCTGCAACAGCTGTTTAAGTAGATGGCTTTATATATAGCAGAAATAACCACTTGATTTGTTGTGATGTGTCACTTCTGTGACATGTTGTTGTGCAATAAACTGAATTAATGGAGCATTTTCAACTATATGCAGTATGCACTAATACTAATAAGACTAATGCTTCCAAAGCAAGTCAAGTCGAAGCTTTATTGTCATATGTGCAAAAGCACAGTCAAGTAAAATGAAATAATGTTTTCTTTGCAGAGCTAAGACAACATTTGGCATTAACAACTGACTGAACACATAAGAACTCAGAACAATAAAAATAGATTAGACAGCAGTTAGTTACGGTCCTCGAATTTGATTGACCAAGCTAGAAAGCCGATATTTATTTGTTTCAGACATGTCTCTTTTTTTGGTCACTCCCCATATTTATGACCATAGGCAAGTCAAAATAAAGCCCCCCCCCAATGTTCCATATAGGTCCCAAAAACATTTGTACAGATCTCAAGTTAGCACAGACCCAACCAAATCTAACATTGGTAGACATTTATATATATCATATCCAAAATCCATCGGTGAGAGTCTTTTGGAAAGTCATGGAAATGCTATTGTGGATTTTTATTTGGCTACTGGAGCAAATGGAAGTTTACCCAACTATGGGACAACTTCCCCTTCTGAAAACCCCGGAGATGAGAAAAGGCTCCATAAGCGGTGGGTTATTTTTCTGTGAAGAAGAGACAGATCTGACTGTCCTTATTAATAATTTGAATTATCCACTAAACCAATTCCTTCAAAAACACTGATACATTCAAGACCTAAACAATAAACCCATGCAGTGTCGTAAAATTGCTGTCCGAATTCAAATCTCAAGTCGTTTTGTAATAAATTTAAAAAATTTATTTCTGAAATGCTGGAAGTGGGCCATTATAATGGCAGCAACAGATGCAATACAATTTTAAAATAACTATTTTATACATTTATAAATAAAGATTTGCATGACTAATAATTTTACTAGTTGATCAAATAGTCAGGTCAAATGTTTACCTTTTGTAAATGAGACGCTGTGTTAACTAATTTCTTTTTAACTATTTTTTTAACTAATTAACATCCATGATTTTGAGAGATAAAATGTGATACAGAACACCATTTAAACCATAGCAAGTGAAATGTACTATTATTAAATAGAAATTTTAGTAAATGTAGTAATAAATGTAAATGTTGAACTTCCTCCTCAACAAAATTATCATATTAAAGGTTTAATCACAATTACCTTCCGTCTCTGAATCATTTCTACTGTGTGCAAACAATTTTTGTTGGCAGAAGAATAGACAAAGTAACTGGCAATGTGTCTGAAATCCAAGGTACACAATAACTTCTTGTTAATTGAACTGAAGCTTGGTCTCAATGTCAACACTAGCAGTCGTGATTAGCTACGGTATGTGTTATACACATCATTTGGAGTTGATGGGATGCGAGTAAGCCTTTATCTTGATTGAAAGAGGATAAGCAAAGAGCTGGATTTGCTTCCGTAAGGCAACATGAGTTTGCTCCCTTTTTTACAGCTGCTGTAGAAACAGTGTAAACAGTTCTGAAGAAATTGTTGCCTACAAATTGGGGGCAATAAAAGACAGACTCTTTAATTTAACACCTATGGGTAATTATCCTCAAATGACTAAGGTGGTAAATGAATGTATGTTTTGTCACCTTTGTTGAGGTTTCCACTCGGTTTATTACTCCGAGATTACAGCGGTGCTAATTAAAAGAGTGGACATGTGTATATGAATCACCACAGGTCCAGAGAATTTAATTAAGTTTCCCTTATTTATCATCTCAGAGCTGTCACTCAGGTGTATTTAATAAATGTGTCAGGATAATTGCAGGTCTGTGCTCCGCTCAAAATAAGCCACTCGTATAGTCTCAAAATATAATCACTCTTAAGCCTCTGCAATTAATTCTCAAAGTTATCTGACTAAGATTATAGCTGACACCTTCCTGCAATATTCCATGCTAGTTGAACGTCATCTTAACATCTACTGTTATTTCTATTACATATCGATCTTTGTCCTTTTCAGACATTGTTTTACCTTAGGAAACCTCTAAAAAGTGTTGTAAAACTCTGTTGATGGTGTGGTTTGAAGTAGTTGAATGTTCAATGACTCATCAGGTCCCATTGAGGAAGTACCAGAGTTCTCAAAGTAAATTGGAGGAGCTCAATAATGTGCGTATGGCCTCTCACCTCTATTCCCTTCAGCAAGAAGAGCCTTCATGCCATTAGCGCAGCTCCGGTGAGGAGCCTCTCCATGCTGGCTCTTGGTTCTCTTTAAGAACTTTGAAGGAATTGCATTAATTCCTCGCCATACCCTTTGTGTAATTTGCTGGTTGATAATATTCATAAAGAATGTCAGTTAGGCTGATGAAAAAGGAAGATAATTTGACTACATTTGGTATTGAGAGTCATTAAATGTGTGTTTTTTTTAACCTCAGTCTTGTGTAACTTTGCTGATTTTCAACCTGCTTTGTATTATTACAATGTCGGTAATAAATGTAAATGAATGTTTACTCTTTCTCTGTATTACATGAGCCGAGACATTCCCGTTTATTTGTCCTTTTACATCATCCTGCAGACTTTTGATAGCTCTAGGGATTTATAGATTATACTTCAGCATTTTCTCCCCCGCCCACGGAGAGTCGGGTCAACAGAGGGTTATGTTAACAAAACAGTTATTGTAAGTGAAGGTTTATCATTGGAAGTTATATTGTACTTTGTGTCCTCTTTAAACAGCATTATGGTCAAAATGGAACACTCTTTCTTACCTGTACGCAACAGCGTTTTGCTTCGGGGTTTGAACAGAACTGCTGGAATAGCTGTTAAGTTTTCCCCTCCATTTGGCCTAAAACACTGTGTTCATAAAGTCATCCAGTTTTAAACATTTGACTACAGGTTTACTTGATTTTCGGTTGCTGTGTTCTCTCCATATTTTCGAAAATAACCTACTCCCGCTAAATGTTTACTCTTTGAATTCTTGCACCTGGGAACAATACAAGTTGACAGCATTATGACTAAGCCAAGGCCATCTGAGACAAATTTTATGAATCCAAAAAGATTCCTCTTATCCTTGCTAAAATCTTTTGCCTCTTGTCGCTATTCACTAGTTTAACATGTTCACCGACAGCTGATTAATGACCAATTCCAAGTCAAATTTGACCTCTGATGAAATTCTGCTAGTGTCAAAAGATTTGACACACAGTCCTGCAGTGTGGCTTCTCTTATGACAACCTTCAAATAAAAAAACGATAGGAGCGCAGAACCCGATGACGTAATTAGTGCGTCAACAATGAACCACACTTGCTCCACACCAGCCCGTTCTCATCCCAAGACGTCATTTAATTGAGACTTTTGACCATGCGTCAACTAACTGACGCTAAAGGGTGCCTTTAGCGCCAGTTAGATGACGCTCATCCTTGGGCGTCGTCTAACTGACGCTTTTGACCATGCGTCTACATCGACGCACATGGCACCCTTTAGCATCAATATGAGACGCGCCTACCCTACCCCATACCTAAACCTACCCATAACGGACCCCATAAAGGCACCCTTTAGCGTCAGTTAGTTGACGCATGGTCAAAAGTGTCAATTAAATGACGCCTTGGGGTGAGAATGCGTTGTCCACACATATATCTTTGTATTTTTTTTTCAGTTTTTCTTTTCAGGACAAGCCATGATCAAAATGTAAAACTCTGGACTTGCGTGTGTCTAGACTCCCGTAGTTTGACATTAATAACAACAGAGATCCTACAGTGTGACATGGCTTACAGCTGGGATCGTGTGTTATACAGTCCACAAGCAAAATTCGTAAAGGCCTATTATAAATCGTAAAATGTGCACCCGGCTTAAAAGTTTGATAAGAAGTATTTCCTACTAAAGCAAGGCGGTATTTGACTCTAGTCAAGCGTATCCAAAGCTGATTGATTGGTGGCAGTGACCACTGACGGCAACACTCCCAGTGCATTATGGCTGTTGTAGTTTTCCTACCTTTTTGGCAGCCAATTTGCAACAGCCTTTTTCTCTATTTTCTCTAGTCAATCAGCACCGTTTTCGCAAATGTTTTTACCTTTTTACAACATAGCCAGCCAAGTTGTATTGAAATCCCATTTTGCCAGAGGTGAAGTACTCTTTAAGTCTTCACCAATGTCAAAGAAGCACTTTGTCCTTTCTGCTTTAACAGTCATACTCTTCTTTTGTGCATTTCCTGTTCGTGTGTCGCCCCTGTGGCCCGCCTGAAGACATTTTCAATCTATTATAATGTTTCTTCACGCGGCGGACTGCATGACTATCTTCCTCAGGCTTTAAGTAATTATCCCAACCATCTGCCTGCATCTCTTCCACAGATAGGGGGGACCTTGACACCCCTGTGTTCTGCCTTAGAGACTGCCTTCGAACCCCGGGGACACGATACTTTGCATGCCGCTTTGAAGACATCAGCGGAGCTACTCACAAGGTCATCAGCAAGAAGAAAGCATTATGCTGGATGACAGTGTGAAGCAGGTGAGTAGTTGTTTTTCGAGAGATGTGGGAAGCTTTGCTGGCTAATTAATTACATTGCAGTGTTAATTAATATTCTTGCTATATTTAAACTTTGTAAACAGAATATTTTACATTATTTATGCAGATTTGTGCAGATTAGACGAGACCATACAGACAAGATATGGACCAAGAAGATTTTGTAGTATCTAGATTTTAAGTCAATTAAATAAACGATTAATACATTGTATTAAAAACAATTAATTTAAATTTATTTGAATTAATACAATTTGTGACACATTCAGCCAAATCATCCCATCTAATTGTCCAATTTCCTTCAATATGTCATAACTATATAATGTAATATTTGTTAGTTATTTTTTATCCGATTATGTATTGTTTTATTTTAACATTTAAGAAAGTTAATGCATTTAGGTAAGCCAATAAGACCAATAACACTTGGTCTGAATGTTTTTGTAAAGCCATCCACTTCTCATCGCCTCCACACCTTGGCCCATTCCATAAATGGACCCTAAAACACAAACTTGAATGTATGACTAATTAATTTGTATTGTGTTATGTTGAGCATTTAGCTATATGAGTGGTTTACATAATGTAAAAGGAAGCACTACGGGATAAAAAAGCCTTTATGAGAGCAAGTGGGAGTACTTTCGGCACTGTTTGACTACAATAGACATATGTTGTTCAGAAATGTTCCAGTGCTGTCCTAAATTGACATATGGGGTATATGAACAAAATAAACCATTGTAACCTAAAGACTGATTTCTTGTGGTTCACATTTGCTTCTGATGCAGTAACACCATTTTTACCTTGAATAATGATTATATCACATTACTGTGATTCATTATTTAAACTTCTGAATAATTTCTTTCTGATAGATATTTCATGGAAGTATTACAATTTAATAAAACCACAATAATTATTCACATTAGTGTGTGCCAGGCATGAGGCTTGCCGAAAATAATGTCGAAAAGACTCCAAACACCATTGTATTCTTATGTAGAATCCACTTGGCCTATAAAATATAAGTACTGTGAACCCAACAGAATGGTCTCTGAGCTGTGGGCTATTATGTGGTTCTCTATTATGATTGAAGTGTTTGCACTCAATAAAGAGCTTTATAAATGTTTACCCCTCTAAGCAGAGAGAAAGAGTACCGTTCCCTTGGAAAAGCATGGTCTTCCAGAGAAAACACAGGTGTCAGTCTACCTTTCCTCAGGCTATGTCTACAACAGGAAACCAGTGAAGCACAGAGAACCAGGTGATGACTTCTGAACCGAAACTGACTAGTAATGGAAACTAAGCCATGATCAAAGACCCTCAACATTCAGTGTTTATGCAAGGATCCTAGAGCAATTTTCAAAATGCTAATGTGCAAAATGGCCTCACTGGAATTGTGACAAGCCTAGTATGCAAGTATAGAGATGGATTTTTAATTTGGCATTAATGCTTATGTGAAATCAATGTTTATCCCAGCACCACAAAAGAAAATGCACGAATAAGAAGTATATATCTGGCTTATTGCATGCATGCTTTCTTTGTTATACCTTGACGTTCAAAGTTTTATAGGGTAAAAAGTGTGGGCTTTTTTGCATGTACCTTTTTAACACATGTCGACTGATTCCTCCCTCCAGCCTGAATAGCTGAAACTTTTACATCTCCTGCATTGACACGCCTGAAGCACAGACGAACAGAGAAGGTGAGTCATGTCTCATTATTCTCAAGAATGCAACTTCAAAGCTGCCATGACAGACAATACATTATAACCTCCATTCAACAGCCATTCAGCAGAGCCGGCTCACATCTCAAGTCGTTATTCATCAAGTGCAATCTAAAAATTGATAATAATCTTAAGTGTATATAATCAGAGGTAAGAAGAGAGTTTTTTTTCCAAATGTCCTTGTCCGTCTGTTAGTCAGGAATATGTACAGAGTACCACTGCTAACCTGTCAACAAACACTTGGGTTCCTGTTCTAATTGTGATACTGCATCTTTTTAAACTTCTAGGGGGGTAATGTGATTTCATGCGATTAATTCAGTGGCATTTTTTTTTCCATACAAGAGACTCTTAAGAATTCCCAGTTGCCATGTATGCACTCTTATTTCACACTCAGGGGCTTTGGGTAATACTTTGGGTAGGTCGTGACATCATCGAACATATTATCTACACTCACCTAAAGGATATTAGGAAACTTTGGGGTGAATGGCCGACTGATTCAAGCTGATAGAAGAGCAACTTTGACTGAAATAACCACTCG
Source organism: Chrosomus eos (assembly GCA_036326025.1). Classification (NCBI taxonomy): domain Eukaryota; kingdom Metazoa; phylum Chordata; class Actinopteri; order Cypriniformes; family Leuciscidae; genus Chrosomus; species Chrosomus eos. The sequence continues at coordinate 28,826,183 of CM070823.1, read as the reverse complement.
TTACAACCGAGGTATGCAGCAAAGCATTTGTGAAGCCACAACACGCACAACCTTGAGGCGGATGGGCTACAACAGCAGAAGACCCCACCGGGTACCACTCATCTCCACTACAAATAGGAAAAAGAGGCTACAATTTGCAAGAGCTCACCAAAATTGGACAGTTGAAGACTGGAAAAATGTTGCCTGGTCTGATGAGTCTCGATTTCTGTTGAGACATCCAGATGGTAGAGTCAGAATTTGACATAAACAGAATGAGACCATGGATCCATCATGCCTTGTTACCACTGTGCAGGCTGGTGGTGGTGGTGTAATGGTGTGGGGATGTTTTCTTGGCACACTTTCACCCATCCTCTGATGTCTACTTCCAGCAAGATAATGCACCATGTCACAAAGCTTGAATCATTTCAAATTGGTTTCTTGAACATGACAATGAGTTCACTGTACTAAAATGGCCCCCACAGTCACCAGATCTCAACCCAATAGAGCATCTTTGGGATGTGGTGGAACGGGAGCTTCGTGCCCTGGATGTGCATCCCACAAATCTCCATCAACTGCAAGATGCTATACCTATCAATATGGGCCAACATTTCTAAAGAATGCTTTCAGCACCTTGTTGAATCAATGCCATGTAGAATTAAGGCAGTTCTGAAGGCGAAAGGGGGTCAAACACAGTATTAGTATGGTGTTCCTAATAATCCTTTAGGTGAGTATACATTTTACATAGAAATCACTTTGCAAATGTCAAATTTGCCAACTTTAAGGAATAGTTAAGACAATTCTGCCATTATCTACTCATATCAATCCCATATGACTTTTTAATGTGGAATAATAACATTTCATCGTGACCATGTATGTTAAGGTCCTAAAATCACACATACACACACACACACACACACACACACACACACACACACACACACACACACACACACACACACACACGCACACACACACGCACGCACGCACGCACGCACGCACGCACGCACGCACGCACGCACAGACACACACACACACACACACACACACACACACACACACCACACACACACACACACACACACACACACACACACACACACACACACACACATAAAACCATCATAAAAGGATGAGGGAATAGTTTTGTGGTCATGTTGAGCATGAAAAACCTTTGAAAAACTTGGGTTTGAGTCCGTCCCAGGTCATGTTCCCATTGCATTCCCCTTTCTTTATTTCTGGGTAAAAAGTCCATACAAAATAGCATACAACACTTGCTGGCACAAAATGTCCATACTGTTACAGTTTTTTACAATCACTTTGCTACTATTTCAGAACCTTGATGCCATATTTCAAAACTCTACACACAAAACTCAAAACGGTTATCACTTGTAACACAGGCTGTCTAATGTTCAAAACATTGCATTGTGCATTCACATCTTTAAAGAAATCTTGCACTTGCACAATCATTGGTTCAAAAAACAAATTTACTGTGAAATACCATTGAAACAACTATAGATCACCCACACACAAGCAACCGATAGTTGCACTGTGTCATTGTTCGTACAATCATTAAATATTGTAGAACAAAATAGGTGATACAGGTTTCATTATGGTACTACAGTACATGTACAGTAAATACATCTCTGTAAAAGTACTGCAGTAGTAGAGAGATACAGATACAGGTTAGCACGGAGAGGCACCTGTGGATAAATCTCACGGGCATCAAGAATAAGGATTGTGTATTCCTACTTGATGCCCTGGTCTCACCTTCCGGCCTGTTTGGCGACTCGGTTAACACAGTCGTCACCAGGTTTTTGGAGGTGAAAAAACACAAGGAACCTTTCGTCCAATTTCTTCCTTAGCATCATCTCTAAAAAGAAGTCTTGATGGTCTTGCTCCCAGCCCATTGGGTATAGCCCCCCTTGAGACGGGGCGCGCAAAACATCTTCTTGCCCCTTCCCGATATCCCCACGAAACCTCTGTACCATCCCCGCCGCCTCTGGTGTTTCAGGGGCAGCGGTTTCCAGCTAAATGTCTGGCAGCGTGGAAACTTCAGCCAGGTATTTCTGCGTGGGTGCTAAGCACAGTAGAAATAGGATACAGAATTCAATTTATTCGTCATACTCCGCATTTTAACAGTGTGTTCCCCACTTCCGTGAAACCGGAGCTGGCGCATGTACTGTCATAAGAGCTACAATCTCTTCTGGTCAAGGAGGCCATAGAACATAGAACCTCTTACAGAGAGAGAGTCAGGCTATTACAGCAGATACTTCCTGGTTCCCAAAAAGGAAGGGGGGTTGCGTCCAATCTTAGATCTTCAAGGCTTAAACCGTACAGTCAAAGCGCTCAAGTTCAAGATGTTAACTGTCAAGATGATCGTGTCACAAATTCAACATCACAATTGGTTTGTCACGATCGATCTCAAGGACGCATACTTTCATATGTAAATATTGCTACAACACAGGAAATTTCTGAGGTTCGCTTTCGGGGACGAAGCGTACCAATTTCGGGTTCTTCCGTTCGGCCTAGCCTTGCCACCCCGCACATACACAAAATGCATGGATGCAGCAATGGCTTCATTGCCACTCCAGGGCATTCGCATTTTGAATTACATAGATGGCTGGCTAATACTAGCACAATCGCTAGGCACTTCAACACAGAAATATCATGCTATCTCATCTAGTTTATTTGGGGTTGAGACTCAATGACAAGAAAAGCGTTCTCTCTCCTGCCCAGAGAACGACTTACTTAGGGATCGTATGGGATTCGAAAAATAAATCACCAGGAAGGTCTACGTTCACGCAACCTGAACATGATAGCGAGGCAGATCTTTCTTCTGGGCTCAGGACAAGTTCCTGTCACTCAGAGCAGTATACATTCTTGGACACCTGGATGTGGGAGCAGATTTTCTTTCCAGACAGAAACTACTAACGGGAGAGTGGAAACTCCACCCTGAGGTAGTGAAACAGATCTGGTCAAGATTTTACGAAGCAGAGGTGGACCTCTTCGCCTCCCAGCAGTCAGCGTAATGTCCCCTCTACTTCTCTCTGAGCAGGCCCGGCTACAGGATGAAATTACTGAGGGGGCATGTGAAATTGTTAAGGGGGCTTAACTTTATACCATCAGATTTTTAAATGCAGCGCTCCCTAAAACGCTCCATATGCAACTGCACAGGTAACCGCATAATAAAAAGATAAGCCAGCATAATTTATTATTCATATATTGACTCTTTCACGCTTAAATTTTAAATATTCTAACTGACTCCTCTGAGTGAGTTTTTATTTTGAAACGTTCCACCTTAACGTTTCCATGGCAACGCGTCGTATTTGTCACGTGACACCGCACAATAATGCATGACAGATGTATCGCTTTTATTTCCTTTTTCCTTTTTTATTCAAAATATTCACAAACTTGTTTACCATGTCAGACATCAACTATCTGATATTCCGATTCTCAAAAAACTGGTAGTGAGTGTGTTTGGTCGTTTAAAACCTTTATAAATAATCTTGATCTTGATCTATAACGTGTGATGGGCGCCACCATGTTTCTTTGCGCCGCAGTTCAGACAGAGTCCTGTCAGTCATCAGTTTCTCACGAAATACATGTAAGAAAGTGGCCGGTGAACTGTGAGAAGAATAGAGTAAACTTTAGAGTTACTTCCACTATGTTTGTCTGATATGAATAACACACGTTGGCAAATTTGAATAGATTGTTATTGCTGCTTCCACATCTGTGTGTATTTTACAAACTCCAAATGTATTGTTTTACTAGTGCTTATATGTTTTTAAATGTCTGAAACCTAAAATAAACATAATTTATGAAAACACTGCATAGTTGTGATATATGACAGCGCTGAGCTCGTCCGTCTCTGGCTCAGCGCCAACCAACGCGCGAATCTGGCAGTGATGTCACGTCACTGAACATTATAAATCCCATTATGTGGGCCGTACCGCTCAAAAGGTTAAACATTTAATTTGTAACAATGAATACAAAAATTAAACTGAGGGGGCACAAATCAGATCTGAGGGGGCAATGCCCCCTTTTGCCCCCTCGTGGCGCCGGGCCTGTCTCTGAGTCACCCAGCAGTCAGCGTAATGTCCCCTCTACTTCTCTCTGAGTCACCCAGCCCCCCTGGGTCTGGACACGATGGATCACACATGGCCCAAAATGCGTCTGTATGTGTTTCCTTCGGTTTCTCTGCTCCAGGGAGTTCTAGCCAGAGTTCGCCATCAAGGGTCTTGCCTCTTACAGTGCCGCGTTGGCCGAACAGAGAATGATTCTCGGAGATAATATCTCGCCTCGCCTGGTCGCCCTGGGCGATACCGGAGAGGAGGGACCTTCTGTCTCAAGCGCAGGGGGCGATATAATGTTTGGCCCCTGATGGGTACCTACTGAGGGACACTGGGCTTTTACCTGAAGTTATTGAGACCATTCTAAGTGCTAGGGCTCCCTCCAGTAGAATAACATTATGCCAACAAATGGGGTGTTTTTGAAAGGTGGTCCACTGCACATAATTCAGATCCAGTCAACTGCCGATTGCTCAGTCCTGGATTCTTGCAGAAAATTATCAGCCAGGCACAGGCTTGCCACACTCAGGGTTATGTGGCGCTCTTTCGCTTTCCACTCCGTTGATGGGGTGCCCTCAAAAACAGTATTCACACGTAGGCCAGCGACTGAGCTACGTAAGAACAAATCTTAGATTAGCTATAGTCTCAAAAAGTCTGTTGAGACCCTTTGAACCAAGAGTCAGCGCATGACAGCTTTGACTCTGAAGAGGTTTTTTATGGCTATCACTTCTTTAAAAAGAATCAAGATTAATGCAGGCACTGTCGATCTACCCTCCTGCTTAACTTTGCCGGAATGGTGAAAGTAATCCTTCCGACCGACATCCGGTCACCCTTGCAGGCCTTCGCCCGGGCTCACAGCGCCAGATCATGGAACTTCCAGACTTTGTCAGTCAGTCCTTTAGGCTGTCCACGCACAGCCACAGTAGCAGAGCAACTATCCTCTCAGGGGCGTACCAGGGGCAGCTGCACCAAACAGCTTGCATTCTCTAAGCTCTGGGGGGGTACTACACAATCGTAGGTCCAGAGACCTCAACACGGCGCATGGGTATTCTGTTCCCAATGCGCTGAACAGCGCTGCATCGATGTACTTTTGAAGAACGTCTGGTGTGCTTGGACTGTACCGTTCCTGAAAAAGCGGACAAGATTCTGCGCTGTAATGCGTCTGAAGAGGGTCCAGAGCTCTTCAGAAAAATATCCTGTCGATGCACTGTGGCTCACATTATAGCCTCGCAGCACTGCCACTTCTCGATGACGTCACGCCCGAGCAACATATTCACAGATGTCACTAAGTCGTTCACAATGCTATATATACAATTACTATTTTGAACATACAACAAAATATTCTGGGCATGAAAGTTTTGGAAAACTACAAAAATATGGCAGTGGTGGACCTTTATAAAAATGCTGTGGGAAAAAGTTAAAGGAATGATTGGATTTCGATGAACGTGGTCAGGTTGGAATGACTCAACAGAAAACAGGATAACAGTTTTCATCTCAATATTTTCAAATCAGAACATAACAACATATAAAAAGGGTTTGAGCATGAGCTATAAAACTACTGAGGCCCCGTTTACACAAGGAAAACGCAGATATTCCCTCGGTTGGCCTCTCGTTTACACGAAAACCCCATTTTATCACAGAAAACGATTATTTCTAAAACCACAACATGGTAATTTCTGAACGCCGTTCATGTGTTGCCGTTCAATGGAGAAACGGGGTTTTAGGTTCTCTCGTGTCGATTCTGAGATTCTGATTGGCTTTATCCTTCTCCCTACACAGCCGCCCATCTTTGGCATAGTTATGAGTGTCGCGCGTATTTATCGGTGTGTCACGATGTTTATATGAAAACGGAGGAGGAAATATCGTTTCTCTAAATACCACTATGTTAAACGTACCTCACCGCCAAATTGAATAATATCGCTATATGATCAATCAAGCCTGGTTGTCTACGCCTTAAATTACTAAAACACCACTCACATGATGCTGAACAGTTCCAAGAATTTCTGTAAATTTTAGAAATTAAATGCCATATAGATACAACAATTACAAATGTTATTAGGAATATAATTGCTTTTTGATACAAAAGAAGTGAAGCATGATTGACTGTAAGTTTGTCTCCTGTTGAACCTGATAGCAATTTAAAGGCTGTCATTTGTCTATCTTCATCATCGAAGCTCTGCAATGACCTCTTTAGTGAGGCAGCATAACAGATTTTACAGCCCTTCTCATACTATTAATTTAGAAGGGAAAAAAAACAGGTTGAAAGGTTAGTCATCTAGCATAGCCTTGCAATTATACATTTTCATGAAGAGAGCAATATTCGAGCAATCATTCCTAAAAGGCATATGCAAATTCTTTTTACATTTTCCTTTATCCGCATTTCTCAAGATTTCATTCAAGTCTTGCTCTTGAGCAAGACATCAAATCATTGTATTTTGGTACAAAAAACAAAGCATAAAAAAACAAACAATTTAACCCTTGTGTATAATATAATATTAATGATATTACATGACATTGTAAGCAGTTTCATAATTTCACATTAATTGCCTTACTTGAGTTAAAAAGGTGTAATAATAATCATTTGGTCGTTCACCCTCCAAAATGTCAGTGTTGATAAGGTCTGCAGGCATTTAAGGTTTATGATTTAATTCATAACTAAAGTTCATGCAGTTGTTTTATATTACAGAATTGAAGACACTATGTAATTTATATCAAATAAAACAGTTGCTTAGGTATGCACATTTTTGTTGAACACACTGTCTCAACATATTGTCATATCCAAAATTTTCAATGAAAAACGTTTGTCAACATTAAGCAATATCATCTGAGCAGCAAATATATGAAATGTCTTAAAACAGTTCAGTTGACCCATTTCCAATGTTGTCAAATGTAGAAGTTGTCTGTTTTTTGTCTACTCTTTTGCTCCAAAAGTAAAAGAAAAAAAGCAAGGATAGCATTTCCCCGACTTTTCAAAGAGGAATCAAATGTAGAGATTGATTGCGGCAGTCAAAAGAAAGAAATTACATCACTCTCTCCACCAGTAGTATAATTATTATAATTTTGTAATTTAATGCCAAAGTAATACAACACAAATTATACTTTAAATTAAAATGTAAAAAACTGCTATATGAGATGCAATGCCAATAACTGTGGAAATGTGCCATAGACTGTGAATACCGGTAGACTCAATTTTTGCTTCATTAATAGTTCCACACAAAGCCAAAGCCACATAAACTGTTGCTAAGAAACAACCCAACAAAGTGGTATTTCCCTTTTTTAATGAATTAGTGTTTTAGAACAAATCGGTTGAGTGAATGATTCAGTGACTTACTCATAAATATAGTCACTTGTTCTGTTCCTGAATTAATCAGTATTTTAAGGTTACACTAATGATAAATGATTTGTCACCACCTATTGTCATTGAAAAATCTCCTTCTCGCACAGACTAACAGTCTGTCTGGAACAAACACAGACAAACAAACTGTGAGAAACGGGGAAAAGTCCCAGCACTTGCTTGACCAACCAGATTCAAGGATCACAACTAACTGTTTATTAGTTAATATATGGCTTTCATCATTTACTCAATTTAAAGGGGTAAGTACCTCCTGTATTCTTCAGCATCCATTATATAGGGTCGAGATATATAGATAAAGTGAAAGAAATGATAGAGTGAAAAGTGGGGCAGCAGTTATCCCTCTCCAATGTCTAAGTGCATCCCCTGTAATTTTACAGCATTACACTAACACGCGCATCAGCTTTCACTGGCTTTGATGAAAATGACAATAATTATAGCAATTGTGTTCTCTCCCAGGGTAAACAAGGCTGGTAATGTATTTTGTGACACCTAGGGTCCCTGCTGGAATAGTCACGGCATCGAGTCGCACCATGGGCCACACCACCAGCGCTCGGGAGACCACATGAAAATTGGACGAACGCTTTCAAATAATCAGCCAGTGTTTCATCAAAGCCATGCTGTCAGTAAATGTTTTCACAGAAAGGGAAAAGGTCATGGAGGTGTGTTTAAGATTAAGGCGAAGAAATTGTTGTCACTGAAGAAAATGGGAAATGGAGTCATGCATCAGTATGTTATTTACAATATGAGTACTGAAAATAAGCCAAGACAAACAGATATGGCTTTCTCTTGACATCTAAGAAAACAAGCCATGTGGTTAGGCTTTCTTGGATTTTATTATTCTCTTTTTTTGTCCTGCGTGTGAATAACACATTATCCATGATTCTGGGGTTGTGACCTTCATAGGAGGCAGAACTCACCATGAAGAAGCCTCAGTTTTCATTTTCTGAAAGCTGTTTATCTTATGGAGTCAGTCATCTAGGATGCACGGATTCACCAGACATCACACTTATCTGAATACTAATCACCTGCTTCTCATCACCATGCCACTAAGATCCTGCATATATATATATTATATATATTATTATATATATAATATATATTATATATTATATATATATATATATATATATATATATATATAAATAAATAAGCACACACCTTACATTCAGTCAGCATTTGGTTTCATTGTTAGACTACTTGATTAATTTACCTCTTAGTCAGAGGTGTAAAGTCCAGGGGGCCAGTTGCATAAACTTAGCCACTATGTTAAGACTGAGTCTTAATAACTAATTTAGCCAACTAGAAATTAGTCAAGAGGTAATCACTCTTACTTTTCTGATTCAAATTGACTGATCTACCTTTTTATGTAACTGACTTTAAAAAGTTAGCACCAGTCTTGAAGAAAATAATGTGATGACTAACTTTTAAGACTAGTCTAAGCAGTTTATGCAACCGGCCATGCTCAAAATCTGAACAGTGACTCTTCTAATAAACTCCTATTCATTTATTGATTGCATGTTGTATTTTATGAAAAAGTACATTTTTAATAGTTTTAAAAAGATTACTTAAATATACTTTACAAGATACTTGAAATAAATGTAATGTTATTGACTATCAAATGAAAATGTATTGTAGTTCAAATTCATATTTGCTTTTAGTTGAACTTAAGTTGACTACATCTTTTTGTAATTTTATAGTTAGATTTTGTCTTAGTGATATATGGTTAAAGTGTACACTTTAATGTAATTTCTATTGAAATTTGCACATCATGTACATAAAAATATTTATAATTACACATAATTATGAAGTTGCAATTTATTACACTTAAAAAATATTAACTATTTCAAATAACACACTGCAGTTAAAAGTACATATGTCCTAGAATTTATAAAAAGTCTCTTTAAGCCGCCAGTGTCACAAACTGTCAATGATCTGAAAGAGGACCCAGGCACAGAAAAGCTGTGAAGGTTTTTTTTTTTTTTTTTATAAAAAGACTGTAGACAGGGCACAAAAAGGAGAGTGAGGTGTGAAACAGTTCGAAAAGTAGGGCTGACGAAACGATGACAGGCAAGGAGGATAACCACTGAAACCAGTCCTGGGTGCCAACAGGCTTGAGGACTGCAGAAGAGAGGCAGCACCAGGAGGAATGATGGAGAGGAAGACCAGGAACACAAGAAACCAGAGGCTTGATGATCTCTGTAGCACCAGTCTAGCTGCCTTGCAGGGAATGTCAGTGGGCAGGAAATCTGAAAAAAAAAAAAAAGAAAACTAGAAACAAATTAGAACTTACAAACAACATACGCAAACAATACAGCAAACAGAACTTACAGCAAAAACATGAGGGAAATAAGTACAATATAAAGGGACCAGAGCACATGAGGATCTGGTGAACACAGTGAAATAAGGACTGTGGACTAAACAAGAGGCGTGGTAACTGGAAATGAGGAGGTGGGACAAGAGGCACAGAACAAACAAGGAAACATTAAACAGTGACAAGACGGACAAGACTGTCAGGGCAGGAACCTGACAACCAAGGCCAAGCATCTCGGGAAAACGAGAAAATAACCAAAACAATCCAAGAGCTAAATAGACTTATTGCATCTAAACCGACAACATGTTTATTAGATACAATACCTACCAAATTGCTAAAAAGAGTAGCAGCAGAGCCCCTTCACAACATTATCTCGTCTCTAGAAATTTATATTCATAAACTTTTTCAGTCACATCACAGAAACTGCCCTAGTTAAAAGTACAAATTACTTTTTAACTTCTGACCAAGGCTGCATCTTAAAAATGTTTTCTTTATCTTAGTGCTGTGTTTGACATATCATTACATATTCTTAGATTATTCTGTATCGATTACAAAGTATTGCTTCTGACCTATAAGGCCCTAAATAGTTTAGCTCCTGAACTGATCTTCTACCGTGTTACAATCCATCAAGCTCTTTAAGGTCTCAAAACTCTGGACTTTTGGTAGTACGATATCTAAGTCCACTAAAGGAGGGAGAGCGTTTTCGTATTTGTCTCCTAAACTCTGGAATAGCCTTACTATCAGATCAAATGTGCATGACTATCGATTGCTTGAAATTTTATGAGCAGCAATGCTAAGTATTTTCCATTTGCTTTCTGTTTCTACCTCAGGATGCCTAGAGATTCAGTTTGACGGCAACTCTGAATCAACATGCAACTGCCAAATTTTCTATGTATTGTAATCATTACGATCACAACTTGTAATAATTGCTTTATTGAGCTCATTGTTTATGCCTAAATAAATAAATAAATGATGTAAATCATGAACTATATGATTTGTATTATCATAGAACTGTACATTTTGACATATGCACATTACTTGGACACTCACATCTAAATTGTAATGTAAAAACATACATTTTCTGTATAGCTGCTTTAAAACTATGCATTGTGAAAAGCACTGTAAAACTAAATGTGGATTGAATTGAATGTGCTTCAAAGTAGAACTTTAATTGTTTGACATAATTATAAGTGCATTTAAAAAAAAATTAAATGTGTTAAGTGAGAAACAGTAATAAAAGTGTACTCTCTTTAAGCACACTTAAGTGGCCTTTTATTTAATTAATAATATATTATCTGCAAGTCGTTTAAAAACATCATATAGATATATACATATACACACACTTTTAAGATTTGAAGTTCACTATATGTAACAGTAACTATATTAACAGCTTGAACATTTTTTAAATCTTTCTAATTCAGTTGTTGTTTGTGAGCTCACAAATGGTGTGGAATTGACCCAGCAAAGATCTGTTAGTGCCACTGCATGTTTTATGTAAATATTGATCTTTGTATGAATTAATGGAGAAAGAGGACGTTTTTAATGTTAATTTCAATTAAGCATTTAATTGATGTTGCGTCCAGATGAACACAAAATGTACCTGAAGCAAATGTGAATGACAAACAGTGAAATGTGCCTCGAGGTGTTTGTACGTGTTTAAAATCACAGCTAGACATTGTAAATTTATCAGCGGAAGGAATCATTTTAGACATCTCATAAATTATAAATTAGATGCATGTAGTAGACAAATATAAATGAATGAAATGAATAAAGGAAAAAAGGAAACAAATACAAATTAAGCATATGGCATTGTTTTTTCTGGTTAATAGAATAGTGAATAATGGTGTAATTTCATGTCTGACTACTGTGGTTACGAAAGGATTTTTTCACCCAAAAATGAAAATTCTGTCCTTAATGTCGTTCCAAACCTGTAAGACTTTCATTCATCTTCAGAATGCAAATGAAGATATTTTTGATGAAATCTGAGAGCTTTCTGTCCCTCCATAGACAGTCCATGCAACTGACAACTTGACGCTTCAAAAAAGTTCATACATAAAGAGATCGTAAAACTAATTCATATGAATTGAGAGGTTTAGTCCAAATATTCTGAAGACTTGATAGCTTATAGACCTTATGCACCAGAGAAACGAGGGCGCCGCCATCTTTAGAATATTGTCTTTGAACTTCCGTTTTTGCGGTCGCTTTGTATATTTCTATGGCATCGCTTTCCATGAGTATGTCTGGTTTGATTTACTTATTGTAGAGTTAACGAAAGTTATCATGAGCATTGTAATGTTTATCATAAGCATTGTAAAGCATATGTCTTAACAAATGGACCTTGGAATTTTTTTAAACGAGCCGTTCATTCATAACTACGCAAGATCGCTGTGAAAATACAGACCGGAAGTCAAAAGACGAGCTCAGCGCTGAAAAGGGGCGTGGCTACATACGGTCTATATGATGAACAGATTCAATTTAGTAGGGCTGGGTAAAAATATCGATTCATCAATGCATTGCAATTATTTGTTTCTCAATTCAATATCGATTCATCAAATCCTATGAATCGATTCAGCCCACCGGCCAGTGGCGGCGCTGTGGGCAAACACTCTAGTGAGAGCGTTCAGATGCTGTTTTTATCATAGAGAATGTTTAAATACCATGCGCGCTGACACGGAGAAAAGCCTTGTTTATACTCGACGCGTCCGTTTCTTTTACTGTCTATAATCCGCACGAGCCTCATTTCGCTTGGCTGTGTGCAAGGCTTTTTTTGTAACAGCACGCTCGGCGCCGCGTCCGAGGATGAACGACTTCAAGCTGAATCTTCCCGAGTTGTACGTCACCGCACCGGCGCCCAGTTTGCGCGTCTAAATTGCAGTTCATTGCAAAGTTTTTTTGTTAATGTTTTGTTTACTGTGTGTGATTCATTTAACGGAAATCACATTCACTTCTAGTTGTCTTGCTGTTAATTTTAAATAAACAGAGCAAGTTGCTAATCAGTGTCTGCTCGTTTATTCAAACTAAGTTGTCCTATATAACAGACGAACGTCGCAACGTTAAAAAATACCTACATGTGCACTCGTTTGATAAAAAATGCTTCAGTTAACATGTTATATATTTTACTAAAATGTTATGAGTTATATGATGGAAATGTCTGTAATGTATCCTACATATAGGCACAGTAACTAAGCCAAAGGTTCTCTGATCAGCTGGTCAGTGTTATTTATTGTGTTGACAAATATCTATGGCTGCACTTTGTTTTATGAGTATGCACATTTTGTGCTTCTGTTTACATTTCTTTTATAACTTGAATGTATAGGAAGAAAGAAATATACTTTCTATTACTTACAGTTACATGCACTTTAGAGGTGTTAATAAAGCACCTGTTTGTTACAGTTGTGGTTTGTATTCAACACATGTACAATATTGTACAGTTTGTTCTGCTAAATAAACCATGACAGGAAACATGCTGGGGTCAATTTGTTCTTAAACATTGGTAATACTGCACACATTATTTAAAAAATATACCCAGGTACTTAATTACTTGTGTATTTACTTATTATTGAATCGATATCGAAGCTAATAAATCAATATCGAATCGAATCGAAATCGAATCGAATCGAAGCCTCAAGAATCGAAATCGAATCGAATTGTGAAATTCCTAACAATACCCAGCCCTACAATTTAGATTTCCTTTTTTATTCACATTTAAACATTGATCAGCTAACATAAATTAAATAAACTAACATTAACCGAACAAACCTCATTTGTTCTTGAGAAGCTCAAACGTGCTGCGCAACACGAGAATGAACCTCATTGGTTCTTGTGTGTCAGTCAAGCAAGCATGCTTGAGTTTGTTTATCACAACTGAAGTGTGAGTTGATGATTGTTTATGAGAATAAAAGCCTACATTTAATCTGTTCATATATAATGCAATCGAGTCTGTGGACTAATGTGGACTAAACCGTTCAATTCGTATGGATTAGTTTTACCTTTCTTTATGAACTTTTTCAAATAAAAAAAGTAATAAATGAGGCGTTTTCTGTTCTTCAATCAAACCCCTCTGTTGAACTAACAACTGCAGCGACTAATAATGTAATTGCAGGAAAACTAAATTACTTATCTTCTCCGGTCTAAGCATATATTATCACACTCAAAAGTAGCCCTAAAGAGCAGCTCTTCCTGTTTGCATAACTCACCTTCAATGTTCGCTATCTTATCCACTCAAGAAGGTGTAAATATAAAAGTTATTGCTGATGGCACATCAGTGATAACACAATAGCCTAGTGCTCTCATATGTGTGGCAGAATTTAATTAACTGTTCCTGTCATTGGTGCTGTTTGGCCATAGCCTGAGTGACACTGTAATTATGGTGCTGATATCCCTTCTTCACCCTGCAGGAAATTGAATATGAGAGCTGATAAAATAAAGTCTTCTTATACCCAAACTACACAGCACAATCATATTTAATTGTGCACCAATTATCTTTTAGTTTAATTTGTGGAAACTGATTTTTGTTCAACTTCAAAAGTGAAAAAAGTTGAATTTTATTACACACTTAAAAATGATGGGTTAAAAATAACACAACTTGGGTTGTTTTATAACCCAACCGCTGGGTCAATAATATTGCACCAGACCAACAGTAGTTATTTTTACCCAGCAAGATGGGTTGGTCATTTTTAACCCAACATATGAGTTAAACATTCTACCCAAATGCTGGATCAAATTAATTACAATTCTGGGTTGATTTAACTACCGATCTATGTTGGGTAGATGGAATGTGGGTTATTTTGTGCAACACATGTGTTGAGTCAAAATCCATATAAATAACCCATAATGGGTATAACATTTCATAACCCAGCGGTTGGGTAGATTAAATAACCCAACAGTTTTTAGTGTGTAATCATGAGGAAATTCAGAGGTTTATATTAAAGGGATAGTTTATTATTATTATTATTATTATTATTTCTTCTGCTGAGCACAAAATAAATGATTTAATAGAATGTTGGTTCACTCTTAAAAATAAAAGTTCCAAAAGGGGGTTTTCGCAGTGATGCCATAGAGGAACCATTTTGGGTTTCTCAGAGACCCATTCAGTGAACGGTTCTTAAAAGATTTTTTTCTTTTTCTTTTGTGCAATGGAAAGGTTCCATGGATGTTAACGGTTCTTTATGCAATCCAATTAGGAAGCTTATCTAACCAAACAGTTTTGCACTGCACTCTAAAAAATGCTGGGTTGTTTTAACCATTGGGTTAAAACCCCCAGCCATTGGGTTAACTTTTTAAATTACATGTTTAACCCAATGTTTGAGTTTGTCCATATTTTACCCAAAATTTATTAAAACAACCCAGCATTTTTTAGAGTGTGACTTCCAAAAAAAACACTGAGATATTTCTCAAATTATATCATTCTATGAATCACAGAGAAAAGAAAGTCATACATGTTTGGAAAGACATGAGGATGAATAAATTAATTTTCTTGTTTGGGTGAACTATCCCTTTAAGTCTCTTTTGTGGACTTCCATTCTATTGGAAATCCAGCAGGTCATGGAATGCAAGTGTTTTAAACAGTCAAGGCCGGCATGTCCTAAAATAAGTGTTCGTTTAAAGAGCGCTTTTAAAGGGCAGAGTACTCAGATGCTTTGTTGTTCCCTTAGGATTAATTTACACTCATATCTCATGTGTGCTTTTCGTCAAAAGTGACTTAAAGAGTACGCAAAGATAATTACGCTGGTCCCAGGGTTAAAGGGATCATTCACCCAAAAAAGAGAAAAAAGAAACAATGCACTGAGAATATATAAAGAATGCTTTTTGACCATACAAGACAAATGATTTCCTACATGATTGGAAAGACATGAGGGTGAGTAAATGATGAGAGAAATTTAATTTTTGGGTGAACTAACCCTTTAACATTAGGTCAGCGCCAATTTAAACTTTTAATACCGTGATTAAATATGCAAAAACCTGTCAACATAAAATACAGATTTACATAAATTTCATAGCTCATTAATACGAGACTACCACTTTGTTGTAGAGTTTATGAAGATAACATGCCAGTGGGAGTGCATGGTGTGCTTCACAAACATATTTCCAGCTATGACCCCCCCCCGGCAAGCAAAACCATCATCACCTTGTAATTCCCCTGAGTTTTATGGATCAATATGATGCTTTCAAAATCCCCAGCAGCACATTAAAGCTATAGTGGCATTTATTCAAATTGCCACTTAAAACAGGTCCACACTGAAACGTTACCAGTTGCAATCTCCATGGCTTCACATTTTGTATAGTTTATTTTATTCATTTACAGATTATATTCATTCTCATTCTCGGAGAAATTTGGATTCATTTTCATGATCGCTTTATGAGGAAAACCAACATGTTAGCGTCGAGAGGGTTGTTACACTGATCCATTATCAAAAGATGTTTGATTCAGAATTCATAAAAAGCATAGAGCATTTTTAAAAGCGGAATGACTGATTACTTAATGTAAGACAGCGACTAAGTGCTTGATTATGTGAAAAGGTCTGTCAAATCGGTCATCATAGAGTCTGCTGAATTAATAAGAACAGCATTACTTCTACTTCTACTTTAAACTGATTAAAATTAATGACCATTTCCAAGAACAGAGTTTCTTAATTGGATTCAAGAAACGAGTTTAGTAGCCCTGATGTTGTCTTTTCAATGTTATTGCCACCTTATTTCTACCTGCATAATTAGAGAAATGTGTTTATGGGCGTTAATTGTGTTGTTCTGAAATGTTTAGTTATGCTCGTAGCACTGTGATATTTGATGTGAAGTCATTTAACCAGAAGATGCTTCTATCACCAGAGGCTTTGGACTGAAATATAGATGTACATAATAAGAATTTAAGGCAGGGTAGGTGATTTGTTCCAGAAACAATTTTTGTTGTGCTGGTTGAAAGTCTCTTCACATCCTGATTGCAGTCACTAAGTGGTCTAAATTTATTTATATATATATATATATATATATATATATATATATATATATGATCTGTGGACCACAAAATGTTCGTCCAATCATTGTATTCGGTCCAAATGCAATGATACGATGTCCTACCTGCCTGTCATGTATGTTCATACCTCCGCACACTCTGCTCGCGAGGCATCACACGTCATCAGCGCGTTTAATGCTATGCAGAGTTAGACAGACGTTAGTCACTGAGCACCGCAACAGAAACAGCAGCTGCTTCTTACAGTTCCTCCTGAACCAAAACAACCAGCTTATGCTGCGTTCACACCATAACTACTGTAATTGTAAGAGATTCCTGGCTCGAATTGGTGGTACAGGTCAGTGCTCTTTATGTTATGTTCATTATTATTGTAATGTTATGTGCTTTGAGACATGAAGTAGTTTAACGGTGTTTCTCGTGACGCTTTTGTTTTAAAGAAGGCGTGGCTTTGAAGACGCTCTGAAGGGAGGGTGGGATCTTATGCTTTTAAAGCTCGCTACTGCTAGCCTCTCCAAAAATTTGCCTACAATACCTTTAAAGTCAGCATGCAATTAAAATTCAGCATATCTCTAAATGCATATTATTGATCTTATTGTGAATGCCCATCCATGTTTCATTTATTAAAACATTTTTGACCTCAAAGTTTTTAATTAAATTTCATAACTCAAACTTTTGGTGAAACAACAGACATTTCTGACGAATGCCGGACTTCTCCAATCATTTAGTCGCTTAAACCCTCACCTTTCTTACTATCGACTGCAAGCTCGCAAGCAGAGCTGCCTCCATTCAGTCAACAAACGAAGGCAGAACCAAGTCCCTATAACTTACATGTTTTTCTTTTTCCAACATCTTTTTTACTCAGATGTACATCACTAGATTAGAGAAGATCTCTAAATCTCTACTTCTGTTTCATCATCACAACTTTAAAGTGTTGAAAATTATAGAATTAGTTTTATCCTCTTTTCAATCTAATTTAACTCCTTACAGCATACAGTTTAAAACGAATCTAAAAAAATAGCTGAATTTCCAGAATCCAAAGCCTCTAATTGATGTCAGTTAAAGGGATAGTTCACCCAAAAATGAAAATTCTGTCATTAATTACTCACCCTCATGTCGTTCCAACCCCGTAAGACCTTCATTCATCTTCGGAACACAAATTAAGATATTTGTGATTAAATCTGAGAGCTGGATCACTCCTCTATAGGCTTCTGGGAATGAACCTGACAGCCCCGAAAAGGTATTAAAGAAATCGTTAAATTAGTCCAAGTGACTACAGTGCTCAATCTTAAGTTTATAAAACGACGAGAATACTTTTTGCGTGCAAAAAAAAAACTAAAATAACGACTTTATTCAACCATCTCTTCTCTTCCATGTCTTTCTCCTAAGCTGTTGACGTAGTGTAACAGCGCAGCGCTTCTGTGTTGTACGTCACACGTAGGCTCACTATTGGCCGACGCTGGTCATGTGTGTGTGATGCGTGTGACGTTCAACCAGAAGCGTTGTGCAATAACACTACGTGAAATCTCCAGGCCCAAAGAGAATACTTGAATAGAGTCGCTATTTGTTTGTTTTTTGCACTCAAAAAGTATTCTCGTAGCTCGATAAAATTAAGATCTAGCCACTGTAGACACTTGGACTCTTTTAGCGATTTCTTTAATAACTTTTCGGGGCTGTCAAGTCCAATCCTTTAGAAGCCTATGGAGGAGTGATCCAGCTCTCAGATTTAATCACAAATATCTTAATTTGTGTTCTGAAGATGAACGAAGGTCTTACGGGGTTGGAACGACATGAGGGTGGTGAGTAATTACTGACAGAATTTTCATTTTTGGGTGAACTATCCCTTTAATGTCCTGAAAACCAATTTCTTATGCTTCAGGCTACGTGGAATAGAAAAAAATTGAAAGATCTATAATTTCCTGTGATAACTTTTGAATTGTCTTTAAATTACGTCAGCTTTGAATGGGCTCAATGAAGAAGAGTTAGAGTTTTCCAGTAAATTGATATTCGAACAAATGAGCAAATATCCATATGGGACTAAATGTTATGATACAACTGTCAAAATGCTGCGACAGAAGTTTAAAAACACTGCAGACATAATGAAGGATGCAAAACAATGATTTCAGACAAAACAGTCACAATTATACTGATACTGATCATGGTATAGCCTGCATAGCACGGCTCAAGACAAAGCCACAGATTGAATGGCTGGATTGAGAACACACAAGTCTACTATTTCTCTATCCTGTCTTTCCTGTCTACCCAGACCGCATTAGTAATTACCCATGTAAAAAAAAAAAAAAAAACAGAACAGCATGCACTCTTCAGCACAGTAGGCCCTCAACAAAGAATAATACTACAGAAAAATACTGTTGCTTTGTGGTCTGAACTGAAGGGAATCAGCTAACCTATTTTTTTTTTAATGATGGCCAATGTGGGTCAATAGAACATTGTTACATTAAAAGCAGTAGCAAACTGGACTGCAGAGCATTACATTTCTCAGCATGACAAATAATATTCAAATATTCACAGTACTTACCAACAAATGCACTGTTGATCACCTTAAACTAAATATAATTCGAGGATCGAAAAATATCATACATTAATTGATTTTCTCAGGCAAAAAAAAAATAAGACGTCACTGCCGTCACTCTATGCGTGATGCTTCCTGCTGACGTCAGATGCGAACGGCGTGTCGTCACGAGGGCACACTGCTTAAAAGTTGTGTTTCCATCGTTTCTCAACAGAGCAGGTGTATGGCAAGCCGTTTTAGCATTTAAACCTTTGTTCTGACTATCTATAAATATATTTTAAGCTAGTAACAATTGTATTTTGACGAGTGATAATTATAATTCGCCTAGTCAGAATGACAATTAGAGATATCTGCAATTATAACTGCACTAGTAAGAAATCCGATTTGAGATATCTGTAATATATTTTGACTAGTCAAAACTCAATTTAAGATATCTGTAATGATGTCATTGATATCTTTAAAAGACGCGTCGTTTATCCGCAAAGGTAATTGGAGATATCTCTAATTCGATTTCGACTAGTCACAATTGTATTTTAAGATATCTGAATTGTACTCGCTCCTAGACGAATCCACTGTTGCGTGACGTGAAAGTTACATTTCCTCAGCACCACCCAGATCCCCTCCTCCCTGCTTTTGTTTTCCGAGAGAAAATATATGAAGTAGTTCAGGGATTATTAAACGATGGCTGCAGCTGTTCTCGACAAAATAGCAAGAAAGTGTCAACAAATTGAAAGAGCTCAAAGTCAGGGAAATTGTGGTGAGCGCGAACTTCGTGCGATAGATGACTGCTTAAGAAATGCACAGAGAATTTCGTATTTGCTACCTCTTGAGACGTATGAAGAATTGAACAGAAATCTGGATGAAATTCGAACAATGTTGTCAACGCATTTGCGGAGTGAGGGAACTACAGCTTTTTCCGTTTCTCGAAGGAGCTCAGGTGAGTTTCTGGTTTTTAAAAACTATGTTCTTTATCTGCAGTAACCGCATACACAAAAGCGAGGCATCTTGTTTTTGTCTTGTTTATGTGTTAGTTTATTGTCTGCTCTCTACTTTGGTCATGACGGTAGCCATGGTAATACAACTGTAACTTTCCCCTCGGTCTGCATTAAAAGTAATCTAACCAGTGTACATGCTATGTAACTATTCGCTTAAAATTAATACAGTTATAATACACATTCAAATCTATATACCTATTGTACATAATACATATAGTTAAAAGTATGACTGTACAACAAACTGTATGCCTACATAATTGTATTAACATTTTAGAAGAAAATAAGGATTAAAGAAACAATTATTTGAATGGCTACTAAAAAACGCTACTGATTCCCACACATGCCATGTCAAGCCATAAAAATGTATTTGTATGTGACATTCAGATTATTACACATCAATGTACCTTATTTGCGTTTAAAAATAACAGAAACAGACACTCCAACAGGTCAAAGTTTAATTTTCATTTTTCAACTTTGTCTGGTCAAGTTCCATGACTCATAAAGAAATTGTATTTCTTCAACATTTGTACTAAATATTGAAAAAGTAATTTAAATCTGCCATCACCCTGTTTTTAGACCATTACCTTGTTCCATTCCTTCTTTTCTTTCCATTCTTATTTGTCACCATTTTTCTAATATTATACTGCTTGCCATTAGGAGCTACTTGTCAGTAATTCAAATATATGTTACTTTCAATTGCAGGTAGCCGAGGTAGACCAGCCATTCAAATAACACGTGACCAAATTGAATTTTTAATGAAGCAAGGTCACACAGTCAAGCGAATGGCAAGAATGTTAGGGTGCTCATCCTCATTTCTGTACAAGAGGTCCAAGCTGCTTGGTGTATCAATCAGGAGCAGAATGTCAGGAGTGGATGAGGAAGAACTTGAAAATGTAGTGAGACGACTCCAATGCCAGTATCCAAATACTGGAAATGAGGTAAGCCTTGTTTGATTCCATTTTTTAGGTCTCTCCTATCAGTTCATAAACTAATTATTATTATTTAATTTTTTTTTTGTTTTTCAATTCAATGCAACCATTTTAGATGATGCGGGCCTTACTGGTTGCAGAAGGATTGAGGGTTTCCCGGCATAGGGTTCGTGAGATGTTGGTCCGTATGGTCCGTATCAATCCAGCGGCTGCTGCAAGGAGATGGAGTAGCACAGTGGCTAGAAGAGTTTATCATGTGCCCTGTCCCAACAGTCTCTGGCACATTGATGGCAACATGCGCCTCATAAGGTTAGTTTAATTGTAGTTTTTGTCCTGCTAATGCAGCATTTAAATGGTGTGACAGTGCGTTTTCTGCGATACTAAATTATAGCCTAGTGTAGACTTGTATTATCCAATTTTGATTTATAGAATCTACAGCCAAATATGTTCACACACATGCAATTACCACAACCTAAGCAGACATTGTAAATCATAATACTACAATAACATTATAACAGTTCACCATACCGTCCTGGCCTAAAACGAGTAAATGTTAAATCATTAAGACATTTTAGATCCAATGACGTTTTGTAAAGCTGGTTTGAAAGAGTATGTACTGTGAAACTGTACAAATGTTTCACTTGATGCATTTATTATATGAATTATTAATACATTACATACAATTATTCTAAGTATAACACAGTGTAGTTTGTATTTTACTCCTATAGTCCCTAATATTCCAGTTGTCCTTATGTTGCCCTACATTTCCCCATTTCTTGATTATTAGACCCTGCTTTTTTCATCATTTATTCATGTAAAAAAAAAAAAAAAAAAAAATGTGTTCACAATAACATTTAAAGTGTCTTCAGTGACATCCAGCATAACAGAAACCTGGGAACTGTGAAAAAGTGGGACCTGTAGGACCTCTTTGTTCTTCACACTTTACTACCTATAATATTTAACTTACATTTTGTATTTTTACTTTTAGATGGGGTTTTGTGATTCATGGTGCAATCGATGGACATTCCCGACTAATCACATACCTAAATTGCAACACCAACAACTGTGCCAGTACTGTGCTGTCTCAGTTTATTCAAGCAACATGCCTTTACGGTCTGCCCTCTAGGGTAAGGTCAGATCACGGTGGTGAGAACTTACAAGTGGCCTTGTTTATGAACCTTGTACAAGGACTTCAGCGCCGGAGTCACATTACTGGGGAATCTGTCCACAACCAAAGGATAGAACGTTTGTGGAGGGATGTATTTTTACATGTGCTACAATCATTCTACAGCATGTTCTACAGTCTTGAAGATTCTGAACTGCTTGATCCCAGCAATGACCTTCACAAAGTTTCGCTCAGCATAGTTTTTCTTCCACAGATCCAAGCTAGACTACAGCACTTCAAAGAGGCATGGAATCACCATGCTTTGCGGACAGAAAACAATAAAACACCAACACAGATATGGACAGAAGGAATGCTGTCAATGATAGGAACTGACAGCACAGCCATCAACAATGTGTTTGGAGACGATCTCTACAGGCCAGAACATTTTAATGAACTCCTGGTTCAACATGGCATTGAGTCTTTGCCCACAGCTGAAAATGAAGAAATCCCAGCTGTAACTGTTGAACAGCCTCAAATTAACCTTACTCCTCAGCAAATGGAAACGGTTTCCCATGCTATTGACCATATTGCAGATTTGAAGCTTAAGTTTCAGGTATGTTGTGCAGAAATTGCTAATGTTTTGGCAAACTAGTGTTGCAGATTAGAGTGTTATAAAGAATGTCATTCTTTTGTAATATTTTAATATGTAAAAGGCTGAATTACAAGAATGCTCTGTTGAAGAATTAATAGATGCTTAGATGCTGACTTTGAAAAAATGACTTTCTATGAAAAGCTGGTGTATAAGTGAGAGAACCTGAACAAACAGTTAAAAATTAGCAATGTAACACTGTTTTTCCACAATAAACACGAACATGCATAATGCAGAACAATGCATTTTATTTTGCAATGGATGCACATCTCAAACATATTTGACTTCAAGGTGCTTCTTAAATGAAACATTAAATTTATAAAAGCTGTACTCAGTTGTAACTACCTAAAATTACTTTGTGTAAAAAGGTAGGCTAATACTAAAGCTTAAAGGGTAAGTTCACCCCAAAATGAAAACTCTGTCAGTAATTACTCTCCCTCATGTTGTTCAACCCCGTAAGACTTTCATTCATCTTCGGAACACAAATGAAGATATTTGTGATTAAATCTGAGAGCTGGGTCACTCCTCCATAGGCTTCTAAGGGATTGAAACTTGACAGCCCCGAAAAGTTGTTAAAGAAATCGTTCAAAGAGTCCAAGTGACTACAGTGGCTCAATCTTAAGTTTATCAAGCGACGAGAATACTTTTAGTGCGCAAAAAACAAACAAAAATAACGACTTTATTCAAGTATTGATTTCCTTCTCTGTTGGCCTCGAGATTTCACATAGTGTAATTGCGTAATGCTTCTGGTTGAACGTCACACGCATCACACACATGACCAGCGTCAGCCAATAGTGAGCCTACGTGTGACGTATAACACAGAAGCGCTGCGCTGTTACACTACGTGAAATCTCGAGGCCGACAGGTGGAAATGAATACTTGAATAAAGTCGTTATTTTTGTTTTTTTTGCGCACAAAAAGTATTCTCGTCGCTTGATAAACTTATAATTGAGCCACTGTAGTCACTTGGACTATTTTAACGATGTCTTTAATGACTTTTCTGGGCCGGCAAGTTTCAATCCCTTAGAAGCCTATGGAGGAGTGACCCAGCTCTCAGATTTAATCACAAATATCTTCATTTGTGTTCCGAAGATGAACGAAGGTCTTACGGGGTTGAACAACATGAGGGTGAGTAATTACTGACAGAATTTTCATTTTGGGGTGAACTAACCCTTTAAAGCATGATACTTCTGTAAGTCATAAATCATTGACAACATTTTATTTTCTTTGCTGAACTATTCTTTTAAAAGAGGAAAAATTAACATTCTTCTTTTCATTCCAAAAACAAAGAAACTAATACATTGGTACTATCTGAGGGTGAGTGAACAATGACAATTTTCATATTTGGGCTAACTCTTTTTAGCAACAAGATACAAACTCACCACAATGCAACAAAACCCCATCCATTATGGATGCAGTTCTAGATTTAACCATTTCAGGCAACACCAAAATATGGGCTCTGCATGATTCCCTCTGTCATGTAGGTCTTGAACATTTCATATTCTGTGTGTATCGGCAGTCGTAGTATAATGAGGCAAGTATTGGCCTCTGGAAAGATTTTCCTGTCTTGATGGAGGAACTCTATTTCTGGGCGGTGGGGGAAACCCAGAGGTGGCACTGTGGAGGCTCCAGTGACAAACTCCATTATACTCTCCAGAGTGACTCCATCAGTCTCTCCCTCTGCAAAATATATGTACAGAAAATCACAAACCTCAAAAGACTAACCTATTATAAAATGTGTGGTACTTGCAGTTCTTTCACAGTGATATTTTGATCTAAACAGGATTATCCAGCCTGTCTAATTATGACTATATTTAGCTGCATGGTTTCTATATTTTGTCTGATTACAAAAAAATAAAAAATACAATCCTAAGTATTTGTTCTGCATAATGGTTAGATTCACCACAAATAAGATAAACATTTTTCATTTCAAACACTTGTTTTCTTCAAATCGAAGTCACTGTTTTTAAGTACTCTTTGTTTATAGAGGACCAATAGCATAAAACAAATAATGACACATTACAAGAGAATTAAAAGCTACATAAAGTAGGCAGCGTTAGCATTCTAGCTATTAATTTAACTGCATGTTTCCTGCTCATAATGAAACAGTCTGAATATAAATATTTACTGTAATTGTAGTGATTCAGGACAAGGCACAAACACAATTTGGAAAATGGATTTAAGTATTCACCCATTACACTGTAGAAATTTTAAACATTTTGAAAAAATTTTTTTTACATGGCATACCTTTAACATTACATAAAAACATGTCATACCTTCAACATCGATCAACCAGTCCCTCCAGTAGCAGATGGTCTGGTTTTCCTTTGCCCTTCTGTTGCTGCCTTGTGGAGAAAAATTCACATAAAAAAGACTGCAGAGGTCCTTTGCTTGAAGGGGCCTCTGCTCATTGACGAACATGTCATAAAAAAGTGCAGGATATTTCTGCATCTCTTCCAGCAAACCGAGAGTTTGTAACCCTTCTGAAAACCTGCATAACAAACATAGTAGTCAATGGAAGTTTCAAGCTGATGATAGTTATGTTGTCATCAAAAAGGTAAGGCTTAAAAATGTACTTCACCCAAAAAAAATGTCAATTCTGTCATTAATTATGACGGTCAACCCGTAAGAAGACCTTCATATACTGTATGTTTTCAACACAAAAGGTGTTCTATCATGACAACTCTCAGGAGATGTTAGCATGGTAGTATCTTTATTTGTGTTCTGGAAGTTAACTTAAGTCCTGGGGTGTGGAAACCCATGCGGGTGAATAATTAACAACAGAATTTTAATATTTTGGGCAGACTAACCCTTTAAATCACTTACTGGTCCAAGGCAGCTCGCAGTCTCCCATTCACAAAGAACTCTGCAGCTGACTGGACAAGAGAGTTCCTTTCTGTCAGGTGTGATGCATATCTCAAGGCACCAATGATACTTAAGCTGTCTGCTGCTTCTGCAATGGCACAATTTGCCTCCTGAACAGTTGTTGCTTCCTGTATCTAAAACAGTTGCGAAAAAAGCTATTTTACAATTGTGAGGAAAAACCATCTGTATCGGCACAGAATGAAACTGTTAAGCAAAGAGAACCGTTCAGCCTGATGATAGAAAAGCAGCTCTAGATGCCCTGTGTTCTGTATGACACTGATGCCTGCTCAAGCAGAGCTGAGCAACATGTACCCATTAACTGTTTTTACATGTACTTTGAAAGCTGTAGCTCACAATTAGGGTAAGGGGCATTACATTTCTGACACACACTTGTGGGTGTTTGGTCAATCACAGTGCACATAGAGGAGCTAAAATAATGCACTGCATATGAAAATTAATGTGTTTTTTTTTAACGTTGAAGCATGTCGACACATTTTCCAAATACACAAAATAATGATCTTTAATAATAGCATCATATAACATCTTTAAACAATTATTTAAATTCTCACACATCTCCGTACCTTGATTAGTTGCTCCCTCAATGTATGATCTCCAACCTCATCCACTGAGGCAGAGGATGTTGGCATACCACAGATCTGCTGAAAAAGCCTTTCGGAGAAGAAATGTGGGCCAACTCCTCCATGGACGACACACATAGCAATCATCTTCCCCACTGATGCATACAAACTATTCTCCAAAGCTAAAGTAAAACAGAAGAAATATTGATGTCAGAAATTCCTACAGAACCATTATAAATACTTTTAAAAGTTAATATTTTACACCTCAGTCACCCCTGGCTTAATTTTGTTATTAGAATTCAGGAGATCTGTTCATTATTGGAAAATTTTAAATGCAGGTGAAAACAGGACTGTCATCCTTACATTCTACAGTCTTACATTTCTAATGTAACTGAGGAAAACTGAGACAATTTTTTACTTTTTGACTCTTTGTAGGTCTCATCTTTGTCCAAATTCTTTTTTCTTAGAATTGCATAATATGAACTAACAACTGCAAGTTATATAATCAAACTGGTTTACTATAAAGTCATGACTGTGAGATATAAACTTTATAAGTCAACTCTATAAGCTTTATAATCACAATGGCAAGTTTATATCCCATAATTCTGGAAAAAAATATTGCACAATTGTGAGGAAAAAGTCATATGAAACAGTTATATATACACATGTGTAACTTGAATACTTTACACATTTTTATTATAACAGCTGTATAGATTAACAAAGTGTGAGGTGTAGATTATATGATTATATTTAGATCTACCCTCATCACCTGAAAGGTTGCAGGAAAGAGCACTGAGCATTGATCCAATTGAAGGCAGTGATCTAATCATTGCAACATGATTTCTGCGTTCTCACAAAATCTTTTTATCATAACTAATAGCGCAAACAAGGTGTAAATAGCATGAGACATATAGTACAGTGTAGCACTGTCATTATAACAGTTTACGAGTCTGGATTCAATAAAACCTTTTACTGGACTACCAAGTTAGATATTATTTCTGAAACAAGCAGAATGGTTTAATAGTACAATGTGAAACTTAGGACATTTGATTTGTCAGTTTATGAACCCTTAAAAAAATACAAACACAAAAGATCAAAAAGACTATTCGACTGTTAAGGTGGAATCCAAAAAGCATCATCTGATAGCAATTTTTTCCATGGATACCGAATAGCTGAATAGCATTACAACATAACCTGACACAAAAGCTTTCTGTTTTAACAGGAGTACTGACCTTGTGTGTCTAGAGCCAAACTCCGGTCTTTCTCATGGCCCTGAAAGACATTTGATTGATGGATGGCCCGCATCAACAACCGCAAGTATTCTCTAGTAGGGCCGCCTTCATCTACTGCCCCTTCCCCATTTTCCTCAGCATCAACAAACACTACATCTAATTTTGCTTGTGGGTTGAATCGTCGCCGCTTGACAGCTTGCAGGCTGCACTGTAGTATGTTTTCTCTGAACACATTTATTTGGTTTGCTGTTGGGCAAATATTTCCATCAATTTTGCTCTGCAGTTTTTTTAGAATGGTCTGTAGGTCAACCCTGCAAGAGACAAAGATTGGATTGTTTTTAGTCAAATGCTGAACATTATGGTATATTTTAGAATATTGCTAGTTGCATAAAGCCCCGCTCACACATGCAGGGACTTCCAGTCACAAAGCAACCTCATCCCATTATTTTTAAATGAAGAGTTGGTGGCTTTGTGTGTGTGTGTTTATGTTAATTTGCGAATGCATAAAAAGTATTTTTTTAACTGTAAGTAAATAAGCATATATAGGAACATACTCATCTAGGGCCACAGACCTCCCTTGATCTATTAGGGATAGATCTACAATGTCTGATTGCTGGGGAGATGGAGAACTAAGTGGTGTCTCTTCATCAATATCAATGACAATTGGCTCTGTAGGTTGGTCTTCAAAATTAAAATTAATTAATGGAGTCTGGGCTGTGAACAAAGCCACAGAAGGCTGTACAGAGGGCAGAGCGAATGGAGACTGCCCTGGGGATAGAGCCACTGAAGACTGGACTGGGGATAGAGCCACTGAAGACTGGACTGGGGATAGAGCCACTGAAGACTGGACTGGGGATAGAGCCACTGAAGACTGGACTGGGGATAGAGCCACTGAAGACTGGACTGGGGATAGAGCCACTGAAGACTGGACTGGGGATAGAGCCACTGAAGACTGGACAAAGGGCAAATCCACTGGAGGCTGGGCAACATTTACAGGGTCACAGTCTTTTTCCTGAAATGAAAAGAACACAGAACTATAATGACAAAACTGTGATTTAATATAAGTAGTGTTGAGTTAAAATTGTTGATTTCTCAAATTTAATCAATTCTCATTTAGACAATCTGATTCTTAAATCCCAAGAATTAACCTTTTAATCATGCTGAGTATGCTCTATTCTGAGTTAAGCTTGAAGCACACTTTATGACTAGCTGAATCATTCTAAGAAGGAACTCAACACATTTGAAGACTATATACTTACACTGGAAAAGATTCCAAACACTTACACAAAGACATTGATGTAGACTGTAATCACAGACTGAACACAACTGTACTGACTCTGTACATTTGGGCACGATGAGTTATAATCTGTCATGTACTGGATTTTATTTGGTAAATGTGTTTCCATCTTAGTTTATGTGCATGTTTTCATGAAAAATGCACATAAAAATAGGTGGATGGACACATAGTGAGGTTTCAAACATGTGAGGCCGATGGAGAGGGGGTTTGTAGTCACTAATAATACAAATTTCAACTGATAAAAATGTTTATTTAATGTTATCCATGTTATATATCATCTTAACTAACAATGTGAAATTTTAAAATTATCCATTATGTCATCAAGTTTTAAATGCATCATTATGCATGAATTCTAGAAGAGTCTTTAGACTTTAGTCTTTAGAGTCTTTACAGGCTTTCCTGTAGCTCAAACAGTAGAGCGTTGGCGCTAGCAACGCTCATGGGTTCGATTCCCAGGGAAAGCAAGAACTGACTAAATGTAAAATGTGTACCTTGAATGCAATGAAAGTCGCTTTGGATAAAACCGTCTGCCAAATGCATAAATGTAAATCAAACCAAATCAAAATCATTATGAAAAAAAAAAAAAAAACTTGCTCAAGTCATACTGTGGTAGTAACTTACCAGATTATCAAAAGGTGATGTCCAAAGGACATACAATGTACAGAACGGTTTGATTCCATGATCTGAAATTGACCCAGTAGAAGTGCTCTCTATAGCATTTGAAGAAGTAGCTTCCTGGATTCTGAACACCTCACTGGCCATTTCATCTTTTCCAATAAAATCAAACAAGACCTAAAAACAAAGAGCCCATGATGGCAAATATAAATAAAATAAAGAAATCCAGAAATGAGGAAAAATAACTAAATAAAACATCTATGAAAAAAAACCTTAATCCTTCTTCACAATGAACGTCTTACTTGAATTGGATCAGACATGATGAACTTCCTCTTATTCACATCTCCATTTGGATATTTGGCTTTTAGATATTCTCCATCTAGAGGTTCAACACGGGCTGCCATTCGCTGGCGTCTTTCCTCAATGGCCTAAAAAAAATATGTATATGTATGTGTATATGTATATATATATATATATATATATATATATATATATATATATATATATATATATATATAAAGAAAATTAAACAATAAAATATTTAGTGGCAGCACTAACCTTTTTGCGCTTTTCTTCCAGAACCTCGTAGCAGCGCCTCCTTCTGTCCTGCAATAGCATATATGTAATACAAATTTTTGTTTAAACAAAATTGAACCTTGGCAAGCAAACTGCGAATAGTCAAAAAATACCTTTTCTATATCTGCCAACAAAGAAGAATTATATTCTTCATCTTGCTGGGAACGTACAGCTTGCCACTCCTGAAGGAAATAAAGTATAACTATGAGTCACAAATCAGTCATATTTACAACCATTGACAAATTCAAAAATAACTTCACTCACACAGAGATTTACAGATTCTGTAGTCTCAGCACTGAAGGAGGTTTCATCAAGTGCTGTAGAGCTGGATGATTGTTGTGAGTTCTGGGGAATAGCTGCGGATGGTGTCATTACCTAAGAGAAGACAAAAAAAATATAATGACAAAGAATTAGTTAGAGCCACTGCACAGTAAAGAAGTTACTTGAACTGTCATCTAACATTAAATGTGCACTGTGCATAAACATATCATTTATATTAAGGTTAAATGAAAGGCCAATTTAACTGAACATGTCTTAAAGAAATGGCTCGTTCATTTGTACATCTAGGGCCAGATTTACTAAACAGGACAAATTAGCATAAAAACACAATCCCATAAATGCACTGATGGATTATACAGTTCTGTGGGTGATTTACATAAAATTACATTAAATAACTTCACTCACACAGAGATTTACAGATTCTGTAGTCTCAGCACTGAAGGAGGTTTCATCAAGTGCTGTAGTGCTGGATGATTGTTGTGAGTTCTGGGGAATGGCTGAGGATGGTGTCATTACCTAAGAGAAGACAAAAAAAAATACAATGAAAAATATTTTTTTAAGAGTTACTGCACAGTAAAGAAGTTACTTGAACTGTCACCTAACATTAACCCCTAGTTTCACAGACAAGGCTTGAGGCTAGTCCCAGACTAAAATGCATGTTTGAACTGTCTCAACTGAAAATATCTTGCTCTGACAGATGTTAAAATATGTCAGCTCCATTGTTCTGTCACAATATGCACACATGTAACATTTTCTTGCACATCATTTTAACTAAGGCCTATTGGCTTAAGCTAAGCCCTGTCTGTGAAACCGGGCCTTAATGTGCACTGTGCAGAAACATATCATTTGTATTAAAGTTAAATTAAAGGCCAATTCAACTGAACATGTCTTAAAGAAATGTCTTGTTCATTTAAACATTTAGGGACAGATTTACTAAACAGGACAAATTAGCATGAGACAACGCACTGATGGAAGTGTAAAGTTCTGAGAAATACTAGTACATTGACGAACATTAGTGAATCACATCATAAAGTTTGGTTATGACAAAGGAGGGTTGTGCTGGAGCAAAAGTAAATCTTTCCCTTGGACTTTGTCTACCATGTAGTGAAGTCATACCTGTGAAACTTCAGCTCTTGGGACTATATAGAGCCTGCTCTTTCCAATTGCTTTTTTTAGGTCTTTCACACTATTTGCATGCACTTTTTCTATCTTCCGTCCTTTTCCTGCTCTTGCCAAATGAAAACCTATTACGTTTAAATTCACAGTTGGGTAGCATTGGCAGACAAAATTGTTTAATTCAGACAGAGTCCAATTTAATTGAATTTTTGATCGTTGGATTCCTCTCCCTGTTGTTTCATGCAGTGGTCTACCTACAAAATTGAAAATACACATAAGCAACATAAAATAAACAACAGCTCATCAGCTAATCATATACTTTATGTAATGGATCAGGTTTAATATACAGATCACTACCACGTTTGGTTAACAATAAGTAACATTTCCTGTTTTTAAAAGGATTATTTTCCTGTATTTAAAATACGTTTATGCCCACCAAGAAAATACAATAAGAAAGTATAATAAGAAAATCATTGCAGTGTAGAGAGCTCCATTGATTATGAGTTTTTGAACGTGTACTACTTTGCATACCTCAAATTGACCTAAAGTAATAAACAGCTTCAATGATTATAATGCCAGCAATCTTTGCTCACTTTTTTAAGGTTGTATTAAGGTTTTTCATACTACTAACTACAAAATAAAAAGTTTTTGCTTTAATAAACTCATTGAAATGTGCAGCTAAATCCAAGTGACTATGATGACCATAGCAATGGATGAAACAAAACAATCTGATACTGTGTGTCAAATCAAATGATCTGTGCATTAAGTCTTAGAGTGTAAAAGCTAAATTATAGAAAAAAAATAAGATTTCTAAATACTTGTTTTTATGATCTGTCATGACTGTAATTTCTTTTTATGAATAAACAGGATAAGCTAATGTTTTGAACAACCTCCGTTACAAAATGGTTTTGAAATTTATTTTGGAATTACAATTCAAATAACACTGTTACATCTGAAATCCTTATGTATCGAGTATTTATTTACCCAATCCCATGTACGCAACCCGTTCAAGCTCTGTTGTAGATGGTAAAATCTCAATATCTGGACCAGAGAGAAGGAAAAGGTGTATTTGCCAGACAGAATTTTCTTGCCTTCCCGGTGGTCCTGGCATACACAAAAATACACAGTTAAATAATATCTTAAACATTGGTAAATCACTGTTAATTATGCAAATGGCTACCATAGCAAAGCCCGACTTACTGTGAAGTCCTTGGACCTGACGCCGGAAAAGGCGTCTGGTTGTAGTAAGGAGGTTGTTATTAGTGTTAGCTGAGAGCTGCTGTCTGGCTCTTGAGATGCTGTTAAAAATTCTGTCAAAGATCGCTGGTGGCATCTCTTGATCTGATGACATGGTAGGCTGAGAGAAACATTGCATTTGGTAGAAAAAGTAAAAAAAAAAATGTTTTAACAGAAAATAAAAAAATACGTAATAAATTGCAAGACAGAAAACAATGTGATAATGAACCAAATTAAAATTGAACTTAAATATTACATAGACTTGTGTGGATGAGCATGTACAGAATTGTCAGAAGCTGAAGCCGTGTTAAATTTATTCAAATAATTGTTTTACTAAATATATACTGGTTTAAAGTGGATTAAATGACTGCAGGTTTGTCTCCTTGGAGTGAGATGTCATAAATACAGATTAAACAATCACTGATTCCTCTTGTTCCTAAATCATATATATTATTTACTACAAATGACATGTACTCGAGCCTTTCAGTAATTGTATTACTCCTGTTTGGTTAAAAGGATCTTGTCCTTTAACACATTGTTCTAAAAAAACAGTTTTAATTCGAATCAAGAACTATTAGAATTTGTAACTGCCTTAAAACTTTTAGAAAAAAAGAACATACGGTAAACATATGTTTTCTCAAACGCATCTTGGCCAGGAATTCAATATTGCCTAAAATATCAAGATTTTGTTTTTCTGTTTTTGCTTCTGTCTTGAATCATGTCTGCACAGACCGATCAGCTTATGACATTAAAGTAAGCAACAGGAAAAAAACGGGATATTTTAGAATTTAGACGTAGAAATGGCCCGTAATGGTCACTCTACAGAACAGATAGCATAGCTGCGTACATTGTAAAGTGGAATTCTTCACTGCCTAGTTACACCAGCACATACCTTTGCAGCAATGCCACATTTTTATATTTAAAGATAAGAGAAAATTATACATTACCAGCATCGAACATGACGATGCATGGAGCCAAACAGATAGCTATTTTATTAGAATTGGTCAAAACGCTACAATAAATAACTTACTCGTTTACGTTCCTACACGAAATCCGAAGACATTTCCACTGACATAATGACTAACGTTACATGGAGCAAATCCGATCATATTGGATAAACATTTAAAATCTAAAAAATAGCCTACATCGGATCACTTCTGTCTGATATATCACTTTGATATTACAATTTATCAAACATTACGACAAAATGAAAAACATAGGCTAAACGTATTATGGGGCTAATGAGATGATACCGACGATATCTCTGACAACTTACCTTAGAAAACGGTTAATTGACAACGCAAAACAATCCCGTGATTTGCAAATAAAGCAGTTACTATTCCAGTGTGTTAATAACTTACACAGTTACTTTTACAGTAATTTTATTACCTGAAAACCAGGCCAGGCCGTTGTCGTTCTGAGATTTTTTGGCGCGCTCCTAAAGACAAAATGGTTAGAAAAGGCGGGGCTTAGCAAAGGGGTGGTTTGAGTACACAATTAAGATATCTATAAAATAATTTCGACTAGTCAGAATGTTCATTCAAGATATCTACACTGAAATTCTTCCTAGTCACAAAGCTGAATGCAGATATCTCCAAAGAAAGATCCTCCTAGTCAAAAAGCAGACTGAGATATCTATAATTAAATTGAATCTATCTTTAAATGAGTTTTGACTAGGAGGAGTTCCAATTCAAGATATCTCTAATTAAGTTTTGCCTAGTCAAAAATACAGTTCAAGATATCTACAACTGTAATTTGACTAGTAATAAATTACTTAAAGATATATACATATGTATTTTTGGATATCTTTAAAAACGATGAATTAATGATATCTCCAATTTGATTATGACTAGACAAAACCCAGTTAGAGATATCTCAAATTATAATTTGCACTAGTGACGATCAAATTAGAGATATCTCTAATTGAATTGCCACTAGTGCAAATTATAATTTGAGATATCTCTAATTAGAAATCCAGCGGAAATAAATTTTTTACAGATATGTTTATTTACAATTTCTACTAGTCAAAACTCATTTGTAGATATCTGAAAATATTTTCCAACTGAAGTCAATGGAAGAATATGACTAGTCATAAAAGCATTGTAGATATCTGTAATGTATATTATGACTAGTCAAATTAACATTGCAGA
The DNA here is from genome assembly GCA_036326025.1 of Chrosomus eos. Classification (NCBI taxonomy): domain Eukaryota; kingdom Metazoa; phylum Chordata; class Actinopteri; order Cypriniformes; family Leuciscidae; genus Chrosomus; species Chrosomus eos. Next base: position 28,791,352 of record CM070823.1, on the reverse strand, counting down.
TATCTTCAATGCATATTATGACTAGTCACAATCACATTGTAGATATCTTAATTGCAATTACGACGAGTCAAAATTGCAGAAGAGATATCTGGAACTGGAATTATGACTAGTCAAAACTGATTTATGACTAGTACGGGAAGGAGTATTTAATGTTAAAACGGCTTGCCATACAGGTGTGGAGTTTATCCTCGTGCTGTGAGATACTGAAGACGCTTCTGCACCAGACCTGGCGAAAGATCTTTCCTATAAAACATCAGCACTACGGTGGACACTGCCAAGAAACTAGCCTACTGTAAACAGGTAAACTTTTAACAGAATTAAAAGTAGGATAATTAAACTGATTAACTAATCATTTAATTTGCTGGATGAGTTGGTTGGTCTTTCGGTGGGTTCTTTTATGCGCAAATGCGCGTAGCGTAGCTACTATAAATAATAAGCTACATTTTACGCGCTCATTTAAAGTAGCCTACATGCATATTATATTTACCAATTTTATGTCAAACTGTAAAAACTCTACCACAGATTGCTTTACATTTCCTCATGTAAGTAAAGGTTAACTGCTCGTTTGTAGCCCATGGCGTTAACTGTGAACTCCTGGTGGACTCTGGCTTTGAGCGCCTGTCTCGTGCTGATGGTTCGGGCTGAATGCGGCAGAGACTGCGCGCTCTGCGTTTACCGGCTGTTCCGGCAACAGACTGAGATCGACACACTGGTGAGTTTAATTTCCATATTCCGACAAAAGTCTGAAACTGTATAATGACCATAGATTTTAACTAAAAGGTAAAGCTGCGTTCTCAGGACAAGAGTATTTTTCATAGAAGTCAGGTCGGGGCTGGTTGTCACACGTTCATAATACAATTTATTAACTAGTTGATATTGTTGAATGCCTTTTACATTTTTTAGATGTTTCATAATTGTTTTACTGTTTACAAAGCGGCATTCTATCGTGACGACTTAGGCTACCGTTATTGTGAGACAACATGGTGAACTGTTCAGTTCACTTATTTTTCTTATGGCAGAAATGTTCAATAGCTTTTTGCAGTCAAATACAAAAATTTACTTTCAAACCTGAACCTACTTGAGAAATATTAACTGGAGTAAAATGTGTGATAACTAGCCCTGGTCCCTCCTATATTTAAGTCTTGGCAACATTTATTTGCAATAATGATGCTATAAATGAGAAACGGATAAAAAGTTTTTTTTTCCTTAATATAGCCGAAGACAAGCAATAGTTGTTTGCCAGATTAAATGAGCCCTCGGTGGTGTTCTTAAATCAATGAATGTAATGTTTTTGGACTCTTAATTGCAGTTAAATGAAACGTATTGTAGTTTAAATTGATATAAAATGCAATTAGCTTTTTCTGACACACTTAAGTACATCTTTGTCATTTTATAATTAAAAAAAGTATTATGATCAATAAGCTATGACAACATGTTTTTACATTGCTTTAACTCATCAAAATAAGTTCAGCAATTTTCCACTTTTTGAAGTTCGATAAGACTCAACTAATTTTTTTTAAGTCAGTTTAATGTAATTTAAGTCGAAATGACCTAAACATCCAAAGTTGATTGTACTTAAACATTTAAGGCAGCAACTTTTTTTTTTTTTACTGTGTTTATGTTGAATGCAATTGCTGACTAGCATTATGGTAAACTAAAATATACTTTAATGTAATTTCTATTGAAACTTACATGTCATATATGTGTAATTAAAAATGTGTATCGAAGTTACAATTTAAAAATCTATGAACTTTATTTATATGTAATATTGAATAACACTACAGACATAACTATAATGAATTACTGTGCATGTGCTTTTAGTATGTCAGTAAACATTAAAGCATTCAAACATTATTTAAAATGTACTTTATAGTACAATTTTTAAATTATTATATACTTTTAATATCTTTTAAGACTTAAAAGTACACAACAAGTCACATTCCATTCAAGTACACTTACCTATTTTTCAGTGACATACATAATATGTAGTTCTTCTGTAATAGATTCAGTAAAACAAATGCATTTTTATTCAACTAAGCTAAAATTTAGTTAGCAATTTATTTAGCAATTCAAATAATACATAAACCTTTGCGAAAATGTGACTTTGAATTTGAACAAAAGATGAACATTATAGACTCTATAGTCAAATGTCTGGTTTTATATTTTGTATTCTCATGTGAACGCAGTATGTAGGCACAAGTGATATAATTTTCACTTAGAGTTAATTGTGCTGTATAATATTCAAATCAAAACCAATTCAAAGCAAGTTCTTCAAGTCTAGCGATCTCTTTTTCTCTTGTGACCGGGTTTTCAGAGTGCTTTACTGATGCAGTTTGTCAGAAGTAATTATTGGCACTCTTTATTGTGCAGCTGCACTGAGTTCAGCAGACTGAATGTGTGTGCCCTCTGGTGGACCAAATGTTTCCTTGCATTGATCGGTCATTCATTTCTCCTCTAGACCTGCACATTAGAGTGCAAAGGGACTGTGGACTCGAGAAAACTAGAAGTCTGCAAAAACATCCTCTCAGAAGAGGATCGCCTTGCCATCGACGGCCTCAAGCAAGAAGAAGAGAGCGCAAACCACCTTCTCACCAAGAAATATGGAGGCTTCATGAAGCGTTATGGGGGCTTCATGATTAAGAAAGCAGCAGAGATCGGCACGGGGGCCCAAGCAGAGAGTGACGACGCAGAGCTCATCAGTAAGAAATATGGAGGCTTTATGAAGAAGGACAAGGCAGAGGGTGGAGCTGAAGACCAGCAAGTGGAGCTGCTGAGAGAGATCCTCAGAATCGGTCTCACCTCAGAGTCAGATGAGCGGCATGATGGGGACGTGGTCAAACGCTATGGGGGCTTCATGAGGAGCGTACAGGGGAACAGTGGTCTGGGGGAGGCAGGGAGAGACCTGCAGAAGCGATACGGGGGGTTTATGCGCAGAGTGGGCAGGCCTGAATGGTTGGACACCCAGAAAAGCAATGGGTTTCTGAAACGCACTTGGGAGGACGGAGGCGAGACGGCACTGCCTGGCATGCAGAAGAGATATGGAGGATTCATGGATTAGAATTAAAACATGGACACCCATCCTAAATGACCTATTCCTACTTTGTGTAGAGCTTGCACTGTACCAATTTCATGTGAATCCATTTTAAATTACTATTTATTTTTTTCTTTGCTGCTGAATATTCCTTCATAATGTACAATGTACATGTGTGTTTTCTGTGACTAGGGTTTGTGTTTTAAAATGAATATTTTCACATTCTCTGTACTTACAATGGAATCACCCATCAGATGGGACATTTGGTAAAGACAGAGGACAATAATTAACCATTTCTGGGTCACATCACGACGAATGAAAAGCACTTTTCACTGTATTGCTTTGTTCTCTGAGAATCTCATCACATTAGCTAGTCTGCTTCGCTCATTGAGGTTAAGTTTGCCGTCTGAACTTGATGATTAATGCATTTCTTTTAACAGCTTTTCAACAGCTTTTGTTCTTGTTTAAATCAAAGCAAGATTTTTGAGCCATTAGCTGTTCAGAATACAATAAATTCATCTTACTGCAGAAGTGAAATGTATCAATGAGATATTTGTTTCTTACAAATTAAGCCATTTCGCTAGTGGAAGATATTCTCCATTATTACGACTGCCTTAATGGCCCTCTTCAGTAGCTTATTAAGACCCAACTTTTCATATTTTCACCACTTATTTGACCAATAATGTCTGAGAGGCTGTACTATTTTGTGAATATGGTCAAGGTTAAAGAGCATTGCTAGCCAGTCATGATGAAAAGTTAAATTACTTATGCAGATAGTTGCATAAAACAGTTTACTCGAGGCTAAGTATTTGCTATTTTTTTATCTACTCACAAAAACAGTGTCATAACTAAAGGGGGGAAAAGTAAAAATGTACTAGAGCATGCATTATAGATGGATGGATGATGGATGGGGATTTCTGATGGTGTACTGATGATCCATCTCAATTACTAGAGTCGATTTTTTGAATAGTCGACTCCTGAATACTTTATGTTCACCAAAAACTTGTTCAGATTCATTAATCATTTAATACTAATTCCCGCAATAAAGCGTTTTGGACTCCTAAATGAGGAGAAACTGCTTTCATGGGCCTGTCTATAAGCATCCAGCAAAGCAAGGCTGTTAAAAAAATTATTTATGAATTTTAAGGCTGTTCTTGTCTTGGGGAAATTTGTCTAAATGCAAACCAGGAAAATCCCCTTTCATAATAAAAGCTAATGGAGTAAATTTCACACTTAAAGCAACATTTTTTTGACAAGGTTTGGAAAAGAATAAGGGGTTTTATTAGAGTTATTAAAGCCATAAATATTACCAGTACATAAAATACCAATAGCCACCCAGGACTGAACAAGTTATTATCCCTGTAAAGAAAAGTGTGATTAAAAATGTTACCATTAAAATTTAAGTAAAATTACAACTCCAAAATACTGGGTAGACCCATGGAAAATAAAGCTTTACCATGTACTTTATAACACGCAATTCTGACTTTATTTCAGAATATATATTAATTTTATTTTGTATTCTTCCATACAAAGGTGTCAGCTGACAAGACATTAAAATGTTACCATATTAAATGTAAAAACATTTTAAAAACACAAACCAACACATTCTTACCTGTGAATCTCATATCGGTGCTTTCAAAACATTTATCTAACTGAGTGAGAGACTCGCTGACCGTTGCAAGATGGCGGGCGAGATGACGTTTCAGGTCTGGAGCGGTGGAATGTGGAGAGTCCACAGTCTGGGAGAGAGTCCAACTGCTCTAGCACAAGTTTGGACAACTCCCACAAATCAGTGCAGTTAGCTGAGTCACGTGACCGCAGTGTTTCTCACTTAGCCCGTCCCTTCACCGTGGATCCGACTTCACTCAAACAGGTAAACTCCAGTTAACCTGCCGTACTGGTTAAGTAGTGTGTCTGTAGTCTCTCCACTAGGTCGAAGAGCAGGAGTGGGAAGTAACGTCATTCTTCTGCACGAGCGCTCGTCGTCTTTGGTTCATGTTCATTTGAAGAACAAATATTTAATTACCGACTGCGACCTGCACGACTCATTATCCGGGGACTCTGTATCTCGCACAGTAAGGTAAACCGTGTTACATTCTCTAACAAAACCTTCTTCAGGCTTATATTTGCTGTGTACAAACTTACGTTCTTAATGACTGACAGGAACATAAAGAACTAGTTTACTTTTCATTCAATGTGTTTCTCACTACACTGGTTTTCTGCAGTGTTTGTATAAGCCTGTCTTAGTCACACAGTGGTTCATTGGGTTTTTTTTTGTCATGTTATTCATAAGGTCTTTCTCACCTCCCAATATGAACTTCCTCTTGGAGACTCTTCAGTTGATAGTGTTAACCATCTACTACCACCTGGAATTCCTCATAAAACTGTTCGTCCCTCAGAGGAAGAAAGATGTGTCTGGAGAGATTGTGCTCATCACTGGGGCAGGCTGTGGCATTGGCAGACTGATGGCCCTTGAGTTTGCCCCACTCGACGTCTCACTGGTGCTGTGGGACATTAATGTGGAGGGTTTGAAAGAAACAGCAAAGCAGGTTAAAGAAAAAGGAGCGTCAAGGGTGCATTACTATCAGTGTGACTGCGGTGATAGAGATGTAGTCTACCGAGTGGCAGATCAGGTAATCCAAGTTCAAACCTGCTCTTGTGAGCTGTTTTCCTGGAATGAAGTGCATTTAATTCAAAACCATAAGTTGTCTGAGTACATAGTTGGAGTTAAAAGCTGTAGACAATTGATTTTTTTCTAACAATAGTATGCATTATCTAAGGTATAATTGCAACACACCTCTGTTTTTGTGTGCTAAACTATATATTGGACCGTTGTCCCTGGCAACCAATACTTGATTCTGATTGGTCAGTCGTGACATTCTGTTGTCATATATTATTGTGTCATGACCGCTAAACTATTGGACCATAGAGTGATGCAGTTCTGATGTCACTTTGTAGGCCAACCGGCTTTTAGCATCATGCTAGTTCCCTTGAGAAAACCCCAATAGGATTTCCCCATAGATTTTTGGATTATCACTAAAAACAACGAGTCTGGTCAGAAAAAGTTTATGATACTTGCACGTTTTGTCCATCAAGATCATTTAAAAAGCTAAAAGTAGGCTATAAACGAACTACACCACCGTCCCACAAATTTAACGTCACCATCACTAAGCTTCCGACAACTCTTTCAGCTTTTATCTAAATACAATTTCCTAAAACTTTTGAGTTAGAATAGTTTATAAGAACACAATTATCAGCATAAAGAGGCCATAAAGCAGACTGAGCTTATCTTTTCTGCGTCATGTTTAATCTCCTCGCCAGCCTTCGTAGTCTCATTTAGCCACTTGTTAGCAACCTCCTTTTTCAAGATGCGAAACCGCTTCAAAAAAACTCACATCAGTGTTTTATGTGTGATGTCATTCCTGCAGCTCAATACCTGTACTTGATTTTGATTGGTCAGTCAGGATTTGGTGTAAGGTCCTGACTGATTACATTGATATAATGACATTTAACTTTAATAAATGGTTCATTTGAGATCTTAATCTAACTGTCCAGAATCTTTTACTCATATTGATTATTTGTTGACTTCTAGGTAAAAAGTGAAATCGGCGATGTCACCATACTAATAAACAATGCTGGAATAGTCAGTGGTAATAAGTTCATGGACACGCCTGATGCAATTGTTGAGAAGACACTCAGAGTTAATGCAATGTCCCACTTTTGGGTAAGATTGATATTTTCAAAAACAATTATTTTTCCATGTTTTTTGTAAGCCACTTTTCTGTATAAGTGTCCATTTGTGGTTATGCCTCTGTTTTAGACATATAAAGCATTTCTGCCCGCCATGACAGACAAGAACCATGGACATCTGGTCTGTGTTGCTAGTTCTGCGGGATTGATAGGTGTCAATGGATTGGCAGGTAAAGCATTCACCTATGTCCTCTTATCTCTTACACAACTGCTTTTTGAACACTAACAAAGTCCTTCAGGGCGTTAAGTCTTTCAAACAACATTTTTTTTAAGTTTGTCAGCAGATATGAATGAACACATTTTTAATACGCAACTTGTAGATCACAGTCTCAGTGTGGTTTTATTCCTGCTGGTGTGTGTTGAATAAAAGTGTAGACTTTAACAGGAAACAGATATCTGAGATGATGCTGTGAATTCCTGTGACGTATGAACTTCAGATTTGAATGAGCTGGTTTCTGAAATGCCTAAAACTGGTTTACCTTGCAGTGTCACTACAACATTTGTACAATGTCTCCTTAACTTGCCTATCTTTTTCACAAAGATTATTGCGCAAGCAAGTTTGCTGCTGTGGGTTTTGCTGAGTCTGTGGCTTATGAGATGATATCTGCGGGGAAGGATGGAGTCAAAACCACAATCGTCTGCCCATACCTCATCAACACAGGCCTGTTTGATGGCTGCAATACAAAGTAAGCTAGCACACACACACACACTGTAAAAAAGTAATTTACCTGGTTGCCTTTAATTTAGTTAATTGAAATACAGAATTGAGTTAATACAATAAAGGAGATTGGTTTAATAAATAGAAACTCAACAAATTGTTATCTGAACCACATTAATTTATATAGGTTGATTTTACAAAAGATAAAAAGTTGTGATATCAAATCACG
>CM070823.1:27526184-27578684 GCA_036326025.1 Chrosomus eos | reverse complement strand
GAAAATGTAACAAAATTTAAATCAATTTACATCATTCCTTTTTCCAAAACGTGTTTTTGTCTTACCTTGATTAACTATATTAAGCCTATTATAAGTGTTTTTAGACTGGGTGGGATGGTTTTCACAGGAAATTGTGTAAATACGTCACTCACTCGTGCATGTCTCGTCATATCCATAAATAGAGAAAAGTTGCTCCAGCTTGTATTATGCATGTATGGAATCTTCGGGGAATCACTCTTTTTAAAAAAGAAACTCTGAACAGAGGAGAGTCTACTGGCAAAAAGAGAACATGACAGAGTTACAGAAATAATAAAACAAGAATTAACATTGCCATTGAATCAGAACTGAGGGATTTGAAATGTTTTAAGAGATTACGTTTATATTACTAAACAGATGAGTAGGCCTAAGGTATTTTATTGAACAGATAAATTGCCATAAGCTCTCTAACAGAGTTCATTGTGAAGCATGATCTATTGTTTGAAGGGTCATATTCATCCACACAGTCACGCAGAGCTGAAGCACAACCGAAACAATGTTCGTCCGCAGTTTTTAAAAAAAAAAGTCTTTATGTGTGAAACTTAATGTGTCCTTTCTGAATAAAAGTATACATTTTTTTCAACAACAACTACAAAATGACTGAGCCCAAATCAATTGTGTCCAGTAATGTACATTTTTCATCATCTGCTATCTTTCACAGTGCTCGCTGTAATGCATTTTGGGATTAACAGATGTTACCATACAATTTGGCTGATAGGTATCATAAGAGGCAACATTGATAGGTTGTGTACCTTTTGCAACATATTTTGGAGCAGACTTAGAAATGAACCAAATATATAGCAATACATTATATTTCCATTCAGGAGCATCTCACACAGACAGCATAGTGATCACAAGGCTTATGTCCTTTTCATAATGAATATGTCCTTTCAATTTTTTCCTTCCTCTGAGCAACAATACGATCACTTCTGACCTCAATTTCTTTTTCTTCTTCTTCTTCTTTTTTTTTTTTTACATGACTGACTCTGGTAACCAGGAGTCTTAAACAGCTGACCTCAATCTGCCTAACCGCTATTTAAAAATGAGACTTGGTGAAATGGCACAATTGGTTTGTCACGCCTTTAAACCACTTGATTTGCTGGCCTTCTGCCTAGACCGGGCCATTACTATTTAAATTAAAGCATTCATGATGCTTTCTTTTACATTCATTGCTTAGTTTCTCACATGAATTCCTCTGATTGAAAATTTCTAGAAGTACTTTGGACAATTATTACAAGACCTTACATAATATTCTCACACTAAAAAAAAACAGGGTTTGTACCATTTCATATTATAGCAAGAATTAATTTAGCCTCTACCATGTAGTTTTATAGTAGCCTACATATGATAGGGTGATTTCAGACTATGTCAGGGCCCTTTATAAGACAAAACTTACAACATTAAGTACCTTGACTATGAGATGTTCTTTCGTTCTTTCGAACAACATGACTCACAGTAAAGTCATTTATATCAATGTTGTCACAATCTCCAGTCATCATTCCATCAACACAACTCTACATTTCCCAGCATCCCTCCTGGCTCCCACCTGCACACACTCAATCATCAACCGTACCTGCCATCAATCACCCCCATCAGCAGCACCACATTGAAGCTATTCAGAAAATTTATTTTCTAAATGATTAAACACCTTGTTGTCAAAGTTAGTATTGTGGCTTTATGTTCCGTATGTGTTACGTTATTGACATTTTTCCAAAATGAAGCTCAAATGGAGTTACCAGATCCACTCTCTCACATTGTCTGGCCTTATCACTCTCTACCTGGTGTATAGACTTGCATATCTGCCTAGTGAATACTTACCCTTCGCGATCATCACCCCATAAGCATTGACAACCTTTAATTATCCATGCAAAAGGACAAAGAGACTTTCAAATTCAAGCTAAGGGTTGACTCAGTGACTTTCTTTGATACTGTTGATTTACCAGATTCATTCCTTGTTTTTTGCACATTAAAGAACTGGTATCTTTGCTGTCGCCTCTTCTGATATGTGACAAATGTGCTTTTATCAAACAATGTTTTATTAAAATGGGAATACTGTACTGTACTGTACACTGTTGCTTTATTATTAGAGCCAATTACGGCATTAAAAGGTAAAACATTTGCACCAAAGATATCAAGTGTTAAATATTTTAAAAAACATAACAAAAGAAAAAGTAACCATGCAAACTTTTAACATTTTTATAAAAGACATTCAAAAACAAAAAAAAAAATTCAAAAGCAAAAAAATCTAAACAGTATTTGACCATATATTAACACTTTACTTAAAAACAAAAAAACAACACAGCACTGATTAAAAACCTTTTGTAGTATTGTCACTAAAATAAAATTAGAAATTTGAGAGATTTCTGTTCCTCAATTGACCATCCACACAACTACCACTTTGATGCTTCAAAAAGTCAATTTATAAAAAAAATTTTTTTGCTATAACCTACCGTATTTTCCAGACTGTAAACTAAAGCCACGTTTTTTTTATCATGAAACACGCTGTGATTTATTCCAAAGTGACTTAGGCCTATTTAATGCATTTAACTTTGTTTAAATAATGTAAATGTTGACTTTCAAAAGTAGGTGTGCCAAAAAGGCTATTCGCTGTATTTTGGCTTGTTTTTGGTGTGCGCCAGAAAGATGTTCAAGGTAAAGCATGTTGTTTTCTTTATTTTTCAAAGGCATTTTGTAGTCATATTGAATGTACATAAATTAAAATATACATTTTTCTCTTTCGAATGATGTCATATTATCTGTATGACTATAAATTACAGAGTATTAAGTTATTTTTCATTCTTGTTTTCTGAATACCATTCATTTAAGTATTTGTTTTACAGTAAGGGGAAGTAAAATACACATAGCCTACATGTTAATAGTATTTATAATGTAAATGTTGTATTTTATTTACCGGCATTTAAAACTATTGATGAATGAGCTAATAATAAAATGCTTTTTTTACAACGATATGACGCGCATGCGTGTTTCTCTCTCAGCGCCCAGTGTGACTTACACTCAGGTAGGCTACATGCGACTTATTTTCAGGCAAATATGGTCAATTATAAAATGTTTCTGTATTATTACAAAATGCATAGGATGGAGACCATTTGTGCAAAAAAAAACAAACACCAAAATCTGTGTGGAAAAGCTGCGGGAGGCACTGGCCAGAGCGGAGAGAACGCACAATGGATACAAGTTCAAGTTCAAGTTCACTTTATCTATTTAACACATTTACAACAGCTACTAGGCTGAACAAAGTGCTTTACAGAACAACCAGATTAAAAGAAAATAATACCCGCATAACAACACATAAAACACAAATAAGAGCAGCAAAGCTAAGAGCTATTAAAGCTTAGAAGCTAAGAGCTATTTAGCCTCGTCGTTTACTATGGCATCAATTGATACTCAATATTAATGAAATAACCTTCGCAAAAACAAAGTTATAACTACTACGTATTTCCTGAACACTTCAATACTGGTCTGTGCTCTGTATCCGCTTATTTAGTTAATTTAGTTTGAGTTTATTTAACCCAGCGCAACCATCGCAACTTATTGGAACTGTGAACTAGGGTAACTCTCTCACCTTATGTTGTTCTAAAGGCTTACATTTAGTTTTACCTACCTTCTTTTTTCGGAACACACACACACACACACACACACACACACACACACACACACACACACACACACACACACACACACACACACACACACACACACACACACACACACACACACACACACACACACACACACACACACACACACACACACACACACACACACACACACACACACACACACACACACACACACACACACACACAGAGAGAGAAAAAAAGTCCTGCTTGCACTTGGCCATTTACAGTTTTTCTCAATTGTTTACACACAAATTCTGGTACTTGAGACACAATGACCACAACATGTAACTCATTCACCAACCCCCTGAACCAATTCTGCTAAACTACAAGCACAATTCCTGCTTTACACTCAAATTGCAGTTCTAAAACACACATTTTTCAAAACACTACACACAATTCTCTGCATTTGGCACAATTTTCATGCACAAAATCTCTGGTTTTCACAAGGAACACACTGCCATTCAGATCTGCACACTGACTCGTCACATGGGCAAACACATGTCACACAGTTTTACAATTAGCAATCAGAGCTTTAGCATAAAAGACCGAAGCAGAAGAGAAGATGCAGCATAGTAATTTTTTTTTTTTTACCGTAACTGCATACAGTACATTTTTCTGTTGTTTTGTATGTAGACCACTGTATGTGCAACTTTGTGTTGGTTTGGATGTATGAAATGTGCGATCTATCTCCCATTGTTTTTGTGGGAAAAATAAAATATATGTGTTGCCGTGTATTTGTGTTCTGGGTATAAAAACAATATTCTCAAATATTTTACAACACACTTATGTATGTACTGTCTGTAGTAAGTGTAACACTGAACAAAAAAGGCCTGAGTAATTATGATGAATGGAGAAGAAGTGTTGTCCATTCATCACAGTGTTTTACATTGAGCACAAGGAGCACATCAACTGATTCTTATAAATGTCTATTCATATGATGGTTTGTGTGAGTCATTTGAAAACAAAATACCATTTTGAGAAGAAATAACATTGTTTTGAATGTAAAGTTTCATTTTGCAGGAGAATTGAGGGGCTTTGCCCATTGTGTGTGTGTTTTTTGATTTGTGTGTAGAGTTCTGAGAATATGAGGCATTCTTTCAGAAAATGTGTGTAAACAATCGAGAAAAACTGTAATGTCAGAGAATGGTAGATTTTTTTTGTAAAAGCCGATGGAAATCTGTCGTAAAATAACCCTATGCAACTCGTGCAGTATATTCCAAGCTTTCTGGTTTGGTGAGAAACAGACTGAAATGGCAAATTATGTATTACCTTTATGAAAATCTTGAGTTGCAGTCCTGTGTGCGAGTGTGCAGCAGCTCATCCTTTTTAGATATAAATTATAATCAATTTTAATAAAACACAAGGCCTACATAATAAAACTCAGTAGAGTAGCCTATGTATTTTAATATCTCTGTTGTTCTCTGTTGTCCAGTTGTCAGATAGTCATCTGAAAAACAGTTCATGCGTGAACGTTAATAGGCCTATTATATACCCAAGTCAATGCATTATTCTTTCTTTTTTGAATTAGTGTTTAAAATATTTAACTTACAAGTAGTTATATTGATTTATATCTTCATTTATTAAAAAAAAAATGTTTTTAAACTTACTGTGCGAGGGCGACCATATAGACTATGACAGCCGTCATTTACCCAGCCACATAACCAGCTGATGCAAAGCGTGAATTTATATCTACACAGGAGAAAGCCCTGTCTAAGCTCTTCGTGTCAAGCCATTAGTCTGGTTGTTTGATGAGAAAAATATGAAATGTAGTAATAAACTCATTAAGAATCCGTACAAATGCAGCAGCGGAAGACTTTTATTCTGCTGTGCGGAACTGAGGAAGAACTGATGACGGAACAGTTTGATCTTCGGCTCACAAATCAAAAAAAAAAATCTTGTTTTTCTACTTTCAATATTAAATCAAAAAAACTAATGAACAGTACACGGACGGTGAGTATATATATACATATATTTTTTTGGGATAACTAACCTTTTAAATGAACCAAAAACCTGGAGATTGTGTCAATATTCAGCAGTCCCTTTGTTGCCTAAGACAATACTCTGTAAGGCCTCTTACTCTCTGTACACGGTGTGCTGAAACACAGCATTTTTCAGCAGCAGAATCCTTCATCTCTGATTAGCAAGAAAACAACACGGTCAGGAAAAAGCCCTGAATGATGCTGATGCGGCAGGTGATGCACCCTGACTCTGCACACGGACCTGAAAGATGATCTTTCTTCTGTGACAATAATATTTGCTGCCTTTCTCTCTGCTAAACACTTCTGCACATATCTCTACTTCTGCAATGCCCACTTCATACTCCATAATAGACTATAACATTAAGTGGCCAGCAGGTCTAAATGGCAGAGATAATAGCTGTAAAAAGTCTATTCAATGGCCTCTTAGCGAGTGCTCAAATCTATTTGAACTAGTACACAATATTGCACAGAATAAGTCTTCCAAAGAAAAGCTAGGATAATAGCAATGTAGGGAACAGTACATTCCAAGGCACAGTTTTATGGCAGTGGAGAAAGGTTTGCTACATTTCGATTGGATCTTGGTTGACTAGCACGAACAAATGTTCAACACATCAGATAAGGATGCTAGGACAACTGACAGACACCTCAAGCGCGGGAAGGACAGGATTTCTCATTGGTCCACAGGCAGTTTCTGCCCTGCACCCATCTTGAGACTAATACCTAAGGTTTAAACCAACCACTATACAAATTCATCAGGATCTTTCGGATGCAAGAGCAGTGACTGAAACAAAGGGATCCATCCAAATCCATTTACAACTATTTGGAAACCTCAAAACTTATGTAAAACCTAAACACAGAAATAGGTATTCTCAGTGACAGCTATTATTAGATTAACTTATAAGAATTAGACTGTTTATGTACTAATGAATGTATGTTCAGTTCAACCTTTTCCTATTATGTTTGGACTCATTTGTTTAGAATATTATCTCACGTATTCTGGTTGTGGTTTGGAAAGAGAGAAATGCAATTGATACAACTTTAAATATGCTATTCTAACTGTGTTAGAATAAGGCGTTAGATCATGTAAATGAGTTCCACAGGGGATGGAGGGGTGGGCCACACTGTGTGTGTGTGTCCTCTGATGCCAGCAGCCAATTACAGCACTGGAATGGAGAAGCGTCAAACTGCAATCTCCTCCTCATCGGAAAAGGATAAATGTACCCTTTGAACAGGCCCTCCTTGTTTTGAGTCTCCCACACGTCCAGTGAGACATTAACAGATACATACAAGTTCTGAGTCTCAGTCCTGTGAGGGGAGAGACAGAAACAGATCAACAAAGTTCTGAGTTTCCCATCTAGAGAGACTGTAATAGATACACCGTCTTGAGTCTCCAGCTTTCAAAGGTGTGACAAAAACAGAATCCATGCTCTGAGTCTACAGCTTGTGAGGCAGCAACAGAAAAGAACACATTCTGAGCCTCTAGTAAGTGAGGAAAGATACTTTAACAAACACTACGTTCAGAGTCTTTGTCCAGCGAGACAAACAATTACAGCATGTCCCGTGCTCTTCATGCCAAAGAGACGAAAGCGGATTGACCAAGTTCTGAGTGTCTGGCCCAGAGGAAGAAGACATACAGACATATTTGCAACAAGATGAAGCTCAGGAGAGCAAACCTTCACTTCAAGGTTTCTTTGTCTGCATGTTCCAGATTAAGGACCTTCTGTACCTACTTCAGGGCCTCATCTGCGTGTTCCATATTTTAGGACCCCTTTTGGTGCTCCAGGAGATCAGCATCCCACAGAGCTTCATGTTCAAGGCTGTTGAAATGGATTCAACGACTCTTTTTCCTACTGAATTGTCACCCAGCACAACCAGTGGATGACATCCCCACCATTGGACTGCTCACTTGACTATGTGGAGCATAAATATCACCAAACCTATTTCCAAAGACCATGGCATTGTTGTATATTATCAGTATATGATGATTAGCTAATATAACTGATGCTAGTAAATAACTGTCAGGGTTCTGTCACTGCGGTCTAGTTTATTCTTGGTTTTGTGACAGAGACCTAACGCTCCTGTATTGTATTGTCTTATAAGTGCGGCTTTGTGTGTGCTCGAGGCGTGTGCTCTTCTGTCCACATGAGTTGTCTTGTGTGCGTGGTTTTTGAATCCCAGCACTTCGGTCTAGTTTGGTTTGGGTTCTGTGTCGGGATTCGGACATTCATGCTCCGCGTGTTTGTATTCTGTTGTGAGCGCACAGGATGAGCTTTTGCTCGTTCTCGTGTGCTCTGTCTTGTTGTGTGAGCATGTGGTTTCGAGTTGGCTCGGGCATCAAGTCAAGTCTTCTCCCTCGGGGTAGTTTTTTTTTCTTTTCGTTTTGTGTTTTTTATTAAAATAAAGCCCATTATTCCTGCATATTGAGTCCTTGCCTCATCCCTTTCCACAACCCTGACAATAACAAATAATCTGTCATTCATTTGATTGATGTATAATAACCTTCACCTTCAAAGGAACAACAATTTATCTTACCATAAGATAAAGTTACTCTTCCATAGCAAGACTCAACTTAATCGCTTTATTTTATGCATCTTATGTACTTATACAGCTGGGAAAGGTGGAGGGTTTGACATACAAGACTTAAACTAGTCCTAGACTAAAATGCATGTTTGAGCTGTTTTATCTGAAAGCAACTTGCACTGACATATCTTAAAAAATGTCAGTGCCATTGTTTTGTCTCAGATGCAACCAGCATTTTTTTTAAGGCACGTTTACAAAAGCTACTTAATTGCCCTAATCGGCTAGTTGCACGTGGCCGCCATGTTGGATTTCCGATCAGTGAGTGTGCAAACACTTCCGGTTTCGCTTTATGCCCGGTGCAGGGAACCGGAGAAAGCCGGAAATTATCTCTTATAGTTGTTTATAGAATCCATTATATCACTTAAAATACTACTAAGATCTATATTACTATCACACGAGCAAATGGCAATTAAATGTATGGATTCTGTTGCGGGTCATCAGAAACAGAGAGATCCATGTGCAGCTTTTTAGTATATTTATTGAAAAAGTAGAGAAGATGAGGCAAGGGTCGGGGCAGCCAGCGAGCAGACGAAGTCCAGATGCAACAGGCAAAGGGGTCGAGACAGGCGGCAGGCAGATCAGTAACAGATATCCAGGCAAGGGTCGAGACAGGCGGCGGGCAGATCCGTAACAGATATCCGGGCAAGGGTCGAGACAGGCGGCAAACTGGAGGAGTCGAAGAACAGAACAGGGTCAAACCAGGGAGACAGATTACAGGAGATAAATGCTCGGAATTGATCACAATAGGAATGCAAAACTTCGCAAGGAACGAGGTGAGAGAGATGGCTATAAAGCCTAGAAGATGGGGAACAGCTGGAGAAGGTGATTAGTTAGACCGGCTGTGAGAGATCAATGTAATGAAGGGGTTTAATATTCGGGCGAGGGTGCCCTCTGGTGACTAGAGAGGGAATTTCCAGAGTCTGGTATTGTGACAGAGCCCCCCCTCTGCGAACGACTCCTGGCGTGAGGGGGTTGGTGACGTCGAGGTCGTCCACGTGGGCGAGGAGCGGGTTTGTGTGGATATGTACGGTGGAAGTCGCTGGTGAGACTGGGATCCAGGATGTCCCTGGCGTTGACCCAGGAACGCTCCTCCGAACCATACCCCTCCCAATCAACCAGATACTGAAGGGTACTGCCCTGGCGGCGGGAGTCTAGTGTATGTGAATGTACTCGGAAGACTTCCTCACCCTCCACCAGAATGGACTGGGGGTTAGACTCCTGTGGTTCCTCCTCATCGGGACCCTCGGCTGGTTTAAGCAGGGACATATGGAATGTGGAGGCAATCCGATAGTGTCTGGGCAAGGCAAGACGAAATGAAACAGGTGTGATTTGGTGAGTGATCTTAAAGGGTCCCACATATCTGGGGCTGAGTTTCTTGCAAGGGTGTCTCAGTCTGAGATCTCGTGTCGATAACCAGACCCACTGACCGGGTTGATAAACAGGACCGGGGCAACGGTGGCGGTCTGCTTGTCTCTTCTGGCGGTGGATGGCCCGTTGGAGGTGTACATGCGCCTGGTTCCAGGTCTCCTCGCTACGTTGTAACCAATCGTTAACAGCCGGAACATTGGTAGGTTCTCCGGACCATGGGAACAAAGGTGGTTGAAAACCCAGGACGCACTGGAAAGGAGTTAGCCCGGTTGAATGTTTCTGGAGAGAATTCTGTGCGTACTCGGCCCATAACAAGTAGCGACTCCAGTCTTCAGGATGTTCGTGACAGTAAGTGCGGAGGAACCGGGTTACTTCTTGATTAAGGCGTTCTGCCTGCCCATTCGACTGGGGGTGGTACCCTGACGTGAGACTGACATTGACTTGCAATGTCTGAAAGAAGGCCCCCCAAACTCGGGAGGTGAACTGTGGGCCCCTGTCGGAAACGATGTCATCTGGGAGGCCGTAGAACCGAAACACCATGTTACATAGGAGTTCAGCGGTCTGTAGAGCGGTGGGTAATTTGGCCAGGGGTATAAGGCGGCAAGCCTTAGAGAATCGATCTATAACCGTGAGAATAGTGGTATGGCCCTCTGAGAGTGGAAGATCGGTGAGGAAATCAATTGCGATGTGAGACCATGGTCGCTGAGGAATTGGAAGAGGTTGTAGCAGTCCAGCAGGTGGTTGTCGTGACGATTTCTGGGTGTTACAGGCTCGGCAACGCCGAATGAAATTGATGGTATCTTGGTTTAATGAAGGCCACCAGAAGCGGTTCTGCAGCAGCTGAGTGGTGGCCGTGATCCCTGGGTGACCTGAGCTGGGATGAGAGTGGACCTGTTCCAGAACCTGGCTCCGTAGGGTTTCTGGTACATAGAGTTTGTTAGGTGGGCAAGTTGAGGGTATTTCGGACTGGGAGTTAGTTTGCTCTATCACTGTCTCGATGTCCCACCGGACGGGAGCGATGATGAGGTCAGGAGAGAGAATGGGTCTTGGATCTTCTGGTGTGGAGTCATGGTCGTGTTGTCTAGAAAGGGCA
Source organism: Chrosomus eos (assembly GCA_036326025.1). Classification (NCBI taxonomy): domain Eukaryota; kingdom Metazoa; phylum Chordata; class Actinopteri; order Cypriniformes; family Leuciscidae; genus Chrosomus; species Chrosomus eos. Next base: position 27,567,987 of record CM070823.1, on the reverse strand, counting down.
TCTGCCTTAACATTCTGGCATCCTGGACGGTAGGTGACAGAGAAGTTGAACCGGTTGAAGAATAATGACCATCGTGCTTGTCTGGGGTTAAGTCTCTTGGCGGTGCGCAAGTACTCGAGGTTCTTATGGTCTGTCAGGACAGTAAAAGGGTGCCGCGCCCCCTCCAGCCAGTGCCGCCACTCAACGAAGGCTGCCTTCATAGCAAGGAGTTCTCTGTCTCCCACATCATAGTTTCTTTCTGCAGCATTGAGTTTTCGAGAGAAAAAGGCACAAGGGCGAGACTTTGGAGGAGTTCCCTGTCGTTGGGAGAGAATGGCACCGACCCCAGTATTGGAGGCGTCTACTTCGACCATGAAGGGAACCTCGGGGTCTGGATGGGACAGGATGGGTGCAGAGGTGAAACGCTGCTTAAGGAGGTTAAAAGCTTGAGTTGCGGGTTCATTCCAAAGTAGACGGTGTGCCCCTTTCTTCACTAAGGATGGTGGGGGCCGCCACGGAGCTGAAGTTCCTTATGAAGCAACGATAAAAGTTGGCGAACCCGAGGAATCGTTGGAGCTCCTTGAGGGTGTTTGGCTGTGGCCATTCCAGGACTGCCCGAACTTTACCGTCATCCATGGCGACTCCATCAGGACTGATCACATATCCCAGGAAAGTCGTTGACGTCTGGTGAAACTCACACTTTTCCAACTTGGCGTACAACTGATGCTGGATAAGCCGCTGAAGAACCGCTCGAACATGCTTCACGTGGTCCTCTAGTGTGTCAGAGTACACAAGGATATCGTCAATGTAGACTACTACCGTGTTGTGGAGCATGTCTCTGAACACGTCGTTAATGAAGGACTGAAAGACGGAGGGACTGTTTGCTAGGCCGAACGGCATAACCAGGTACTCATAGTGCCCAGTGTTGGTGGAGAAGGCTGTTTTCCACTCGTCCCCCTCTCTGATACGGATGAGATTGTATGCGCAGCGTAAGTCAAGCTTGGTGAAGAATTTTGCTGCACGTAGTAGCTCAAGGGCGGCTGGTACCAGCGGTAGGGGGTAACGGAACTTGACAGTGATGTCGTTAAGAGCTCGATAATCGATACACGGCCGTAGACCCCCGTCTTTCTTCTTTACAAAAAAGAATCCGGCGGACGCTGGAGAGGTGGAATGTCGGATGAAACCTTTAGCTAGCTCCTCTTCAATATATTCTTTCATGGAATCAGACTCTGGTTGTGAAAGGGGAAATATTCGACCCTTAGGGATAGCAGAACCAGGTACCAGGTTGATGGCGCAGTCGCTGGCTCGATGAGGAGGGAGTCTGGACGCTCTTGTTTTACTGAAGGCCTCCAACAAGTCATGATACTCACGGGGTAGGCTCTCTGAACTGATCCCATCAGGGCATGCCGAACTGATAGACTCGTTGGGTGCTGACAGGGCTCGTACAGACAAGGGGAAGACATGGTTGAGGCATTTGGTGTGACATGTTTCACTCCAGCGGATGATCTGATTGAACTTCCAACTGATGTGGGGATCATGTTTGGGGAGCCACGGAAGTCCTAAAATGACAGGGACATGAGAACTGTTGAGAACATAAAATTTAATCACCTCGCTATGAAGGATTCCAGTCTGCAGGCGAAGCTCCTGAGTGATGTGGGTCACTTTTCCTGTACCCAGCGGTCGTTTGTCGATGGTTTCGACTGTGAGAGGGGAAACACACTGAATTAATGATATATTGTTAGATTGAACAAAGTCCCTGGAGATAAAGTTTCCGGCTGCTCCGGAGTCGACCAAAGCACTAGTGGAGACTTCATGGTCGTGGAAGGTGATTGAAATTGAAACTGAAAAGCAGGAGTCAGAAAAAGATGCATCAGATAATGAACTCACCGACTTTGGGACTGTAGTGCGTGGACGTGACGGACAGCTGATGCGGAGGTGACCGGCCTCGCCGCAATACATACATAACCGCTGTGTCATGCGCCTCTCGCGCTCCTCGGGTGAAAGATGATAGGCGCCGAGTTGCATGGGTTCGGTGTCATCACGTGGTGCGGGAGCGCTGGAGTGAGGAATGTTAATGTTGCGGGGTTGAGATCTAGTGCAATGATTAGCGCGTCGAGTGCGTAGGAGGTTGTCAATTCGAATAGTAAGGTTAATAAAATCATCCAAGTTCCTGCCCTCATCTCGACAAGCTAGTTCAGACTGAAGCTCGTGATTTAAGCCCCTACGGAAGATCACTTTCAATGTGTCGTTCACCCACGTAGTCTGAGCGGCGAGGGTGTCGAAATCTAAGAGCATACTCAGCTGCGGTAGATTTACTCTGTGTGAGCTCGAGCAAGCGATCGCCCGCACCTTTGCCCTCTTTAGAATGCTCGAACACCTCGCGGAAACGTTGAAGGAAATCCTCAAAAGACAAAAATGCTGTACCATCCTCTTTCCAAACAGCCGTTATCCAATCCAGCGCTTTTTCCCGTGAGCAGTGTGCATACAAAAGCAATCTTGCCAGCTTCAGTGGTATACAGCTAGGGTTGTTGGGCGATGAACAAGGAACATTGCAAAATGAAGCCTCTACACTTACTTGGATCCCCGTCAAACTTTTCTGGCAATGCGAGACGTGGGCTGGTGGCGGACACATTCTCAGTCGGGAGCTCGGGTGGTGGTGTGGGTCTCGGTGTGGGTGCGGGCGTTTGAAGGGTGTGAACTGCTTTGACTAGTTCCTCCGTCAAAGCGGTGAGACGAGTCAGCTGACGATGATGAACTTCGAGCTGACCTGCTTGGGCAGTGTAGGCGGCAGACAAGGAAGACATCGCTGCTGGATCTAGGGATGGCGAAGTTTTCTGTTGCGGGTCATCAGAAACAGAGAGATCCATGTGCAGCTTTTTAGTATATTTATTGAAAAAGTAGAGAAGATGAGGCAAGGGGTCGGGGCAGCCAGCGAGCAGACGAAGTCCAGGTGCAAACAGCAAAGGGTCGAGACAGGCGGCAGGCAGATCAGTAACAGATATCCAGGCAAGGGTCGAGACAGGCAGCGGGCAGATCCGTAACAGATATCCGGGCAAGGGTCGAGACAGGCGGCAAACTGGAGGAGTCGAAGAACAGAACAGGGTCAAACCAGGGAGACAGATTACAGGAGATAAATGCTCGGAATTGATCACAATAGGAATGCAAAACTTCGCAAGGAACGAGGTGAGAGAGATGGCCATAAAGCCTAGAAGATGGGGGAACAGCTGGAGAAGGTGATTAGTTAGACCGGCTTTGAGAGATCAATGTGATGAAAGGGGTTTAAATATTCGGGCGAGGGTGCCCTCTGGTGACTAGAGAGGGAATTTCCAGAGTCTGGTATTGTGACAGATGCATAGTCAGATTAATGAATGAAATACAACTATTCACGAACAGAAGATTGTCTTAGACTCATGCTGCCTTCGCAATGACAATTATGCCTACTGTAAATATAGAGTTACAACTAAAATTAGAGTTGTTTACATAAAATACCCCTGTTGAACATTCACACGATGATAGGCTACAATTTATCTCCATAAATACTATTTTCCTCAATTCTGCGCATATATTTTTCACTACTTACATCAATTGCTCGATCAATATTATCATCACATATTTCAGCCCGTTCTCATCCCAAGGCGTCATACAGTTGACGCTTGTGACATTTCGTCGAAATCCTACGCACATGGCACCCTTTAGCGTCAATATGAGACCGCAGTGGTTGTAATCCCAAGGCGTCATACAGTTGACGCTTGTGGGATTTCGTCTAAATCCGACGCCCTAACCCTACCCCCAGACCTAAACCTACCCAGAACAGTGCGTGTTATATTGACGCTAAAGGGTGCCATGTGCATAGGATTTCGACGAAATGTCATATGGCGTCACCTATATGACGCACTAGGATGAGAATGCGTTGCATATTTTACATACATGCTTTCTTTGCATCTATTATCTTTATAGATAAAAACTAATCTTCATAATTATTTATGATTAATTTACATTTTTAACTGTGGTTAACACAAACAATTTAATATAGCTAAGTTTGTGTATTTATACTGTATGTGCTGCTTATAAACACCAGACAGATAATGCTTTATGAAACAATGCTCTTTACTCATCTACACTTGCACAAAATAAATGCAGAAAGCAGAAAAAAGCACAGGTGTAATACAAATAAATTAAAATATATATTAAATTGCATACAAAATCAGGCTTTTTTGTCGGTAGAATGATCCCTCGGATCTTCTGCATCCCCCTCACCCGTACCGGGACGTCAACGGGGAATGCATAAAAGCTGACTTCTTTTTTTGTAACGTGACGAAACGTTTCACAACGCTGAGGCTTTTTACCCTCGAAAGGCAAGTCCCTCTTGAATCATAAAAACACACATTTTGAAAAATTACCTCGGTAATGGAACTCTGTTGCTGTTTCTTTTGCTGTCTCCCACTCTCGCTGTAATCACCGGGAAATTTTTTCCACCGTAAGGACTGCCTGCCCATTCGACTGGGGGTGGTACCCTGACGTGAGACTGACATTGACTTGCAATGTCTGAAAGAAGGCCCCCCAAACTCGGGAGGTGAACTGTGGGCCCCTGTCGGAAACGATGTCATCTGGGAGGCCGTAGAACCGAAACACCATGTTACATAGGAGTTCAGCGGTCTGTAGAGCGGTGGGTAATTTGGCCAGGGGTATAAGGCGGCAAGCCTTAGAGAATCGATCTATAACCGTGAGAATAGTGGTATGGCCCTCTGAGAGTGGAAGATCGGTGAGGAAATCAATTGCGATGTGAGACCATGGTCGCTGAGGAATTGGAAGAGGTTGTAGCAGTCCAGCAGGTGGTTGTCGTGACGATTTCTGGGTGTTACAGGCTCGGCAACGCCGAATGAAATTGATGGTATCTTGGTTTAATGAAGGCCACCAGAAGCGGTTCTGCAGCAGCTGAGTGGTGGCCGTGATCCCTGGGTGACCTGAGCTGGGATGAGAGTGGACCTGTTCCAGAACCTGGCTCCGTAGGGTTTCTGGTACATAGAGTTTGTTAGGTGGGCAAGTTGAGGGTATTTCGGACTGGGAGTTAGTTTGCTCTATCACTGTCTCGATGTCCCACCGGACGGGAGCGATGATGAGGTCAGGAGAGAGAATGGGTCTTGGATCTTCTGGTGTGGAGTCATGGTCGTGTTGTCTAGAAAGGGCATCTGCCTTAACATTCTGGCATCCTGGACGGTAGGTGACAGAGAAGTTGAACCGGTTGAAGAATAATGACCATCGTGCTTGTCTGGGGTTAAGTCTCTTGGCGGTGCGCAAGTACTCGAGGTTCTTATGGTCTGTCAGGACAGTAAAAGGGTGCCGCGCCCCCTCCAGCCAGTGCCGCCACTCAACGAAGGCTGCCTTCATAGCAAGGAGTTCTCTGTCTCCCACATCATAGTTTCTTTCTGCAGCATTGAGTTTTCGAGAGAAAAAGGCACAAGGGCGAGACTTTGGAGGAGTTCCCTGTCGTTGGGAGAGAATGGCACCGACCCCAGTATTGGAGGCGTCTACTTCGACCATGAAGGGAACCTCGGGGTCTGGATGGGACAGGATGGGTGCAGAGGTGAAACGCTGCTTAAGGAGGTTAAAAGCTTGAGTTGCGGGTTCATTCCAAAGTAGACGGTGTGCCCCTTTCTTCACTAAGGATGGTGGGGGCCGCCACGGAGCTGAAGTTCCTTATGAAGCAACGATAAAAGTTGGCGAACCCGAGGAATCGTTGGAGCTCCTTGAGGGTGTTTGGCTGTGGCCATTCCAGGACTGCCCGAACTTTACCGTCATCCATGGCGACTCCATCAGGACTGATCACATATCCCAGGAAAGTCGTTGACGTCTGGTGAAACTCACACTTTTCCAACTTGGCGTACAACTGATGCTGGATAAGCCGCTGAAGAACCGCTCGAACATGCTTCACGTGGTCCTCTAGTGTGTCAGAGTACACAAGGATATCGTCAATGTAGACTACTACCGTGTTGTGGAGCATGTCTCTGAACACGTCGTTAATGAAGGACTGAAAGACGGAGGGACTGTTTGCTAGGCCGAACGGCATAACCAGGTACTCATAGTGCCCAGTGTTGGTGGAGAAGGCTGTTTTCCACTCGTCCCCCTCTCTGATACGGATGAGATTGTATGCGCAGCGTAAGTCAAGCTTGGTGAAGAATTTTGCTGCACGTAGTAGCTCAAGGGCGGCTGGTACCAGCGGTAGGGGGTAACGGAACTTGACAGTGATGTCGTTAAGAGCTCGATAATCGATACACGGCCGTAGACCCCCGTCTTTCTTCTTTACAAAAAAGAATCCGGCGGACGCTGGAGAGGTGGAATGTCGGATGAAACCTTTAGCTAGCTCCTCTTCAATATATTCTTTCATGGAATCAGACTCTGGTTGTGAAAGGGGAAATATTCGACCCTTAGGGATAGCAGAACCAGGTACCAGGTTGATGGCGCAGTCGCTGGCTCGATGAGGAGGGAGTCTGGACGCTCTTGTTTTACTGAAGGCCTCCAACAAGTCATGATACTCACGGGGTAGGCTCTCTGAACTGATCCCATCAGGGCATGCCGAACTGATAGACTCGTTGGGTGCTGACAGGGCTCGTACAGACAAGGGGAAGACATGGTTGAGGCATTTGGTGTGACATGTTTCACTCCAGCGGATGATCTGATTGAACTTCCAACTGATGTGGGGATCATGTTTGGGGAGCCACGGAAGTCCTAAAATGACAGGGACATGAGAACTGTTGAGAACATAAAATTTAATCACCTCGCTATGAAGGATTCCAGTCTGCAGGCGAAGCTCCTGAGTGATGTGGGTCACTTTTCCTGTACCCAGCGGTCGTTTGTCGATGGTTTCGACTGTGAGAGGGGAAACACACTGAATTAATGATATATTGTTAGATTGAACAAAGTCCCTGGAGATAAAGTTTCCGGCTGCTCCGGAGTCGACCAAAGCACTAGTGGAGACTTCATGGTCGTGGAAGGTGATTGAAATTGAAACTGAAAAGCAGGAGTCAGAAAAAGATGCATCAGATAATGAACTCACCGACTTTGGGACTGTAGTGCGTGGACGTGACGGACAGCTGATGCGGAGGTGACCGGCCTCGCCGCAATACATACATAACCGCTGTGTCATGCGCCTCTCGCGCTCCTCGGGTGAAAGATGATAGGCGCCGAGTTGCATGGGTTCGGTGTCATCACGTGGTGCGGGAGCGCTGGAGTGAGGAATGTTAATGTTGCGGGGTTGAGATCTAGTGCAATGATTAGCGCGTCGAGTGCGTAGGAGGTTGTCAATTCGAATAGTAAGGTTAATAAAATCATCCAAGTTCCTGCCCTCATCTCGACAAGCTAGTTCAGACTGAAGCTCGTGATTTAAGCCCCTACGGAAGATCACTTTCAATGTGTCGTTCACCCACGTAGTCTGAGCGGCGAGGGTGCGAAATCTAAGAGCATACTCAGCTGCGGTAGATTTACTCTGTGTGAGCTCGAGCAAGCGATCGCCCGCACCTTTGCCCTCTTTAGAATGCTCGAACACCTCGCGGAAACGTTGAAGGAAATCCTCAAAAGACAAAAATGCTGTACCATCCTCTTTCCAAACAGCCGTTATCCAATCCAGCGCTTTTCCCGTGAGCAGTGTGCATACAAAAGCAATCTTGCCAGCTTCAGTGGTATACAGCTAGGGTTGTTGGGCGATGAACAAGGAACATTGCAAAATGAAGCCTCTACACTTACTTGGATCCCCGTCAAACTTTTCTGGCAATGCGAGACGTGGGCTGGTGGCGGACACATTCTCAGTCGGGAGCTCGGGTGGTGGTGTGGGTCTCGGTGTGGGTGCGGGCGTTTGAAGGGTGTGAACTGCTTTGACTAGTTCCTCCGTCAAAGCGGTGAGACGAGTCAGCTGACGATGATGAACTTCGAGCTGACCTGCTTGGGCAGTGTAGGCGGCAGACAAGGAAGACATCGCTGCTGGATCTAGGGATGGCGAAGTTTTCTGTTGCGGGTCATCAGAAACAGAGAGATCCATGTGCAGCTTTTTAGTATATTTATTGAAAAAGTAGAGAAGATGAGGCAAGGGTCGGGGCAGCCAGCGAGCAGACGAAGTCCAGGTGCAACAGGCAAAGGGGTCGAGACAGGCGGCAGGCAGATCAGTAACAGATATCCAGGCAAGGGTCGAGACAGGCAGCGGGCAGATCCGTAACAGATATCCGGGCAAGGGTCGAGACAGGCGGCAAACTGGAGGAGTCGAAGAACAGAACAGGGTCAAACCAGGGAGACAGATTACAGGAGATAAATGCTCGGAATTGATCACAATAGGAATGCAAAACTTCGCAAGGAACGAGGTGAGAGAGATGGCCATAAAGCCTAGAAGATGGGGAACAGCTGGAGAAGGTGATTAGTTAGACCGGCTGTGAGAGATCAATGTGATGAAGGGGTTTAATATTCGGGCGAGGGTGCCCTCTGGTGACTAGAGAGGGAATTTCCAGAGTCTGGTATTGTGACAGATGCATAGTCAGATTAATGAATGAAATACAACTATTCACGAACAGAAGATTGTCTTAGACTCATGCTGCCTTCGCAATGACAATTATGCCTACTGTAAATATAGAGTTACAACTAAAATTAGAGTTGTTTACATAAAATACCCTGTGAACATTCACACGTTGATAGGCTACAATTTATCTCCATAAATACTATTTTCTCAATTCTGCGCATATATTTTCACTTACTTACATCAATTGCTCGATCAATATTATCATCACATATTTCAGCCCGTTCTCATCCCAAGGCGTCATACAGTTGACGCTTGTGACATTTCGTCGAAATCCTACGCACATGGCACCCTTTAGCGTCAATATGAGACGCAGTGGTTGTAATCCCAAGGCGTCATACAGTTGACGCTTGTGGGATTTCGTCTAAATCCGACGCCCTAACCCTACCCCAGACCTAAACCTACCCAGAACAGTGCGTGTTATATTGACGCTAAAGGGTGCCATGTGCATAGGATTTCGACGAAATGTCATATGGCGTCACCTATATGACGCACTAGGATGAGAATGCGTTGCATATTTTACATACATGCTTTCTTTGCATCTATTATCTTTATAGATAAAAACTAATCTTCATAATTATTTATGATTAATTTACATTTTTAACTGTGGTTAACACAAACAATTTAATATAGCTAAGTTTGTGTATTTATACTGTATGTGCTGCTTATAAACACCAGACAGATAATGCTTTATGAAACAGATGCTCTTTACTCATCTCACTTGCACAAAATAAATGCAGAAAGCAGAAACGCACAGGTGTAATACAAATAAATTAAATATATATTAAATTGCATACTAAAATGCAGGCTTTTTTGGTCGGGTAGAAGTGATCCCTCTGGATCTTCTGCATCCACTCAGCCTGTACCTGCAGCGTCAACGGGGAATGCATAAATGCTGACTTCTTTGTTGTAACGTGACGAAACGGTACACAACTGCTGAGGCTTTCACCCTCTGAAAGGCAAGTCGCCTCTCTTGAATCATAAAAACACACATTTTGAAAAATTATCTCTCTGGTAATGGAACTCTGTTGCTGTTGTCTTTCGCTGTCTCCCACTCTCGCTGTCAGATCACCGGAAGTTTTCACCGGAAGTACTGGCCTACACATTCAAGTTCGAATGTCAATGGTCACCATATTGTGCACGGAGCGAATTGAACTATGGCCTTAATCTAAGCCTTGTTTGTGAAACCGGGCCTTAAATCACATTAATACAAGCAGAAAGCTATAACACATGTATCTGTTAACATTTTGATTCATGTCATTAGCAGTTATGCGGCTATTTAAATCCATTTCATGCTTTTCAGAGCCTTTCAAAAGCTTTTCTCTATCACACTTTACAATACGGGAGCATATGTCTTAACTAATGCACAGATAATCTTGAGGTAATGTAAAACTCATGAAGAACTTAACCATTCATTAATGATTGCCGCATCAGTAACTATTAAAGAGTCTATCTATCATACTGTATATGAATTGCCATAAATGAACTGTGTTAGAATGAATTAATTCCCTATCAAGACACCATTTATCAAAATTGACAATTCTTATTTTTTTTATGGAATGTTGCAGTGTTTATTATAAATTATTTTTCTGTGTACATCATGCTTTAATATTTGTACCCTCATTATCTTTTATCAAAAAATATCTCCTCTCGCGTGAGTTATGCAGAGTTAGTTAATCACATAAAACGCTCAAAATCAAAATAATAATAATAATATGATCCACCACATTAAACAGCCAGAAATGCTTTATGATATTGAACATATTTATGGTGGAGTAATCTAAAACAAAGTTCTTTATTAAATGTTTTGCTTGAAAAGTGTGGTTGTGTTATCATTCATGTGCATATTTAGTTTTCTAATGTTACATTTATACAGTACATAATTGTGTGGCTTAAGTGTCAAATAACGGTACTTAAATACTTTAGGGCTGCAAATTAAAAGACTTTCTTTTTTATGTCAGCACATGTTCATAATACAACAAATATATTAATCCATATACCACATTCATTTTGTGCTATAGTTTTCTTTCTGTCCTGTTCCTCATGCTAAATCAAAGTGATGCAGTCAAAGAAAGAGCAAAGAGATGCACAAACCAGGTGTCTGCAGAGCATTTAGGGGAGAAAAAAGAAAGTTTTCTAAAGTTATAGAGGGCAAACTGTCTAAGCTTCTTTCTAGCAATAAGAAACATTACTCAGGAATTCACCAGATCATATACGGTCAAACTCTCAGCTGCTCTGAGAGAGCAAAATGGAAAAAAAGTTGATTCAGAAGCACTTTCTGCTGGTTGAAATATTTTCCAGGTCAGAATCAGTGGGCTTTTGTTTGACAATAGGAGTGCAAACAAATTGATCATTTCCAGCCCACAAGTCGACAAATATTTAATATCATCACAGGTGTTGCAAGGCCACAATAAACACACTGTATCAGAAAGATATGCAAACTAGAAGCCTGTGTCATTTAATCCTGATGGACAACCGAATTAGAAGATTCTTGAAAGTGAAGAATGTGCATCGTATTTCTAACATAAGCTGATTGGAAACATTGGAAACAAATATCACTAAAAGTTACTTTTGTATCTTTAACTTTTGTATGTGTGTGGTCCTGTCTCTCCCATCAACGTCCTTGAGGTTCGACTCTTAAGGTCAACACCAACATCCTCGAGGGAATGACCTCATCAGTGTACAACACAAAGAGACACAAATGACAGCCTTTTCAATGCCCTGCTTTTGTGCCATTGAGGGAATCAATTATAAAAACGCATTTAACAGGAGCGGTAAAAGTGGTGTCCTGCATTGTCTGAGCCATAGTCCAATTCTAAGGGGGTCTCGATCCATTCCACCATCACTTCTCCCAGCCGTAATTTCCTCTTCGTCTGAGATGCCATTGCTTTTTGGAATTGGATTTACCTGACTCATTCAGACGGTGAATTGACTCCCCTTACAGAAGCAGAAAAAACGGAGGAACACACTGTAAAATTGTCTGGCTGAATCCGGGGGTCTCTGAGCGACTGGCACACTGTCAGAATGTCATTAAGCCTCAATGAGAAAAAATGTCCCCATTACGTGGGGCACGCGAAGGGGAGAACAATGGCGTGAGGCGGGAGGGAGGTGTAGCAAAGGTGTGAGGTCATCGGCTCTGTTTACAGCATCCTGCGAGTCCTTGTCCCCCATTGCTTGCCTTGACCCAGTTTGCTTACGGCTGTGAAGTGCAATCTGTTTCTCTGAGCCAGGGGCTGCAGGATGGCAAATGTTGACACAATTCTCTTCTGAGGTGTTTCATCTTTGTCTCCATGGCAGCGAGTGTCACTTTATCAAATTCCACTTTAGAGAAAGAGCATTTGTTGACAGTGTGTTTTAGCTGAAACATTAATTGCCATTTCAGCTGCTAATGCCCCATCATTCCAGTGGAAACCTTCTTGGGGGAAAGAAAATGCTGCACCGGCAACCTTATCCGAGTGTTCTGGGACTGAACTGTAAGGCTGGAATGACTACTGTAAACAAATGTTAACAGCATCATGGTTTAATTTTTTTATACTACCTCTGTTACTTGAGTAAACAACTGAATATGTGCAGTTAAAGTAGTAAGGGAGACTGAGCATTATTATAATGGGATCATTGTTATAGAATATCACTCTTTACAGTGCATTTACACAATTTATCTACATGGTTTGAAAAAAAAGGGTTTCAATCTGCAAATATGCTAAAAAAAACTACACAGCATTTGTTTTTTAATCATTTTTTGTTAAATTATTATTATTATTACTATTGGAAAATATGTCATTATTGTACATTACTTACAGTTTTTCTCAATTGCTAAAACACTAAACCCTATTGTCTGAACCAAATGCCCAACCTGAACCCACTGATTGAATCAATCACTCTTTTGGCAAAACCATAAGCATTCACCTGTTTAGACACAACTTGCCAACACATTTTCATTGTGATGCACCCGTGCTGCATAATGGTGAGCACAGATGACAAAAGTCAAACACAATTAAAGCACATGGTCACCACTTGAACACAACAACTCAAAATTGATCACACTTGTGGCAAATGATGTGAGGGAATATATACAGTAAGCCAGTTCAGAGAGCACTGGTTTGTGAGGCCCTACAATGGATACTGTGATTGACCATGTTCTTGTCCATGGTATGAGCATGAGGGAGGCTGGACAAAGGGTACAACCAAACATCAGTAGATTTACTAGTCCACCATAATCCGAAGATTTAGAAAAGAGAACAGGTAATTACTTTTTTTGACATTATAGTACAGTATGTAAATGTTGACAGCAATTACTGTATGACATACTATATACTGTACCACAGTATACTGTAAGTAAATATATGTTTCAGTACATCACTGTACCAATGTACTGTAGTATTGTAATGGAGGGTTGGTCTAACTGTTTGTAGGCCTAGTATTCCATGTATATTTGTGTACTTTATCTTACTGTACACAAGTGGCAAACACATACAATTTCTGTTTTTTTTACAAGTGCTAAATGCACAGGTTTTTTTTTTTTTTTTTTTTTTTTGCAACATGCATTTAGCCTACAGTGAACAATAAACTTTATTTCTCACTTCATGTCCTGAGCATTGTGTTTTCTATTTTTCTACGTAGTGTTTAGTGACTGTTCAGTAGTGTTTTTAATTTTGATTGACTCGGGGCACGATTTGACAACATAGTTCAGTTTTGAGCACAGATTGAACTGTTTTGAGGTGAAAGTTTGGTTTTGCAAGAAGAGTCTGAGGTTTTGTGATTGTAGCTTGAAAATTGGGTTTTGTGTTCACAGTTTAGAGAAAAGGAGAGCAGCTTTCAAGAAATGTGTCTTAGCAATCGAGAAAAACTGTAATAAAACATTCTATAATTAACCATGCATTTTTAAATTTTAGTTGAATAATGTCTCAATACCAGTAAAGATGCATATAAATTACACTATATAATTCTATAAATTACATACGGACACATTCTTTAGATTTAAATCGCAATAGACTATGAATTTAGATTGAACGATTCTGCTCAACAAGACTTCAGGTTATAGTGGATAATGAAAATGGAATCTAAATCATAGAATTATTAAATAATAACTTCATAAATTATAATAATGAACACCAATGTGTCGCTGGAACCTTTAATAAAAGAAAAAACACATCTTTACTTTATACTGTTTTTGTCCCTTTTAAGAGAAAATTGTTTTAGGTAATACAAATAAAGCTGCATAACATGTCCTTTGCACTAGTTTAACAGTGTTGTAGCCAGAGAAACAAAATATTTTTTATAGTGGTTGTATCTAAACATTGGGTTACGAAAACATTGCCCATATGGAAGTGGTTTGAATTCTGAGCACATAAGAAGGGTAATTTACCCTTGCCTGTTTGAAAATAATTTTGATGAAAAGAGACTAAAGATGGGGGTGAACCCCAGACCATTCCCGTACACACTACACACCAATTGGTTTTTAATGAGATTTAAGGGTAAAAAAAAGAAAAATAAAAAAGAGAAGAAGATAATTTAACCTCAAAATATTGAAAAAGTCAAGATCGTCTTAACCTATTAATCCTTGAGTTTGACTGTTGGAACTGCTGCTTCAGGTAAAATGTATGCTTTCACGTTTGATCTGTGTTTGTGTTTGCTTGATTTGGACTTTGAGTTAATTTTGCACTGTTCCCAGTTCAGTTTCCTTTGTCTCTTCAGTTTTTGCCATGGTTTTGATTTGCCATCAAGTATTACACCTGTGTCTAATTAATTATCTTGTTTAGTCCCTATTGTTTTTACCTGTGCATTTATAGGCTTCAGTTTCAGTTGGTCCTTGCCTGTTATTGTCAATGTAATGTGGTTATTCTGTTCAAGTTTTTGGAGAGTGCTAAGAAGCCTGAGTGTTGAGTTTCTGTTTATGTTCGCAGATCAATGTTTATATGTGAATAAAAGCCTACATTTATTCTGTTCATCATATAAAGCAATTGAGTTTTTAATGAATGAGTCATTCATTTTTTTGGCTGCAACCGTGGCCTAACATATGCTCAGTTATCTGGACTGAACTGCATACAATGTGTATGTTAAGAGATCCCAGTAGCATCATAAATGCAATATACCAATTTTAAATAACACAAATAAAATCGAATGGAAAGTTATGCTCGCAGACATTTTTTTTTGTTAATTAACTGATATCCTTCAGGTAACATACCTCCTCCTCTGTTCTGTGATCTACAGAGACCTGCAGTATATCACCAAACTGCTCCAGTATATTAAACATCAGGTGTATTCTGATGCAGAGGTGAGATAATCATGCTTGTTCTCAAAACAGGGCACTGAAGGATGACATACACCAAAAAAATGACATAGAAAATGGGTTTAGCGCAATCTGGAAACAGATAAATGGATTTAATCTTGTTCCGGGGACCTTCAGCGGGAAATGGCCGCTGACACCTGAGACCCTGCAACATGTCAGGCTTCAGTCGAGGCCACACGGCTGGGTTATATATCTCAATCAGAGCAGACAAGAAATGAATCTCAGCCTGGCGTATCAGTCAGAGCATTGTCAAGAGAAGATACAAAAAGCCTGGAGGAAATTGGCAGGTATGGGTGTTCCTAACTGGGCGCTGCATTCCTAAGACTGACTACAGGCCATTCAATACATTATTAGTAAAATCAGGATGTCATTTTAGCTGACATACTTAAGCATTACAGGGACAACAACAAAAAGTTCTATACAGAACATAAATATTATTAGAGTCATAAAAGATACATATTTATTTGGCCACAAAATACTTTTAATGAGTGTATAAAATGTTTTTAAAAACCCATTAGAACAAACCAGGTGTCATCAGTGTTGGGTGGTAATGCATTACAAGTAACAAGAATTATGTAATCAGATTACTTTTTTTCAAGTAACTAGTAAAGTAATGCTTTACATTTACATCAAAATATCTGAGTTTACGTTTAGCTTGTTTGTGATTAAGTTTGGTTGATTTATTTTATATTTATTATATATATATATACATGAATCTCAATGAATAATAACTAATAATAATACATTTGAAAAACTTTACATTTAAAATGAAAACTGAAAATATAAAAATAAAAGCTAATTCAAAATAATAAATACTATCACATGGATTTGTCAAAGCTCTGCCATCTTTGATATTATTAAGTGCACAAATAGAATGGACTACTTTCTTGATGCTTTTATGTGATTTTTGAAGCAAAAAACATTCCTCCTTTTTTGACCCACCGAAAACAGAAAATGTGCATGATAAAATAAGCTATCTTATTTATAAATCCATTTTTTCAACTTATTCTATTTCTATCAAGAAAGAATCATTGTAGCCACTAAATACTTGTTTGGTTATCTCTAAATCACACTTGAATTTGGTCTAGATCATTAGACATGCAGTTATGGTGCATTGGAAGCCTGTCTGAAGCCAGTTTTCCTAAGAGGTCCATTCATAGTCAAAAGGCTGACTGTTTAGTCATTGACTGACTCTTCAGTTTCAGACACCACCATTATAATGTCATCCGGCTGATGTCCAATGTCAAAAGTTAGAGGGCCTAAAATTTGAAGTGACTGTGACAAAATTTAAATGTATGGCCTAGTTCTCAAACTATGTATAATGAAATGAGTGTTCAATTTCAAATGTAAGAGTAGGAGCTGCTTTGAATGATGAGATGATGGTATGAGTGAAAATGGCAAAGATGTATTATATTGAACCAGTGAAGCCCATATTTGCATCCTTTGTGGACTTTAATGAAGGAGACTTGTAGCCTACAGCTAGTGTACATAGGACAGGAATCTCTATTTGTGACCTCCGAGTTGCTTGTGAACAAAATGCGTTCTTTATTTACACTGCACGAGAATGGCTGTGCCAGATACTGAAAGTATGCCACATTTAGTAAATGTTTGGTCTCAGAGTCCCTATTTAGAAAACAGTATGTAACCCTGATGTATATATTTGTCATTTTTCTATATTTACTGAGGGTGAAATGATGATAAAATGTTTATTTTATTTTTTTGTAATTTGAAATGTTTAATGTTTAATATGTATTGTTTTTTTATTTCTGTATTAGAGTTTGGTTGTGGGGTACATGCGAAAAACGTGTCTAACATCATTTTGGGTTGTGAATTGATGTGCATTGGTCGATTAAGAGACTGACAAGTTGGTGAGCCAATCAGATTTGAAGAAGAGAAAAAGTTCGAGAGGGAAAACGAGAGAGAGTTCGAGGGAGAAAAGACATGACTGTAGTGATGCTTTGAGTGTTTAAAAAGAGAATCTTTCCTGTAATGAGAAGTACTGCTCGTATTTCTTGGCTAAGGAAGTGGATCGTCGTGACATCGGACTGTTTCATGTAAGTTTGCAGACGCTGTATGTTTGGCTCGGCCAGAGTTGAACGCTGTGCAGGTGAATGTTTTCTGGACTGAAACTGTTGTTGTCATCTGCTTAAACCGAGCGGAGATTCAGGATAAATGTGCAGACTTTCGTTTCCTGGGATGAAAAGGACTGTGAGCATGTTCAAGTAACTTTGAGAATTCGACACGCAAACCACCATCGCATCTGTTGTGCACGGGGATTGCGACACGGGACTCAGGACCATTTCAATGTGACGAATGTGTTTCAACGCACACTAGCAACCAGATTGAGGTAACCATCTAACCAATCTTTTTGTTTGCTCTTTTGAGTGAAGGGGCCAGTTTCGTTTTCTCGGCCACTACGCACTCAAGCTCCGAATCAGGCCTGCAACGGGGTGGGATGTGTGTGTAGACATTCAAGTGCACTAACAATATTGTGACTGTTTTTCTTTTTCCCGTTTTGAGTGTATTTTTGCCTATTTGAAAAGCTTAAAGGGTTAGTAAAGCTTACAATAGTTATACAGTGTTATAAGTTAATTTGATAGTAGGCCTATAACTTAAAGTTAAACGGTAATTAGAGAAGATTTATGCCTATAGGGTTAACTCTAGTGAGTTAAATACATTCAGAAAGTGACTTAAAATTGACAATCCTGAGGTGATACTGTGAAAAAGGTGTTTAGTTACTGTTACAAGTAAGACAATCACAGAGGGTTGTTTTGACATATTTTATTTGTTTTTGTTTTCATTTACATTGTCAAATTCATATTCTTGATCTATTTCATTTCATTTAAATACAAAGTTTCAATTTCATTGACATTTAATACAATTTTTTATTGGTTTAAACGTTTATTTGTGAGTGTGTGTGTGTGTTTTTGCGGTTTAAAAGTAATATAGAAGCAACATGATATAAGTAAATAGACTGCTCGCATAAAGTGATTCCTTGGAGGTTAATCGATATTAGAAGACAGGGTTTAAAGATCATTATACATAAAAGAACTCAGGTCCCTATCAGAAAACTCTGGCCTAGTGTAAATGGTTGGTGGATAGGGGTTACATAATGGAGGCACCGCTGGGATTTCCTGTCTTCTAAACAAAAGGTAAAAGAAAAATGTCGGAGAACGATCGTTCACGGGA
Organism: Chrosomus eos; assembly: GCA_036326025.1. Lineage (NCBI taxonomy): Eukaryota > Metazoa > Chordata > Actinopteri > Cypriniformes > Leuciscidae > Chrosomus > Chrosomus eos. The sequence goes on along the minus strand of CM070823.1, from coordinate 27,549,973 downwards.
ACTTGGCAGCTGGTCCGCGAATGAGAAAATTGATCCCCAACATGCTATTTTGCTTGTTGGTGTGCCAGCTGACACCGATGTTGCGTTTATCGAAGAAACGGTGCAAACGGTCAAAGTCTTTGGTCGAGTACGGGCTCGTGCAACCAAAGAAGACACAGTTCCTGAGAAACTTTTGGTGTTGTGTGAGTGCAGAGAGAAAATCTGCCCTACTCAGGTACCGTCTGAAGTGTTGTCATCCTCTGGGGAGACCTGGGGAATTGTGGTGATAAAAGATGAGGATTCTAATGTGAATGCTTTTTCCGACAGATTAACTCAGTTCCTAAATAGGGAGGGCAAAAGCGTTACTGACCTTCAAAGCCTGATAAACCCCTTGGCTTCAAATGTTACATCACCTGAGACGATCATTCGTGCCATTGGGGATTTATTGGAGAAAACTAAGCCTACTAGCGATGGTCAAGCCTACCGTCGCTTACGCATATTTTCTGGTCTCGAGCCTACCCCTGTAGGTGAAGAGAATAGTGAGAATTGGCTTGAGCAAGCTAGATTGATGATTTCTGAGTCAGACTGCTCCGCTAAGGAGAAGCGCAAACGTATTGTGGAAAGCCTTAAAGGGCCAGCCCTAGAGGTGATAAAGGCAGTAAGAGCCAACAACACAGATGCTACAGCACTTGAGTATATTGAGGCTTTGGAGAGTGCTTTTAGCACCTCAGAGTCGGGTGAGGACTTATATTTTGCTTTCCGTTTGCTTCAACAAGAGCCTGGAGAGGCCTTGTCTAATTTTCTTCGTAGACAAGAAAGATCGCTAACGTTGGTGATCAAACGTGGGGGGTTAACTCCTCAGAGAGCTGATCGTGCCCGTGTAGAACAGTTGTTGAGGGGTGCGATTGAATCAGATTTGATGCTTTTGAAATTGCGGCTTCATGAACGGAAAGAAAATCCCCCCACGTTTCTTAAACTTCTCAATGAGATCCGAGAAGAAGAAGAGAACGAAGCTGCTAGACGTAAGCTTGGTGTCACTGTGAAAGATAAGACAGCAAAAGATAGAGTAAAAGGCTCCCTGTCAAATCGAGACAACTTGAAAGTAGATGCTAAAGAGTTAAGACTACAACTGGGCAGCACAAGTCTGTCGCGGCCTTCAGAGAGGGATGATGTTAAGAGTAAAACTGAGGTAAGGCCCTCAGATAACCCGCTAAATGCAGAGGTACTAGCCCTAAAAGCTCAAGTAGAACAACTCCAGAAACAATTGTCTGTGCTTAGTGTAGGGGTGAGTAGTCCGAATACTCCAGATTTCCCTGTAAGCCGTGGTCCCGTTGCTCCAATAAGATCGGCAGGTAAAAGCAGTGACGGCTTTTTCTGTTACAATTGTGGAGGAGATGGCCACATCGCCAGCAAATGTGAACATGCTGCAAATTCTGCTTTAGTCATTCAGAAACTGCTACAATTACTTCGCAAATCTAAAGAGAAAAAACCTGTTTCAGGACAAAGAGATACTGATGTAGGGAAGAGTGATTGTTTCTCCAAGAAAAGCCTAATTGAGGTTCCGGAGCCTAGTCTTGTACCAGCTGGTCTAGTAGGGCCATCATCCACAGTCGAGGTCAAGGTTAATGGACAGCCTTGTTTAGCTTTGTTAGACAGTGGGTCACAGGTGACCATTGTCTTTGAGAAGTGGTACTTGCGCCACCTACCTCAAGTACCCTTAAATCACTTGGATGGTTTAGCTATCTGGGGTTTGAGTTCATCCAGCTATCCTTACCGAGGGTATATTGTGGTAGACATGGAATTCCCACAGGCTGTGATGGGCTCATCTGAGGTAATTTCAGTACTTGCATTGGTGTGTCCGGATCCAGTCGGGCCTGAACAAACGCCAGTGATTGTAGGGACTAATGCCAGCTTTTTTCGAAGATTAGTTGACATTTGTACTGGGAGCTCAGGGCCCAAGACCTCTCATGTTATGAGGATACAGTCTCAGTGGATACCAGATAGGTTAGTCCCTTCACGTAACATTTCTGCTCTTGAAGAAAAGCCTCTGGGTGAGGTGACATGGGTAGGTGAAAGTCCTCTTACACTCCCTCCTCAGACTGAGACATGTGTGGTGGGTCACATGGACTGTCAGTCTCCTCTGGAGAAAGATATTTACCTTGTAGAGGGTCCTGACGATGATGTTCTTCCTGCTGGAGTGTTAGTTCCTCCGGTGGTGGTTCCCTTTTCGGCTATGGAGGCAAACCAACTCAGAGTCTTGGTGCGCAATGACACTTTTAAGGAAAAGCTTATACCAAACGGGACAGTGCTAGCCAGAGTTTATGCCACAGACACAGTGAGAGACGCACGTGAGGTAACAAAGGACCATCAAATACTTGATCCAGAATTGTTTGATTTTGGTAACTCCCCTGTGCCTCAGACATGGAAAGATCGGCTCAGACATAAATTATCAGAAAGAGTGAATGTGTTTTCCCTATCTGATATTGATGTGGGGTTAGCGCAAGGAGTCAAACACAATATTCGGCTGAGGGACGACACCCCTTTCCGTGAGCGGTCCCGGCGTATCGCCCCTGCGGATGTTGAAGACGTTCGTCGGCATTTAAAAAATTTGATGACCGCCGGAATTATTAAAGAGTCGCGGAGCCCATATGCATCCCCCATCGTCATTGCTCGGAAGAAGAATGGCGATGTGAGAATGTGTGTAGACTACCGCACTCTAAATAGTCGCACCATACCCGATCAGTATACTACCCCCAGGATAGATGACGCATTAGACTGCCTAGCGGGTAGCCAATGGTTTTCTGTTCTGGATCTTCGAAGCGGGTATTATCAGATAGAGATGGCCGAGGAGGATAAAGAGAAAACCGCATTCATCTGCCCTTTGGGGTTTTTCCAATTTGAACGCATGCCCCAAGGAATAACTGGAGCCCCAGCCACATTCCAACGGCTGATGGAGAGGGCCGTTGGGGACATGCACCTTCTCGAAGCCATCGTCTATCTTGATGATATCATCGTCTTTGGACGAACTTTAGAGCAACATAAAGAGCGTCTTCTCAAAGTTCTAGATCGGTTGGAAGAATGCGGTTTAAAAGTCTCAATTGACAAATGTCAATTTTGTCAGCCTGAGGTTAAATATGTCGGTCATATGGTGTCTGCAGAGGGTATTGCGGCCGACCCTGCAAAAATCGAAGCAGTGGCGAAATGGAAGCAACCGTATGATCTGAAATCGCTGCGGTCCTTTCTGGGCTTTTGCGGTTATTACCGCCGGTTCATAAAGGGTTACTCCTCCGTAGTGCGACCACTCACTGACTTAACGAAAGGGTTTCCACCTGCCGGTAAGGGGAAAACAAAGTCTAAGGCTGCTGGTGCTCAGGGGTACTTCAAAGAGTCAGAACCCTTTGGAGATCGCTGGACTCCCGAATGTACAGAGGCGTTTAGGGAAATTATTTACCGATTGACCCATGCACCAGTTTTGGCCTTTGCAGATCCGTCCAGGCCATACATCTTGCATGTAGATGCAAGCATGAATGGTCTTGGGGCGGTCCTTAATCAAGAAAACCCGGACGGGTTGCGTCCAGTCGCGTACGCCAGCCGTAAATTGAGTGAATCAGAACAGCGCTACACTATCCATCAGCTTGAATTCCTTGCCCTTAAATGGGCTGTGGTCGATAAGTTTCATGATTATTTGTATGGGGCACGGTTTACTGTCCGTACCGACAACAATCCTCTCACTTACGTGCTGAGCAGTGCTAAACTGAACGCCACCGGACACCGATGGTTAGCCGCTCTCGCCACCTATGAGTTTACCATTCAGTATAAGCCAGGTCGCATTAATACGGATGCTGATCTGTTGTCCCGCTATCCGCACGATGACCCAGCTCCCATTAAGTGGACTGAGATCACACCATCTGGTGTCAAAGCAGTATGCAAACTCGCTCAAGTTGATGTTCCTTCCAGTACTCCTCACAGGTTTGCCGATCAGTTAGGGGTTCATCCTGATGGTCTACCGGCGGCATTCACTTGTCCTGTACAGTTAGGTGGTGAGTTCTTGGAACTTTTATCCTTGGATGACTTAAAGGAGGCTCAGGATACTGACTCTGTAATTGGAATTGTGAAGGGGGAACTAGACACCGGTAATGTAATGTTTACTGTGAAGGGAGATAACCCAGCTGTTACCCTACTTCAGCGGCAGAGACAAAAATTACGCCTTTTGGATAATGTGTTGTATCGCGTAACACAGACAGATAAGGGTGATGAACGTACACAGTTAGTCTTGCCTGAAGTGTATCGCCTGACAGTTCTAAGGTCTCTTCATGATGAGTCAGGTCATTTAGGTATTGACAAGACCAAGGAATTAATTACAGACAGGTTTTACTGGCCAAAAATGGGTAGCGACATTGAGTCTTACGTGAAAAACTGTGGTAGATGCATTGCTCGCAAGACTATCCCACAGAAGGCTGCCCCGTTGAATCAGCTTACCAGTAGAGGCCCCCTTGATTTAGTCTGTATAGACTTTTTGTCCCTAGAGCCTGACAGCAAGGGATTTGCAAATGTCTTGGTAATTACTGATCATTATACCCGTTACGCTCAGGCGTATCCCACTAGGGATCAAAAAGCGACAACCGTGGCAAAGGTCCTGTTTGAGAAATTTTTCGTCCACTATGGTCTACCTGCACGGATACACTCCGATCAGGGGCGAGATTTCGAGTGCCAACTGATTCAAGAGTTTCTCCGAATGCTAGGCGTCCGAAAATCCAGGACCACGCCTTACCATCCACAAGGTGACCCTCAGCCGGAGCGTTTCAACAGGACGCTTTTGTCAATGCTGGGCACTCTGGAGTCAGCAAAGAGACAAAGGTGGAGCCAATATGTTAGCTCACTGGTACATGCGTACAATTGTACTTTCAATGAGGCAACGGGTTACTCGCCCTATTTTTTATTATTTGGGCGAGAGGCTAGATTGCCCATTGATGTTTGCTTTGGACTTTTTCCCTATGGGAAGGAAAATACTACCCACACGCAGTATGTTCAAAAGTTGAAGACTGATCTGCAGGAGGCCTACGAACTTGCCTCTGCTGCAGCATTGAGAAACCATCAGAAAAACAAAACCTACTATGATCGTAGAGTTCGGCACCAGGTCTTAGTTAAAGGAGACAGAGTGTTGGTTAGAAATTTGGGGCTCAAAGGGAAGCACAAACTTCAAGATAAGTGGTGTTCCGTTCCGCACCTTGTAGTGGAACAATTGCCCAATTTGCCTGTATATCGTGTGACACCTGAAAATGGATTTGGGCGAGAGAGAACGTTGCACAGAGATCATTTGCTCCCAATCGGAGAGTTTGTTCGATTTGGTAACTCTGTTGAGAAAGAAAATGTCTCTCGTAAACCGGTGACGAGGGCTGAACGAGCACGGAGAGAATCTAGAAAAGCATCACGAACAGAGGCTGCTCAGTTGCCTCGTGTCTCTGTAGATTTTTCAGCCAGCTTATCTAGTTCGGAGGATGAAATGTATTATGGTGAGTCAGAAATTTGCCAAGAGTTACTGGATTCCTTCAGAAAAGAGCCGAAACAGGGTGATAGCAAGCCTGTAGTGTTGGCCGAAGATATTTTGTCTGTCAGTGAACAAAGTGATGTAGAAGAACCACCTGTTGTACCTGATGAAATGGTGGGGGACAATGCTGAGTCTGCCGTAGCTGAAGCAGTGGAGTCGGGGTCTGAAGGGGGAGACAATCCTGTTTCATATGACTCCGGTAAATCTGAAGAAAGTAGGCATACTTATAGACTCAGACGCAGGGTAGAACCTGTCATTCGACTCAGTTATGATGAGCCAGGAGTACCTTCAAACCGGCCTATTACCTTAGTACATCGTGGGCTTGTCATTCGAATAAGTTACGAAACCCGAGATGGTAATTCATTTGACACAGGATGTAAATGTGTACCTGTCCCTTCTCAATTTAAATGAGCATACGTTTAAGCCTGGTCTTATGAGGGCATGAAGACCATCTGAAGGGGGAGAGTGTAACCCTGATGTATATATTTGTCATTTTTCTATATTTACTGAGGGTGAAATGATGATAAAATGTTTATTTTATTTTTTTGTAATTTGAAATGTTTAATGTTTAATATGTATTGTTTTTTTATTTCTGTATTAGAGTTTGGTTGTGGGGTACATGCGAAAAACGTGTCTAACATCATTTTGGGTTGTGAATTGATGTGCATTGGTCGATTAAGAGACTGACAAGTTGGTGAGCCAATCAGATTTGAAGAAGAGAAAAAGTTCGAGAGGGAAAACGAGAGAGAGTTCGAGGGAGAAAAGACATGACTGTAGTGATGCTTTGAGTGTTTAAAAAGAGAATCTTTCCTGTAATGAGAAGTACTGCTCGTATTTCTTGGCTAAGGAAGTGGATCGTCGTGACATCGGACTGTTTCATGTAAGTTTGCAGACGCTGTATGTTTGGCTCGGCCAGAGTTGAACGCTGTGCAGGTGAATGTTTTCTGGACTGAAACTGTTGTTGTCATCTGCTTAAACCGAGCGGAGATTCAGGATAAATGTGCAGACTTTCGTTTCCTGGGATGAAAAGGACTGTGAGCATGTTCAAGTAACTTTGAGAATTCGACACGCAAACGACCATCGCATCTGTTGTGCACGGGGATTGCGACACGGGACTCAGGACCATTTCAATGTGACGAATGTGTTTCAACGCACACTAGCAACCAGATTGAGGTAACCATCTAACCAATCTTTTTGTTTGCTCTTTTGAGTGAAGGGGCCAGTTTCGTTTTCTCGGCCACTACGCACTCAAGCTCCGAATCAGGCCTGCAACGGGGTGGGATGTGTGTGTAGACATTCAAGTGCACTAACAATATTGTGACTGTTTTTCTTTTCCCGTTTTGAGTGTATTTTTGCCTATTTGAAAAGCTTAAAGGGTTAGTAAAGCTTACAATAGTTATACAGTGTTATAAGTTAATTTGATAGTAGGCCTATAACTTAAAGTTAAACGGTAATTAGAGAAGATTTATGCCTATAGGGTTAACTCTAGTGAGTTAAATACATTCAGAAAGTGACTTAAAATTGACAATCCTGAGGTGATACTGTGAAAAAGGTGTTTAGTTACTGTTACAAGTAAGACAATCACAGAGGGTTGTTTTGACATATTTTATTTGTTTTTGTTTTCATTTACATTGTCAAATTCATATTCTTGATCTATTTCATTTCATTTAAATACAAAGTTTCAATTTCATTGACATTTAATACAATTTTTTATTAGTTTAAACGTTTATTTGTGAGTGTGTGTGTGTGTTTTTTGCGGTTTAAAAGTAATATAGAAGCAACATGATATAAGTAAATAGACTGCTCGCATAAAGTGATTCCTTGGAGGTTAATCGATATTAGAAGACAGGGTTTAAAGATCATTATACATAAAAGAACTCAGGTCCCTATCAGAAAACTCTGGCCTAGTGTAAATGGTTGGTGGATAGGGGTTACAAGTACTTTAGGACACACAATTTCAAGAGAATTCTGTACACAGAATTTTAACAGGAAAACGCAATTGTGAACAAGGCACACAAAAAACCCCCAGCTCACTTAAAAATTCAAGATGTTTGTAGCAGCCCTTGGGCTCGGTTAGATAATGCACAATATCAGCAGAGAGCAATTGCTGCTTGAAGCACACCTGCCTGATTGCTGAGTGACGTGCTTAGGATTTTACCTGAACACAGCACATGGAGAATAATGATAATGGGGACACACTGCCTTTACCAGAGGCTATTCACAGCGCCGCACTTCTGGTGTCAAGCACCCCCCCCCCCCCCCCCCCCCCCCCCCCCCCCAAAAAAAAGACCGAAACTGTGCGGCCCGGCTGTCCAACATCATTGCATGCTAACATGGCAGGAACTGAGTAAATGACAGAGGGGTTTCCAAATCTGCAAGCTGCATTCAGCCCTTTTTATGCAAATCCTAGGATGAAAGTGAGTGTGAACTGAGAGGAGGGACTAGTATCAAACAGTGCCTGTAGATATACAGTGGCCCTAAAAATATTTGGACACTTATGTAACACTCAAAAAATATATCAATGTCGCTGCGTGATTTAAGCAATGTCACTTGAGCATGAATACTGTGGTTCCCGAATATCAGCACAGAAAAAAAAACAAAGCTGCACCGAAAGCAGCCATTCGGAAAAAAAATAGTATGATTATGAGTGCGAGCATGATTGCTTTTATACAGTTGATCCACTGCAAACAATGTTTTTCTTGCTTAGTATTTTCATATTATTTTTTATTAAATATATCTAAAAACACGACAAATCTTAAAACAATATACAATTACTTGAGAAGCAAAATAAGATATTAAGTCTTGTTTTCTAGAAAAAAAAAAATCAAATTTAAATGAGTTTGTGCTTAAAACAACAACAAAATGTATGGGGCATAATTATTATAACATGGCCAATGTGTGTAGAGCCGGGGACACACTTAACAACTGTAAGGCTGATTATAAATGTAATTTGATACTTAAGACTGATCATGACAAAATGACCGGAGTCAGAGACAATTGCGTTCAGTCGGTGTTCAAAGTCGATGTTTAAAATCTGCTGCAGTCATTAGAAACAGTCTGTAAGTGTGTTCAGTTCAGTCTTAGAATGTTTCAGCTAGTCGTTAAGTGTGTCCCCGGCATAAGGCAACCCCGGCCCGACCTGCTGCCACATACGCATTGCTGTTTAAGTGTGAGGTGGTACGTAACGGCTTAGACGGTAGGGTTGGGGCCTTCAAATAAAATGTATCATCCAAAGAAAGATAGCTCACAAGTTTCTCTTCAATGGGAGGCATCTTCACATATCCCCACTCACACAATCCCTCCACATTCGAGTAATTTGAACGCTGAAAGAGATAAATGTGAGCTGAAAATGTTTTCTTCCATGATCTCTCCATCTCAGTGTGAACATCGGGCAGAAACTGAAGGCTCATCAAAGTGGGACGGTTATGGCCTGACAGGTAGTGCTCGTAGAGTCTGCCACGAGTGACTTCCTGCCTTTCGCGCCCCCAAACCAGATCTTGTCGTTGACGCAGGCCATAATCTCCAATAGCTCTTCGTATGTCGGACTGGCAGGCTGGAAAGGCTCACTGTAAGCGATATCCTTGTCCTCCTCAGCCACATCCATCTCCTCATGGCGAGACCAAGTGTGCCGCACAAGTCCTGAAAAATGAAGCCAAAGCGTCTCGATTGCCCCCAGATAGTTGGTCCCAGTACGCAATGGAAACTAAACAATCAAATTACACTTAAAATAAATTTTTTTTCCCATTTTCTTTCCAAATATGTTTTCTGTCATTTTAGGTAGCTTTTATCACGTTGATTTAAGATTAAGTCTTCATTTTTTGAAATATTTTTTGAAAATAGTTTGGTCTTAGTTAGTTATTTGATGCCATAAATCATCATGATTGACAGCTGTGATTGCCAGCTTCTCTAAATGAAGTCATGAGGCACTAACAAGTTTTTTCTTTTCTTTTTTTCGGGAGGAGATTAGAGCTTCAACTTTAATTTCTAAATGTCCATAACTGTTTATTTCACACAGTAAACTTTGTACTAACAGTTTCTGCCGGAGTGTGGGCAGGACCATGATATCGCGGTTCCACTTCAAGCTCACTAATGAGCAGACTGGGGTCCCGCGTTCACTATTGTGCAGACTGGGGTCCCACGTTCACTACTCACTGCGCAAACTTGGGGTCCCGCGTTCACTACAGCGCAGACTGGGGTCCCGCGTTCACTAATGTGTAGACTGGGGTCCCACGTTCACTATTGCACAGACTGGGGTCCCACGTTCACTACTGTGCAGACTGGGGTCCCGCGTTCACTACTGCGCTGACTGGGGTCCCGCGTTCACTACTGCGCAGACTGGGGTCCCGCGTTCACTACTGCGCTGACTGGGGTCCCGCGTTCAACTACTGCGCTGACTGGGGTCCCACGTTCACTACTGCGCTGACTGGGGTCCCGCGTTCACTACTGCGCTGACTGGGGTCCCGCGTTCACTACTGCGCTGACTGGGGTCCCACGTTCACTACTGCGCTGACTGGGGTCCCACGTTCACTACTGTGCAGACTGGGGTCCCGCGTTCACTACTGCGCTGACTGGGGTCCCGCGTTCACTACTGCGCAGACTGGGGTCCCGCGTTCACTACTGCGCTGACTGGGGTCCCACGTTCACTACTGCGCTGACTGGGGTCCCGCGTTCACTACTGCGCTGACTGGGGTCCCACGTTCACTACTGCGCTGACTGGGGTCCCGCGTTCACTACTGCGCAGACTGGGGTCCCGCGTTCACTACTGCGCTGACTGGGGTCCCACGTTCACTACTGCGCTGACTGGGGTCCCGCATTCACTACTGCGCTGACTGGGGTCCCGCGTTCACTACTGCGCAGACTGGGGTCCCGCGTTCACTACTGCGCAGACTCGGGTCCCGCGTTCACTACAGCGCAGACTGGGGTCCCGCGTTCACTACTGCGCTGACTGGGGTCCCGCGTTCACTACTGCGCAGACTGGGGTCCCGCGTTCACTACTGCGCAGACTGGGATCCCGCGTTCACTACTGTGCAGACTGGGGTCCCGCGTTCACTACTGCGCTGACTGGGGTCCCGCGTTCACTACTGCGCAGACTGGGGTCCCGCGTTCACTACAGCGCAGACTCGGGTCCCGCGTTCACTACAGCGCAGACTGGGGTCCCGCGTTCACTACTGCGCAGACTGGGGTCCCGCGTTCACTACTGCGCTGACTGGGGTCCCATGTTCACTACTGCGCTGACTGGGGTCCCGCATTCACTACTGCGCTGACTGGGGTCCCGCGTTCACTACTGCGCAGACTGGGGTCCCGCGTTCACTACTGCGCTGACTGGGGTCCCACGTTCACTACTGCGCAGACTGGGGTCCCGCGTTCACTACTGCGCTGACTGGGGTCCCACGTTCACTACTGCGCAGACTAGGGTCCCGCGTTCACTACTGCGCAGACTGGGGTCCCGCGTTCACTACTGCGCAGACTGGGGTCCCGCGTTCACTACAGCGCAGACTGGGGTCCCGCGTTCACTTCTGCACAGACTGGGGTCCCGCGTTCACTACTGCGCAGACTGGGGTCCCGCGTTCACTACTGCGCAGACTGGGGTCCCGCGTTCACTTCTGCGCAGACTGGGGTCCCGCGTTCACTACTGCGCAGACTGGGGTCCCGCGTTCACTACTGCGCTGACTGGGGTCCCACGTTTACTACTGCGCTGACTGGGGTCCCGCGTTCACTACTGCGCTGACTGGGGTCCCGCGTTCACTACTGCGCTGACTGGGGTCCCGCGCTCACTACAGCGCAGACTGGGGTCCCGCGTTCACTACTGCGCAGACTGGTGTCCCGCGTTCACTACTGCGCTGACTGGGGTCCCACGTTCACTACTGCGCTGACTGGGGTCCCACGTTCACTTCTGCGCAGACTGGGGTCCCGCGTTCACTTCTGCGCAGACTGGGGGGTTCCCGCAGACTGTCCCGTTCACTATGCGCAGATTGGGGTCCCGCGTTCACTACTGCGCTGACTGGGGTCCCGCGTTCACTACTGCGCTACTGAGGGGGTTTTCTTACAATGGGCCCATTCAGCCCCCTCAAATATGACCGTTTGTGCTCCTCACCCATACAGAAAACGCACAGGTCAAGTGTGTCATCAGTTGTCAAAAACCTAGGACACAGAGGCACACACTTCCTGAAATGCTTGCCTGAGTGCATTTTCATAATAATCGCCTTCGCACATGCTTACAAACAAATGGCTCCTGAAGACAAAAAAGGTGATATGTATATTGCAGGTGGTAGTGACATCACCAATAAAATTAGTCATGTTTAAACACGTGCTTAAGATACCAGTCACGCTGATGCCATTCCCCTTAGCGTCTGATCAAATGCATTGTGAAGTTCCACTTCGAAAGTTGAACACTGATATCAAGCCATGGATAGATTTTCAAACAACATATTGCATTCTGGCTTTATGACAGTGGAATTGGATGAGATCGGGGACTACAATCTATCTGAGGGAAATTACTGAGAAATAACGGCAGGGAAAATGATTAACGTCACGTTCAAAAATCAATTACTTTTCTCCAGTGTAATCGGATGCATTCTAATGAAACATTGAACTTAATGTTGCGCTAATTTATCAAGTCTAATTATACTTCTTCCTACATTGAATAACACAAATTCCCTGCCCTCTCGTTAGAGGTGTTGACTCCTAAAGTGTGTTGTGTTTGACAGAAATAGCACATCGGAGCCAGCTGGAATTATTTAATCTCCCCAAAAGGAAGACATTTAATGGTTCGCTTCCAAATCTAAACGACAGGGTTCGACATGCTAGCCTCACTCTTGATGTTGTAGCTGCCTGAGGCCTTTATATTCCCTGCTGGAAACTCACCGAATCGGGACACCTAGGATGATGGAGACGAGAAGAAAATTCAAATGATTTATCATCTCTTCATTTAACCGTACGACAAAAAGGCAAAAGATGAAAACCACATGCTTGTTTTTCTATCTTAGATGTAATTGGCAAGGTGATTGGCTGTCTGTTCACACAATATGTGTATCTCCATTCATGAAAGACCCTATTGTTCGCAGCTTAATCCAAAATCTCTGCAATATGACTCGGATCAAAGCCCTATTCATAAAATAGCTCACTGTTGGACCTCGCTCCCTCCCTGTCACTGCTTCATACAGTGAGCCTATAAAACAGTCTGCCAAAGTAAAGGATGGTTGAGGATGTGGCCAGTCTGCAGGAATTTCGAAATGTCTTAAATTGACTGCCAAATTTGATGGTTTGGTCCTATAATTATATAGTAGTTCAAGGCAGTTTTTTTGGGGGGGTTGTACATACACAAAGGTTTCAGAGTGGCAGCTGCAAAGCCATGCATACATAATGCAATTTACTTTGGCAAAAATGTTTTGACTTAGACATAGACTAGCTGATGAGAGCCACAGTAGACCACACGAGAAATTCTAGTGAAAGATCCTTTTTGTAATATGTATTCTTAGCACAATATTGACATAAACATGGCTCATTCTCAGCTCGTTTTTCTGTTTTGAGGAGCTTCTGAAGAGCTATGGGGGAGAGTTATACATGCTTTGCTAAGTACGAGTCATTGTGATGTGTCAGCTTGAATTATTGTCATTTCAATACGTTGTTGTTATGCACTCAATTATTACTGCATTCCACTGAGTGCAGTTGTCAAAGCTCCATTGTGTGATAATTTAGATGATGTCTTATGGAGGAAGCAAGGCTGATTAATGGAAGACATCACTCCTCTAACACTAGTGTAAATACATGGGCCAAATTCTTCACATGCTATAGTGAACTTCACAGAACCAGTCAAATATTCCTCACCTTTGACCTCTATACAGTGGAAGTGACTCCTTCATGGGGAGCTGATAATGTTTGCATTGAAGTAGGAGCTCACTGCTTTGAATGATGAGATAATGGTATGAGTGAAAATGGCAAAGATGTATTATATTCAACCAGTGAAGCCCATATTTGCATCCTTATTTGCACCTTTCTAGTCTGTATAGCGTTAAATGCAACATACTTCCTCCACCTATGTAATTTTAGATCACTTCCACCTTCATCTTCTTTTTGCAAATTCTCATTAGAACGGTTAGTTTTCATCTTATGTGAATAAACATTCAGCATTACAAGTGTAAGGTGATGCCAGTGCTCTGAGATGTTTAAAGAGCTTCAGGAAACAGGCTGTGAGTGGTTAGCCTACACAGTACAACAAGCACCCTGTGTAAAAGTAAGATTAAGCCATTTTTCTTATTCCATTACTGCGGTAATGCAGCATTAAGCGTGAACACTCAGCTCAGATGAGAGAGGAGAGCAGAAAAAGGGAATGCATATACATGAAAAATGAAAGTGCTGTGCTTTATAATGTGACTGGAGAGATGTTTAATAAATCAAATATCGCCTTACACATGGACCTTACACTCCTACGATAAATTAGGGGACAAAAAAGGTGCCAGGCTATGGTAATTGGCTTCGCCGTCCATTGTTATATTTTTCCTATCCAGAGAGTTGTTATTCCAATCATAAAATACAATGACTGCACATAATGATATTGTCAGGGAGGAGAGACGGGAGCCATTTGAATATATTTGAGGAAGATTTAGTTGGTCTGCCTGCCAAGCCATAACACATAGCATTCTTTATAGCTTTATTAAATGCTGTACCTCCAGTTTGCTGTGCTGTTTCCGTAGGCAGAGCTTCCTAAATACAGAGCAGCTGCTGCATGGATTTTCTCCAAAAGAAATTTGCACAGTCATATACATGCAGTCACAGCAGTCATGCCACCTTTATTAATCTCACGGGTTTTGTGTAGAGGACACGATGATATGGAGATGACAAAAACACATCAAGACTATGGAAATGAGTGTGCTACACTTCATAATCAACATTTTTAATATTTTTTGATTCCAATTAATGTTGAAGCGAAGAGAAATTTTTTATCCATGACCAAGGTATATCTAACTTTGGTATTAATATTTGACTACTGCACTATAGGGTTATCACACTGCAAATAATGTGTTTACACATAAGTTGTTGAACACTTTGTATAAAACACTTTGTTACCCATTTTTTGAGTTGTACCTCTTTTTGAGACTTAATTTTGTAATAAACACATATTAGATTATATATGATATGTACAAAAATATGACTGTCTCTATAGAGCAGCTTTCAGTAGAGTAGCTTTATGTATCCTAATCATCCCCATATAAACTGTATTGCCAAAAGTTTTGGGACACCCCTTCAAATCATTGAATTCAGGTGTTCCAATCACTTCCATGGCCACAATTGTATAAAATAAAGAAGCTACTGTAGGCATACAGACGATTCAACAAACATCTGTGAAAGAATGGGTCACTCTCAGGAGCTCAGTGAATTCAAGCATGGTACTGTGGTAGGTTGTCACCTATGAAATTTCCTCACTACTAAATATTCCACGTTCACTGTTAGTGGTATTATAACAAAGTGGAAGCAATTGGGAACAACAGCTCCCAGAGCGGGGTCAGCGCATGCTGAGGTGCACAGAAGTCGAAAACTTTCTGCAGTGTCAATAGCTACAGACCTCCAAACTTCGTGTGGCCTTCAGATTAGCTGAACACCAGTGCGTAGAAAGCATCATGGAATGGGTTTCCATTGCCGAGCACCTGCATCCAAGCCTTACATCAACAAGTGCAATGCAAATCGCCAGATGCAGTGGTATAAAGCACTGCCGCCACTGGACTCTAGAGCAGTGGAGACGTGTTCTCTGGCGTGACGAATCACACTTCTCTGTCTGGCGATCTCATGGACGAGTCTGGGTTTGGCGGTTGTTAGGAGAACGGAACTTGCCTGACTGCATTGTGACAAGTGTAAAGTTTTGTGGAGGGGGGATTATGGTGCGGGGTTGTTTTTCAGGGGTTGAGTTTGGCCCCTTAGGTCCAGTGAAAGGAACTCCTAATGCTTCAGCATACCAAGACATTTTGGACAATGTCATGCTTCCAACTTTGTGGGAACAGTTTGTAGATGGTTCATTTCTGTTGGTCTCACTTTGGTGACTTTGGGTGTTCCTGTGTACCCAGGAACCCTGCATCTTCCCTTCTTGTAACACATTATTTGCCATTGTAAAGTATTGTTCAAAACCTCCTTGAAAAGTACCCCTTATTGCACAACGTTGCTTTAAGGCAACAAAAAGAAAAACTGAATTTGTGAACATGGAAAATAAAAAAAAAACGTAATAAAACCTGCCAGAAGGCTTCTCTACACCTTCATACACACACATATATTTTTTATGTACAGTTAATGTCATTTTAAATAAGATCACTAAAGCACATAATCTTGCTTTCAACTCACAACATGTGCTCCTGTGACCATGTGCCAGAAAAGGACGTCCCACCTTCAAATGGTGCTTGATGGTGACTCCCAAACCTTATTGGACTATTATTTGATACTTTTTCAACCATTCTAATTGGTTGCAATCATTTAAAGAAAAATGTACTGAACATAGGGCTTAAGAAAACTTTCTGTTGCCTGAGGGCAAAGCTAGAGGGTTTTAATTAAAAATTAGTTTTTACCACACACTTTTTAAAATGAGCTTTTACCACACAATAGCGGAACATTTTGTCTTTACTTAATTGTATTGTGTAAAATCCACTTAAATATGTAAAACAGAAGTTTACTTAATCCATTTGTTTAGGGACTTACTGAATAATTTCTGTTGAATTAACTTAAACTGGACAGTGGATTTTTTGTTCCCAGCATGCTTTGCATAGAGCTGGATCTGGATTGATGAAATGATTAAAGTGCTTTTTGATTAAAGGAAAATTATAATAATATCACTAATTGTCTTTAACATGCTAACAAGCTTTTTTTTTATTTTATTTTTATTGACATCACAAATATTTTGTCTGAAAATATATATATATATATATATATAGTTTGCTCCAACTGTGTGAACATTATTTTCCAAAGAAATTACAAGTTCAACCAAATTTACTGATTTATGGTGACTCATGTTAAATAAACTTTGTGTGAATTATTACCTAAAAGTCTTTCAGGTTGAAGCAATGTTCATGTATCATTTTCTCAGAGTAGATCAGCTAGTGACTTAGCTAGTAGCTTGCCTACACTGCTTTTAATGCACTTATAGATGCTTTGTTGACATCCTTTTAACATCCAGTTTAACCACAGAAATAACATTCATTGTGTCATCCACATTTTCTGTTGTCCACTTACTTTGCAGTTTTGACTGAGAGGAGTGGAAGAGGTTCCAAAACCTAAAAGAATCTCTAAAAGAGATTGTTAAACCGACTTTCTTACTTCATTTGATTCAGAGCCATTGAAACTTAGCTTCTCTCCCACTGTGTTGCCTTATCCTTTCCAAGTTTTGAACCCGGAGTTCAGAGACAGCTTTATGGAAAGTCCTGGAGCTGTGTGGCATTCAAAGAGTGGGAGTAGAGCCGAGGAACCACACAAAAGCTCATAACAGCCGTCTACTAACACCCCAGCTGTAGGATGATGACAGTCTTTGCTCAAAGGGATTCCCCATGCTACTGACAAGTGTAATTTTCCCAGGGAACGCTGCTCACTAAATTGATATTCACACTATGTTGTCATTAAGAGTTGCTGCATAATGTGTTTTGAAAGGTCTAGGAGGGAAAAAAAAGTTAGTTGCAACGGATGGGAAAGCAATTTGAGATCAACAAAGTAACTGGTTGTAATCTTTTACTATACTAATTGAAAGGCTGACCGACAATGAGGACTTGACCCATCATTTTAGAAGTCCCCTCCCCCTGTCCCTTTTCCTTGCTTTCCCTCCCCTTTAAATTCTTAAAGGCAAAGCATTCCCACACAATCAGAAAGTTGCATTTCCATGGCTTTTCCAATTACTTGTGACGACTGAATAAGGATTTAAACCTTTACTCACAAAGAGTAATTTCTGGCCAAATAAATACTTTAAAAGAAGAAACATTCACATTGACTATAGAAATTTCCATAACTTTTCCATGAGCTTTTAAGATAATCCTCATTCTCTGGTCAGTATACATTTTTCTATTTCTACCCTATTTCTTATCTGGAAATTACTATTTGTGGGTATATGATTAAAAAGAATTCAGTCATAACAAATTACTTTAAAAAGGTCAAAGAATGTGAATAATACACAGAATATGTCTAAGTCTCAATAAAAGTACTTTTAAACATCCTTCAAGTCATGGAAACAAAGTTAGTTAATAAATGTCATAGAAAAGTATTTCTATGGCTTGTTCTACTTTTTCTACAATATGTCTGTGGCTAGAAATTAATTTGTGAGTATGATTAAAAAAAATACTTGAAAAGCCATGGAAAATAGACTTTTCCCATGACATTTCTAGTCTTTGCAAAGGATTTAAAAAAAAAAGATTTATATAGAAATTATCCACAAAAAGATCATCCACTTCAGGCCAACATTTTTTTTCAAAATATGGCTGCATTTAGATCTGCTTTCCTCACCCACCTTTAGTCAAGTCAAGTCACCTTTATTTATATAGCGCTTTTTACAATACAGATACAATACAATTTGTACAATACAAAGCAGCTTTACAGAGATAACAGAAAAATAATGTTGTAATAGTATTGTTAAATATAAAATTAAATGTCCCCAACTAAGCAAGCCAAAAGCCAATGCGACAAAGGCGAAGAAAGGCAACAGTGGCAAGGAACCAAAACTCCATCAGGTGACAGAATGGAGAAAAACACCTTGGGAGAACCCAGGCTTAATCAGAGGCCAGTCCTCCTTTGGCCAACTAATGAACAGTGTATGATTATGATTTAGGCAGCATTATAGGTCAGAAGTCAGATGGGATCAGAACTTTCACAATATTTATCCAGTTCCATCTGGTTGGGGGTTGGAGTCATCACGTCGGTCTGGAAACGAGTTTGTTGAGGTGTCCATGAGGCCTTCACAGTGTTGATGAGGCTGGTACTTCAGGGATGCGTTGTCGTCGTGTCCAGGCGATGGTCCTTCATCAGATCTGGATATGGCCTGGATCCGGCGGTTTGCATTAAACCTCGGGATAAACAGAGAGACTAATATTAGCTTAGACGCCATCGTTCTTATGTACAAAGTACATCAGGATTTATGGGAAGTGTTCCCGGTTCCGGCTGATCTAAACTATGCAGCCTAACATTGAATTATAGAAGTCTATAATGTGTTATGTGATTTGAACTGACAGATTGTGTCTGCTGCCCGAACCATGTTAGGAAGATTGTTCCAAAGTTTTGGTGCTAAATAGGAAAAGGATCTACCGCCAGCAGTCGATTTTGATATTCGGTATTTTCAATTGGCCAGAATTTTGAGATCGCAATAGATGTGAAGGACTATAATGCGATTGTAACGAATAAAGTTCGGAAGCAATAGCAAGTAAACTCTGTTTATTAATAGAAAGTCACAAAAGGTATATCCACTGGCAGCAGGCTAGCAGCGCAGGGACTCCGATGGTCAGATGGTCAGATGTAAACCCAGGTGCAGGAAGTGGTGAAAGTGACGATCAACAGAACGAATCCAGGACATCCACAGGAAGACACGACAGGAACAACGAAGGACTGAGACTGGAACGTAGAGGGATCAACACCAAACACCAACAAACAATGATCTGACAATGGAGATGAGAAGTTGTTGAGAATATATACACAGGAATGGATTAACTGCAGCTGGTAATGAGGTGATGAGTGATTGCTGAACGAGCGCTGATGAGCAGCCACGCCCCTCTGATCAGCACACACACACATAAACAACAGAGACACGAGACGAGAAGAAGACATAGGATTTACCAACCGTGACAGCGATAAGAGCTCGCTCAAGTACAGGCGAGCTAAACCATTTAGTGCTTTGTAATTAATCAGCAATATTTAAAAATGTATACAATGTTTAATAGGGAGCCAATGCAGTGTTGACAGAACCGGGCTAATATGTCATACTTCCTGGTTCTGGTAAGAACTCTAGCGGCTGCCTTTTGGACCAGCTGTAGTTTATGTATTAAACGTGCTTGGCAATCACCCAGTAGATCATTACAATAATCTAGCCTTGATGTCATGAACGCATTAACCAATTGTTCTGCATTTTTCCATTGAGAGCATATGATGTAATTTAGATATATTTTTAAGATGAAAAAATGCAGTTTTACAGATACTTTCATTTGTGATTTTCAAATGAAAGATTGGTATCAAAAAGCACACCCAGGTTCCTAACTGACGACGAGGACTTAACAGAGCAGCCATCAAGTGTTAGACAGTATTCTAGGATATTATGTGAGGAAGTTTTTTGTCCTATAATTAGAATCTCTGTTTTTCCAGAATTAAGTAGTAGGAAATTACTAGTCATCCAGTTTTTTTATATGCATTCCGTTTTGTGGAATTGATAAGTTTCATTTTTTATTATCAATTAAGTAAAATTTTGTGGATTGATAAGTTTCGTCAGGGCGTGAAGAAATATAGAGCTGAGCATCATCAGCATAACAGTGAAAACTAATCCCATGCTTCCTTATTATATCTCCTAAGGGTAGCATGTACAGAGTGAACAGCAACAGTCCTAGTACTGAGCCTTGTGGTACACCATACTGAACTTTTAACCGATAAGACATCTCTTTATTTACTGCTACAAACTGATAACGGTCAGATGAGTATGATTGATGAAGTAGCACTAATAGAGAGATACAACCACGATCGGATGATAAGGGCAAATCATTTGTGACTCTACTGAGAGCTGTCTCAGTACTATGATACAGTCTAAATCCTGATTGAAAATTCTCACAGATACCATTTCTTTCTAAAAAGGAACATAGTTGTGAAGATACTGCCTTTTCCAGTATCTTTGACAGAAAAGGTAGATTCGAGATTGGCCTGTAATTGACTAAGTCTGTAGGATCTTTATTGACCTGAATGTTACAGAAAGGCAGGAAGAGGAAAAAAAAGATTTAGCAGCCGTCCATCTTCTCCTCCTCACGCAGGATGATCGATCTCTCGAGGACCATACAAGGGAATTTCTGGAATTACCCTACAAAACACACTACCCAGAGAACTTCCTCTTTCCTTTTTACTATCGACGAAGGCAAAGTAATCTGGGGGTGGCCCTCGAAGTAATTTCCTCTATAATGTGGACTGGTTTTTGCTGCAATGCGGATCCTCTTTCATGTGTGGTGGAAAAATTTAAACTGAATATTAAGCTAAACATGTTTTAACATTTGACCTTATTTAACATGCTAAATCTCTAAAACAATGTTATAAGACGTTCTGTATTTTACATGAATGCATGTGAGTCAAACCCCTGACTGTGTATAAATAACAAGTATAGGAATTGAAACTAGACAGATGACTAGGTTAGATCTTGTGATCAGTGAAGTAACCGTTAAAACAAATTCTTCTCTACCCAGTAACAGAAGAGACTGTAAATGAATAACCAATCAAATTAATGTCATTATGCCATACCTCCCTATTGTATAAAAACTGTTGTTTTCGTGTTTTCGGTGGGATTCTCAATGGAAATTGTCTGAGAGATCCTCCGGTCTTGTTTTTACTTGGGAGATTCTCTGAGTACTGCTCGAGATTCCCGGCCGTAATTAAAAGCATTTAAAGGACAATTGCTGGAGTCTTACTGATATTACTGCTGCGCAGCAGGTCAGTTTAGGGAAGCAAGTAAGTTAGAATTATACGGTTAAACTCGGCTGAAGTCGACTGTAGACTCGCTGAAGTGTAAACTCAGCTAACGTCAATGTGTAGACGCGCTGGAGTATAAGTTATTCTAGGGTAGGTTAGGTTTAGGAAAAAAAAAATCCATCACACATGCTAGGTACAGAGGAGAAAAGAACGGACCCAGCCCACCCTTTTGAACGCTCCACTGAGGTTGAACTGAGGTTGAACCTGAGAAAATCGCAGACATAGAGCCAGAACCTATGCTCGCCATGGAACCAATACCAGAGCCAATGCAAGTCATGGAGTCAGAGCCTGCTGCCATGCCCGTTTTGGAGTCAGAGTCTGCGGTGTGTGAACCAGTCCCGATGTTCGTACTGATGGAAATACTAGGGGAGCTTAAATATGAAGAGTGTCTCATTGAAGGGAATTTGGCCAAGCCATTCCCGCCCATGAGTCTCTTCCTTGCTTCCTGGATGGATTTCCTGCTCCCATTCAGTATTCTCTCTCCTTCATAGCCACTGGTTCCGCCTAGCTCCAAGTGTCCTTCTTCACCTTTGGTTCCGTCCAGCTCCAAGACTTCTGCATCATTGATGATCCCACCCAGCCTCTGACTCCCTCCTCCTCTATCAACTCCAGCCAGTTTGTCGCCCCGTCTCCGCTCTATTACATCACCTCCATGTCAACCAATCAGCTCCACCTTGGCTCCTCACTCCCTTGACTCCACTTGGGACTGTCGTCTTTTCGGCTCCAGTAGGCTCCCTCGTATCTTAGACTCAACCTTGGTCAGATGTCGCTCAACCTCCCCCATGGAATTCCGGGCCTAGGCGGTGCCTCATCCCTCATCTACTTCGGCTCCATCAGGCTCTTCCGTCCGGTTCCTTCTGAGTCCTCACACTCGACTCCACCTATAATCTTATATTTCGTACGATGTCATCTGGTCTCTTAAACTTCTACTTGGGTCTCCTCTGTCGAGTGGACACTGAGCTCTGCCCTGCCTCCTTCCTCCTTCCTTCATCGATTACACATTGGGTCATCCTTATCAGGGAGATGAGGATGGATACTGCATATATATGGATCACTTATTAAAGAATACGCCTGAATTTAGATCTGAATTTAGACCTGAACGTTACTAAAAAAAATTATATTTGTTATACAAAATTCATTTACTTTTACATAGCTTTAAGATTGTATTAGTGATGGATTAGTGATCCATGATTTTTCAGTCATTGTGGAGGATTTTTAAAATCATTTTATCAAGTCTGCACACAACATTTAATAGAAATATGTTGGAACTGGACAAACGGTAGCAAAATATTTTTACTGTACTTTATTGGAACATTTTTATTTTGGGAAACTTTTACTTTTTAACAAGCTGATTCTTTTTAAAATAACTTTTAAAATAAAAATTTATGTTTGCAAATTGCACTGAACGATTTATTTGTGAATTGGACCGATGTAATTGCATCTGTTCTCAAGTCAACAACTGAAATGATTAAATGATCTGGTCAGAGCGAGTCTCTAGTTAACAATTCACTGAATTCACAAGTCTGACTAAAAGTGAGCCAGGAATGGGAGATCCTTGGAGCTTGAATGTTTGCACGACTGATAGGACAAAAAGTAAATCGCTAATGCCGAATTTTAGATTATAATTGTAAATGAAAATCATATTTAAGTCACGACTGTCCAACCCGATCTCACGACTAATTCGTACGAATTTGTACGAGTGGCTAATTCGTAACAATTCATACGACCTGACTCGTACGAATTTGTACGAATTTGTAGGATTTTTGCTAAATCGTACATATTTTACGAATTCCAAATTCGTATGAATTCATACGAATGACCTACCCCTGACCCCGCCCCTAAACCTACCCATTACGTGGGTTTAGACAAATCGTACGGATCCGTACGAGTAAGGTCGTATGAATTCGTACAAATTAGCCACGTTTTAATCATTTGTACAAATTCGTACGAATTGGTCGTGAGATAGCGTTGGACTGTCAGTTGTTTGACAACATGATCTGTTGAAAAAGGGCGAGCTGTTTAAGCCATACCTGTCAAGTATCCCGTTTGGCCGGAAAGTCCCGTATTTTACCCTTCTTTCCCGCCGTCCTCCCGTATTAGTATTTTCCCGTAAATCTCCCGTATTTTAACCTGCGTTTTTAAAAAATAATAATACCCCGCCGGGCGAGTAAAGAAAGAAAAACATTCCAATCTGAGCTCTGTCACTAGCCTCGCGATAACCGCAATGCTACAGTACTGTAGGTGGCAGTTGTCGCGAGGTTATGTGTGAGTCAATGATGAGTGACAACGCGGGGAAAAACCGTAAACAGAGACGGATGATGGACGCGATGACAGAGACGAACACTCCGGCACTCCGGCCAAAAAAAAAAAAAAACTCATGTAAATACTGCGATCAATGGACAGTGAATTTACTTTCTGAGAGGAGCAGGGTGAGGGACAGTCATTTTGTAACTGCGACTTTAGCATGGTACGGAAGATTGTTACAGAGAATAGGATGACGTAGACAACAAACTCTACTCTCATGTAAAATGAACCACTCTGCCCGCCACAAATACACTCCTTCCAAAACAGTCTTAAAGAACGCAAAATTGGGTCA